>CM053618.1:54087142-54127112 GCA_028646535.1 Procyon lotor
GTCAGAAAGACTATCTTGAATTTGATTTTGGAAAGCATGTCAGAAATGTCAAAAGATTTGAATATTTGATTAAACAGTATCATAGATCGTTATAATACCTGATTATCTATTTAACAAAAGTGACCAAAAAACAGTTCTTAAAGCAAATATAGAAGTTGTGAACAAACCCTTAGCTCTTTTAATATTGAGGTTTGGTTTTCCTAAGTAATCAAAGACCCGATAAAGACAACATGAAGCCCAATCTTTCCCTTGCATACTTTGTATATTTTTCTTCTTTGTCTATATTGTTTTTAGTAGTTCCATTTACATAGTTGATAAGAATTTTTAATCTTTAGTAACCTTAATTTTCGGTGAAAACTAGGGAGTAGGCAACTATGAACTGTCTGCCACATACGAACCATCTGTGGAATATTAGTAAATTTATGAATACACTACACAATTTCTAGAGGCATATGCCTCCTTTAAGTACAACTTTTCAATGCAGCAAAGGACATGTTTGCTAACAGACCTAAGTATCTTTTGTCTCGGTGTAAAATTTAAGAAGCAAAAAGTACAGAAACCTATGTTTAGCAATTAATGTTTCAGTGCTTTATGTTATTTGAAAATGGTCAAGATATTCAATGACTGTCCGTTATTTAACTTAGTATAGCTAAGTTTTTTCCCAAAAAATTTTGGAAACTTTTTAAGTAGACATATTATAAAACCTAATGATTGTTTAAACAAAGCTCATTTATAAATTTTTATCCCACTTACATTAATTCGCTTGTTCTTAATAATGCCTGAATTGCTCGTGAAAATTTCGTGAGACACTAAACGAGACTAGCCATCATTTAAGATTATTTTTCATGTGGGCAAATCAAGCAAGTATGAAAAATACTTGATCCCCTCCTCCTCCTCCTCTTTTTTACTGTTGTCCTTGACCTACACCAAGCAGTTTATATTTATTGCCATCCCACTGTTGGGTCAGGCTAGCTGGGTTAGAGGCAGCATGGTAAGCCCTACGAATTCCGAGAACGTGGGCCCATCGTTGCATTTCTTTGGCTTTGAGGTGAGAGGTTCCTCGATCAAGAGCAATGCTGTGCGAAATACCACGGTGGTGGATAAGGTAATTTATGATCCATGGATGGTAGCTTTGGCAGAAGCCTTGTGTCTGAGGAAGGGAAATCAATATCCAGGGTGTTTATTCCAGTAGGGACAACGCTGCCTCTTCCGTGACGGGAGTGGCCCAGTGTAATCTACCTGGTAGCTGACTGACCATCCTGGGGGATTGTCATATTAGGGGCTCAGTTGTGTTCCCTGCAGCTGGCAGATCGGACGCTCAGTGATGGCTGTCGCGAGGTCCGCCTTGGTGAGTGGGAGTGTGGTGCCGAGCCCATGCAAGCCCTCCAGCCCAGCCACGGTGACCACCTTGTTGGCGAGCTTGCCGGGTGATCTGGGGGTGGCTGGTGAAAGAGGCTAATTAACAGCCACAGAACACAAAGTCTCAGCCGCTTGATTGTTAAAATCCTCCTCTGCTAAAGTTACCCTTGGTGAGTATTCCCACGGAACCCGGAGATCTTCATATGTTTTGCCCATTTAGAGAGGTCTGGCCACATTCATCCTTGTCAGATTTCTTTGTTCCCAGTTTTCTGATTCTTTTTCTCCCGTGTCCCCGACCATCCGGCCAAAGCACTGGCTACAGCCCACGAATTGTAGCAGTCGAGTATCTGGTCATTTCTCCTCCTAAGCACAGTGCACAGCCAGAGGCGCTGCCCAAGTCTGTCCACTGAGGGGCTGGTGCCCTTTCTGGCGGTGCCTGCTTTTCGGGCAGGCCCGAGGCTCCATCTGTCCGCAAACCGTAGGGAGCCCTCCATGAAGCTGTAGGTGCAGGCGGAGAGAGAAAAGACAGAGTAGCAGAAGTGGGGGCCTCCGGTGTTTGGGCCCCTTCATGTGTCTGTCGTGTGCTTTCAGGGCCTGCTTGGGCCTGAGCACGTATGTACCACGTGCACTTCCTGATGGAGCGTGGCTGTGCACGCCCGGCTGCATGGCTTGGTGGGTCACATTACACCCGTTCGTCACGGGCGGCTCAGGTCTCACAGTAATTTGGGGCCCATAGCGAGCATTTAATTTGTACGAAGGCCCGGTAGCAGGCCGAGAGTGTGTCTCAAAAGGAGAGTAGTTGTCTGCGGGTGGTGGCCGGGCCTTACTTCAAAATCCTGAAAGCCTGCGGTGACTCACCTCTAGGGGACCGCAAGGTGCTCCAAACGTGTTCGCATCCGCCACTGACCCTTCAGACGCCGCGGGATCCGCTGCATCATGTGACCCAAGGGGCCAGCTCCAGTCAAACTAGCAGCTTTTCTGGTCCCGGGGTAACTGGGCCAGAGTCCCACACCCAGATGAGGAGTATGTTTCTTTGGTTGTAGGAGGGACCACATACAACAATTTGCCCTTCACCTTGGAGAGGATGGGTGGTCGACATGCCTCGACGTGTCTTACCAGTCAGGCTAGAGTAGTTCCTGCTTTTCCTTCAGTAGGGCCCGGTCACCAGATGCCATCGATGTAGTGGACCAGTGGAAGATCTTGTGCAAAGGAAAGGAGATCCAGGTCTCTGGGAACTGAATTACGCCCTACAGCTGAAGAGTTGATATGCTCCCGAGGTAAGACAGTGAGGACGTATCACGGACCGTGGCAGCTGAAAGCAAACTGCTTCTGGTGGGCCTTCTGGACACATCTGCGGAAAAGGGTATTTGCTAGATCAGGAGCTGCCTGCCAGCTCGCAGCAGGATGTGTTCACTCACGCAGTGGGAGCACATCTAGCGCAGCAGCTGTAATTGGAGTTCCCACTTGCTTAAACTTCGGATGGTCCATCGTCCTTCAGGATCCGTGTGTCTGCTGCACGGGTCCAGTAGGATTTTCACGGGGATGCGGTAGGCATCCCTACCCCCAGCGGCTCTCCGCTCCTTGATGGTAGCAGTAAACGTGGCAGTCCCTGTAGGGATGTGGTATTGCTTCTGATTTACTGTTTTCCTCAGTTTGGATCGTTCTCCTGGCTTCCACTTGGCCTTTCCCACATAACCCCTCAGGGAACCTGTGTGCGGACTCTGCCAGCTGCCAATGCATATGCCAGTTATGCATTATGGCCCTTGGGGAATAACTGCACGATGGGTTTGGGGACCCACTGGACCGTGTGAGACAGGTCTGAGCTAGAACTCCATCGGTCACCTGACCTCTGTGTAAGTTCCTACTCTGACTGCCGGGCCACAGGATGTCTTGGGTTTCCTGGAGTCTGTCAGTTCAGAGCCAGGGCCATTAGTCCTTGAAAGGCCTAATTATTTCCATTTCCCCAGTGCACAGCCTATGGAAGGTCTATGTAGGTGCCTCTGGGCGGGTGCTGGAGAACCATGAATTGTATTCATTTTAACGGGTGTGAGGGTCCTTCCTCAAGGGAACTGGGCCCCCCCTTCATTTAAGGGGATCTGGATCCGGGGGCAGCTGGGGGACTCAGTCGGTTCAGCATCTGATTCTTGATCTCAGCTCAGGTCTTGACCTCAGGGTCATGAGTTCAAGCCCCATGTTGGGCTCCATGGTGAGCATGGAGCCTACTTTAGAAAAGGGGGGAGGGGCCCTCGGTCTGTAAGCTGACTCAGGTCTGGGAATTGACTGGGAGCCATGGCTCTGTTTGTAGGTTTTGAGGTAGACTTTTGTTCACTTGACTTAGATGTTTTTTGCTTCTGCAGAGCAGGTGGGAATTTAGTAGACTTCTGGCAGCACCGTAGAAACCAGCCAGTGCCACAGGCCTGGAAGAGTCCTGCTGTTCTGATGGCTGTTTTGGCTGCTGTCCATTACAGTAACTACGCCCGCCTTGCCTGTGGCTGTTGAGGGCTGTCACTCGATCACTCCCATTGCTTTCAGGTTTTCCAGTTAAGTTGGCTGCAGTTCCCAGTGTAAGGTCAGACTTAGAGAGGAGAGCAATTAATGGACCTCTTCAAGAAAGCCAAGACCCAAATTTATTTCTCCAAGTATGGGTGAAAATTACGTCTTCTGGATCCTCCCCCGCTGAGTGAGCTGGTCTTAACTGACAGTCCACTCTAATAGTCCAGTCTCCCTGAGCCTTTGAGTCCCTTCCTCTGCATTAAATCAAGGGGGCTTGGGCATTTCCAGGCTGCTCACGGCCTAGCATATTTTGATCTACCTTTCAGCCAACCAGCCAACGAACCGACCAATCGTCAGAGCCTTTGCTAACTCCCTGAGCTGCGACATTGAATGCAGAATTTCGTCTTTGTGAGCCCATATCAATCAATTCAGCTTGACCCAACTTGTTGTTTCTTCCACTATTATCCCAAGCCTTAAATATCCATTCCCATACATGTTCTTTGGATTTCTCCTTGTAAAAATTGGAAAACCCAAGTAGTTCTTTTGAAATGTAGTGCAGTTCCTCATGAGTCACACTTTGTATCCCACCTTTAGGTACCTGGTGGGACTTGAGTCTAGTTATAGGTCTAGAAACACAGAGGGATGGGAGAGGTGAGTCCTGAGGACATCAGCATTGTCTTGCGTGACTGCTGCCTCTGGGGAGATCATAACTGTTTCCGTAGGCAGGTTAAACCCCTCAGATGGAAGTGGACAGGTCAGTTCTGCTGTGGGTGGGGAGGCCACTACTTTTAGACACCCAGGAGTGTTTGGTTAGAACCAATCCATTTGTGTTGTATTTAGGAAGAAAATTTTTAGAAGATTTTATTTATTTGAGAGAGAGCACCAGTGGGGGTAGGGGACAAGCAGGGGGGAAAGAGAAAAGCAGACTCCCTGCTGAGAGGGGAGCCCAGTGTGGGGCTCGATCCCAGGACCCTGAAATCATGACCTGAGCAGAAGGCAGATGCTTAACTGACTGAGCCACCCAGGCGCTCCTAGCAAGAAATTTTAAAATATACGTATTCCTTTTGTCACTTAGCATGATTTAGTAGAAATAGTATAGGATCTAGAGACAGAATATGCAGTTGAATCCTGGCTTAATTGTTATTAGCTATGGGGCCTTTGGCAGATAGCTCTAAATCTCAATTTCCTCATTTAAGAAGTAGGGATGATAATACTTACGTGTGACAAAGACTGCTAACTATCCCAGTAGTCATTTTTTTTCTTCTTTTGAGACTTTCCAGTCCCACCCCAATGTCAGCTAACCCATGACCCCCCAGGTGTAACTGCATTCCCTGGCAAGACGCACCTGGATGCGGCCCTGTGACTGTTTGGGACCCTGGGGTTTGGAAGGAAGAGCTGTGGGCAACTTCTGGGTCCTCCTCTTAAAGACAGTCATTTGCCCCGAACGTCCTCACTTGCTGTTTTTCTTTGGCTGGGAAATGACAAGAATTGAAGCAGCAGCCTCGGATCCAGAGGCACCAAATGATGAAGACGACCCCTTCCCTTTGGACTGTTGTGTGAGAGAGAAATAAACCTCTGTTTTATGTAAGGCCTCCCATGTCTGTATGTCTTTGTTAGAGCTGCTACAGCTTGTTGCAGTCTACCTAGTGGCCTAAACAAAACTCTGCCTTAAAGAGTCGTGGGGCGCCTACTGAATATCAGAAAGTATTTGTAAATCATATATCTGATACAGGGGGCCGAGATCCAAATATATAAAGAACCCGTACAACTCAGTGGTGGAAAACATTGTGGTTAACAAATGGGCAGAGGATCCGAACAGACTTTTTTCCAAAGAAGACATACAGGTGGCCAACAGGTGCATGCAAAGCTGCTCAACATCACCAGTTCTTAGGGAAATGCAAATCAAAACCCCGGTGAGATATCCCCTCACACCTGTTAGAATGGCCATTATCAAAAAGATAAGAGATAACAAGTTGGCGAAGATTCGGAGAAAGGGAACCCTCGTGCACTGTTGGTGGGAATGTAAATTTTTTTCATGCTTCTACACGTTTTATTTTTTTATTTATTAAAAAAATTTTTTTTGGGTGAGGGGAATGCAAATTTGCACAGCCACTGTGGGAAACAAGGCAGTAGAGGTTCCGCAAGAAACTGTATAATCCAGCAATTCGACTTCTGAGTATCTAAGGAAAATGAAAGCACTCATTCAAAAAGTATCTGTACCCCCGTGTTCATTGCAGCATCATTTACAATAGCCAAGATGTGGAAGCCACCTAAGTGGTCATCGATGGCTGAATGGATAAAGAAAACATGATAGCGTGTGTGTGTGTGTGTGTGTCTGTGTGTCTGTATTTAAATGTAATACTCAGCCATAGAGATGAAATCTTGCCATTTGCAACAACACTGATAGACTTTGAGAGCATTATGCTAAGTGAAATAAGTCAGACATAAAACGATAAATACCATATGATCTCACATGGAGAACCTAAAGATGAAAACCTAAGCTCATGAATATAGGGAACAGATTGGTGGTTGCCCGAGGCTGGCAGTGCAGGTGGGCAAAATGGGTGACGGGGGTCCGGAGGTACAAATTTCCAGTTATAAAATGAGTGAGTTGTGGGGATGTAATGTACAGCATGGTGACTATAGTTAATGATAATGTATTGCATATTTGAAAGTAGGAGAGTGGATCTTGAAACTTAAAAAGTTTGCAACTGTATGGTATTGGATGTTAACTGGACTTAATTCTTGGAAAAAAAAACGATTTATTTTAGACATAAAAGAATGTAAAAATGTGTGGAGAGATATTTCATGTTACTTAATATTATGAACGGTTGTTTCTTACAAAGGTTTACAAGTTTAATTACTGTTAAAAGGCCAAACAATGAGGTCAAGCCTCTAGAGAAAGATGTGCATCGGTAGCCCCAGAGGCACCTGATTTGAATTCTTTTAGCAGTTTCTTCGGTATTTACTTCTGTATTTTTAAAAATTTTTTAGGATGCCGTTTCTTCATTTGTCACTTATCTGTTGACTTTTTAAAGAGGCATTTGAGGATTGACCTCTTTTATACCTCTCTTGTCAATCCTCTCCCCTTCAACACTGGTCCTCCGTAACAGGTACCCAATTTTTGATCAGTGACTTCATTATTATAATTAAGTATTATTTACAGTGGAGTCACAGTGATTGCAGTCATATTCACTTTTTCCCATAACTTGTTTTTCTTGGGGTTTATGGGAAATTTTCTTATATTATCTTTTTGATTATTTCTTCTCCCTTTTCTCTTTTCTACAATTTCTAAAATTTATATGGAACCAGAAAAGACCCCGAATCACTAAGCAAATGCTGAAAAAGAAAAACCAAGCTGGGGGCATCACATTGCCTGATTTCAAGCTTTACTACAAAGCAGTGATCACCAATTTCTAGAGTCTAGTATTGGATCTCCTGGATTTTGGTCTTCCAATTTTCTTTTTCCTTCTTTCTCTCTTTCTAGTATCTGGGACTTTTCCTCTGCTTTATCTTCCAGTGTTAGTACTATAAATGTATTTAAGATTCTGCTCTCATTTAAAAATCCCATTAAAAACTCTTGTTGTGTAAACATTCCTTTGGATCGGCCCGTTCCTGTTTTGTGGACTCACTATCATCTCATCTCTCTCAAGATGTTAGTCACACGTTCATCACTCTGATTAACACAGACTAACATCCGCAGCCCCTCAGTCTGGAGTCCATCAGAGTCCGTTTCTTCCACAGAGAGTAACTGCTTTCCTCCTGCTGGAGTGAGACTCGTTTGGAGAAACAGAGAGAACATTTTACATCCAGCTACCTCATGAAACTTTCTCTCTTCCAGATTCTAGCCCCACCCACCAGCCTACCTGTGTTCCTGAGCCGTATGTAGGGTTCTTTGTTGTAAATTACTTTCTTGTTGGCATCCTTTTTACTACACAAAGTTAGGTTTCGATTTTCTCTGTCCTGCTACTGTCCTGAAACTCCTCTGCTTTCCAGCTTCCAAACTTTGATTAACTTCTTTTGTCTATAATTGCTTCTAGTCTTCATACTTAAGTGTTTCAAACTTAAAAAAACATGCCTTCACTGGCATTTTAGGGGAGTTTTGGGAATAAGTGGGAATAGGTCTATTTTAACTAGAAGTCTTTCAGTTTTTTAAAATAGTAAAGTTTAAACAAAATAGCATGAAACAGAGACTGTTAAGATGAGGTAGTTTCGTGCTCAGTGCACTTCTAGAGAGGCAAACCTCATTTACGAATGTCCTATTTTCCCTTTGGCTCCATCATCTTTACCCTTTTCTGTAGAATTTGTGTTAGCACATGCTGGGCCTTTGATCTGGGAACGCTCAGTTTTCCCGACTCCTGGGGAACGACAGTCTTGGCATTCTTGAAAATCCCCATGTCGGCCGTACCCTTGGTTTGCCTCCAAGCCAGTTCTGAAAGCCTAATAATTTCTCATTAAAAACTTGTATTCGGTCTACATGAGTGGAAATTTTAGTGATAGATCAGCTAGAACTTTACCTTTTACCATGTGTATCAGACAGAATGGTTCTAGTTGCAAATAACAGAAAACCTAACTAGCCAACTTTTATTCTGTTTACCTAACTGCAAGGTTTAGAGATGCTGTTTGATCAGGACTCCTGTTCTCTTTGTCTGCAGTTCTCTCAGCCCTGCTCTGACCTCCGTGTAGACTTTGTGTTTCGGCTGGCCTCCCTCGTGGTTACAAAAGGGCTGAGCAGCTCCAGCGTGAGAGAGGTTCTTTCCCAGAAGTTACCAGGTAACCTCTCCAGACCGCAGGGTGGGGGTGAGGGGCAGGGATTGTACTGATGTACCTTGCCTCTGGGTTTCACGCCCCACCTCTAGAATGAGAGTGGTTCTGTTCCCCCAAAACATACAGGTTATGTGAAGCAGGAATAATACTAAAAAAAAACAACGTAGGGGACCTGGATGTTGGGAAGGTGACAACAGTATCCATTACCTGTGCTTATTTTTAATATCTCTGCTTTGATCACTGAGTACCGTAATCATCATCATATTTTATATCATCATGTTTTTATGAATTCTTCATATTTTATATCATCATGTTTTTATGAATTCTTCTCTAATTCTTCAAATTCCATTGGTTTTACCCATGAACAAACTATTACTGTCTTTTTCCTAGAAGCTTTTCCTTACAGTTTGTGTTTCTAATCTGCACTTGAACCCACTGTGCATTTTTTTTTTTTTTTTTTTATTTCAGTGCTTATAAAGTTCTTTCTTTTTCCCCCCAGAGTTCAGATGGCCTCTCTGGTATTGTCCTTTTTTTTTTTTCTTTTTTCCTCTTCAAAGTTTTATAAAGACTTTTGTTTTTAATAATTCTAAGCATACTTACTTTATAATTTCTATCTATACTATTATTTGAAGTGTTTTGTTGTCTAATTGTTGTTTTCTGTTTCCGCTCTTCCCCTCATGGTAGATTATTTCTTCCTGTGCTTTGCAGCTCTGGGCTGTGAGCTCATCTTCAGTGAGGCTTTTAATTGTTGGAATTCTGCAGGCCCAGAGTAGTCACACATTTGTTTCTGCTTGTATCCCATGGCTAGGATTGGCCGGAGATCACTCTTGTTATAAATTTCTGAGCCTTGGATTTCTTGGATCATGCAAGTTGTATAAATTTGAACTTCAAGCCTTTGTGAAGGCTGGCGTATAACTCAAATTCTCAGTGTAGCTTTTGGGGATTTTTTATATCCACTTAGAACCTAGGCCAAGGTATAGCTAAGCTTCCTTGATGGGGAAATTGGTTTTGCGAGGGTGTTTTATTCCAGTTCCCTGTCTCTCAGGGTTAAGTCCTCATTTCCAGCTACTTGATAGGTGTTAAAATTCGAGCTCCTCGGTTATTGAAACTGGTAAATCTCCCCCCAGCAACCGCAGTCGGTTCATGCTGACTGCTCTGGTCTCCCACTCCTGCCTGGTTTTGGCCTCTCAGCACTTAATTTCTTACTGTGTGTTTAAGGAATGTTTGTTTTATTTCATCCAGCATTTTGGAATGTTTAAGTTTGTCTTAGGTCTGGTTCTCCCGGGAATAGAGATTTGCGGCAGAGATTTGCATGGGGGAGGTTTTTAGACAATTCTCTTGGCAGCAACACCTGCAGGGAAGTGAGGGCTTGTGAAGCGAGATTGGGCAGAGGGAGGAGCCAACCACAGTGCAGTTTCCACCGATCCTGGAGTCAGCCCCTTGGGCAGCCCTGAACCTCGGGATTATCACACATGCAGGCACTGGGGCCAGGTCCTTGTGCGTCAGGGCACCAGCTCTGTAGCAGTTTTTCCGGTGGCCAGCCTGGCCTTACGAGGACAGCCAGCACCGAGCTTCCTGCAGGGGCGATCCTCATTGATTTGGGAGATGTAGTGTCCCCGGGGCCCTGCTGGAGCAGAGCTGGCCAGCGGCTTTGCCAGCCTCACCCGGTGCACGCCGTCAAGCATGCCCACTTCTCTGAGCCTTTCCTTCCCATACCTCAACGTCTGCCACAGCAGTCCTGGCATCCCTCTTGCGTGTCCTGTGGGGTCGTCACTTTTCCCACCTTTCAAGAACCATCTTTGTACTGTCCTAATGTCATTTCCAGGGTCCTTGTCTGGGTTACATTCTGTGTCATGGGAGAGCACGCCCAGCTGGATGAGGTCTCCTTTCTCCAACTTTAGATCCCAGCCTCTTGATCCAGCATCTTCAGGATACGGTCCTGTGCCTACTCTCCAGCTTCTGCTGTGCACGTTGGCTAAGCCAATCCTGCAGCTCCTGTGGCATATGGTTTCTTTCCTCCTGAGCGGGTTTGGGGCTTCCTGAGCATTGGCTTTTGTGATTGGCTTGGAGACCAGGAGGAGAAGTACACATTGATCCCGGAGGACACAGGTCCTCCACTCATGTAGACCGAATACAAGTTTTTAATGAGGTCCTCCGGGATCAATGTGTTGGGTGAGGGTGAGGTGAGGTGGAAACCCCTGTGTCATCTTCAGGCAAGGGTCAGATAGTTCCTGGGAATCCAGAGATTCAGGATTTGCATCATCCACGTGTCCTCCTCTTATGTCGTGGGGTTCCCTTTCTTTCCAATCAGAATCTGGACCTGAGTGCAGCTGACTTGAGGGGGCTGAAAACGCAACCAGGAGCTCAGCTCATTTGTGCCTTGTCCTGGGCCCAAGCCTCCATTTTTGTTTGTCAGAGAAGAGAGTGTGCTCTATGCTGCGTGGGAGATCCTTTGGCTTTGGTACCTCACCTTCAGTTGGTGATTCATCACACCCAGCCTTTGCTATCTCTGCTCATGGCCTCAGCAGCACCCAGCAAGAGCCATCTGGTCCCGTGCTCCTTATAATTACTGCTTTCCCCTCGCCTCTCAGGTCCCAAGATGTGTCTGCTTGTGTGTGTCCCTTCTACTGGCTTTCATCCCAGTGCACTGCTGGGGAAAGTTCTAGCAGGTGTATTATAGCACACCGGGGGCCGATAGTACATCAGCCCCTAGTGACAGAGGGCTTGGGGTGAGAGCGAGTCCCAGAGCGAGATTCGGCTGTGAGCCAGTGGCAGCTAACCTTCCTGGCAGCTGTGGGACTGAGTCCTCAGGGGCGATATCTGGGCAGTGGAAGCCTGGCATCTACTACAGAAGGTTTTAGGTATCCTGGCGTGCAGCATTGCCAGAGGTAAGAGCGTGCCGAAGCATGTCGGCTGTAAATTCTCCCTGGACTCTTTCCTGATAGGTAACAGGTTCGGGTATCATTTCTTGGTGTCATCTGTCTCAGCCAGAAATTTCATTTTCAAAGAACTATATAAATCACTCATCTTTTCATTGAAATGAAAGATGATCTTGAGATAAACCTAAGCGTGATTGATTTATTCCTTGAAGAGGTGGATGTACTTTTTGGTGATGGTGATATAATTTCTAAATTTAGGAAGTTGTATCATAGGGTGTGAAATTGCCAGTTCATTAGAAAAAACAAACCTTAAAGAACCAAGTTCTGCAGCTTAAACTACTGACAGTCATGAAAAACAAGTCAGAACACATGCTCAAAAAAGCTAATATATTTTATATATGTGTGTGTGTAATTTTTGAAGTTTTATCAAGATATATTTTACGTAGCAAAACAGTTCACATATTTAAGTGTGCAGCTCAGTGGTTTTTAGTATATCCACAGATGGTTGTGAAGCCATCACATCTAATAGAAAAATGGGAACACCCCACAAGAAACCCGTGTCCACAAGCAGTCCCTGCACCCCGCCCTCCCCTCCCTGCCTCAGCTCCAGGGATCGACTTTCCTTGTGGATTTGCCTATTCTGAACATCTCACATAAATGGAATCATACAACATGAGACCTTTTGTGACTGGTTCCTTTCAATCAAAGCTAAATATACTTTTATTCCACTTATATCAAGATTAGTAATAATTCTCTTTCTTATAATAAGGGAGAGTCAGAACATTGCAGAACAAAGCTGAGACTTCCAAAACCATCTCCATTTGATGCCACTAGGGCTCCCATCAGCTGGGGCTTGGTGAGGAGTTTCTGGTTATCAGTAGCAACTCTATTACATCGCTGAGGTGGCTAGGCTTCATTAGGTTAGTGAATTAATTCGTAATGGATGAAGTCATTTCAGTGGTTTAATAATTTATTCATTGATTGGAGGCAGGGAAAGATGGTGGAGGAGTAGGGGGTCCTATTTCGACCAGTCCCCTGAATTGAGCTGGATATCTACCAGACCACTGAACACCCACGAAATCAGCCCGAGATGTAAGAGATATATCTGGATCTCTACAAACAGAATCTATCTGGCACTTGGTCTTGAGATATGAAGCACAGAGCCTTGATTGTGCAGGGAGATATCGGAAGATAAACAGAAGAGGGGAGCCTTTGGGATCCTGTGCCACTGGAGCACAAAAGCCTCCTGCGCAGGGGACCGGGCACAGACATGCAGACCGGTAGTGGCGGGGAAAGGACTTTAGGGCAGCCCCCAGACTGAAACCTGAGTGGCAGGGGTGTGTGTATGAACTGGGGACGCCCGGCAGTTTTAGAAGCACAAAGGGCAGTGACATGCCTGGACCTGGAAGTGAGGACTGGGAGTGATGCCGTGGGGCACACAACCCAGGACGCTGGGGTTTTTAGCAGCACAGACAGAAATGGACACAGTGTGGCCTGGAGACCTCAGTGAAGAGCGGACTTCGATTTCTCTGTTCCAAGACTGAAGTTTGGTTACGGTCATTTTGGCTCCAACTCTCAGAAGAGACTGGGAAAGCTGCCAAGGAACAGAAGCCCCCAGACCGGTTTTCACTGAGCCCACCCCCCCCCCCCACAGGGGGCAGGGTAACTGTGCCCAAACAGGGTTGCCTGAGTAACAGCATGACAGGCCCCTCCCCCAGAAGACAGGCTGGAGGAACAAGAGGCTGACAACCCTGAGGTCCCTATAAAACAGGTGCATCTTGCTTTGTTTGCGGTCAGTACTTTGGATTCTGTACATTCCCTCAACCACCCCTCAACAGAATGACTGAGAGGAGAAACCCCAACACAGGAAAATTTCAGAGACTGTGACCTCTGCCACAGAACTAATGGATATGGACATAAGCAAGATGTCAAAATAGATTTCAGGGTAACAGTTATGCAGACAATATTAGGATGGAGAAAACTATTAATGACAACATAGATTCTGTAAAAGTACAAATGAGAGCTGATCTGGCAGAACTTTAAAATGCCATCAATGAGATCCCATCTACTCTAGATACCTTTAACAGCTAGGGTAAAGGAGGCACAAGAACGAATTAGTGATCTAGAAGACAAACCGATAGAAAAGAAGGATCAGGAGGAGGCCTGGAACAAACAGCTTAGAAGCCATGTAAACAGAATTAGAAAAATAAATGATGCCATGAAACGTTCCAATGTCAGAATTATTGGGATCCCTGAGGGGTGGAGAGAGAGAGAGAGAGAGAGAGAGAGAGACTAGAAGATATACTTGAGTACATCCTCGCTGAGAACTTCCGTAATCTGGGAAACGAAATAAGCATTTGTGTCCTAGAGGCAGAGAGGACCCCTCCCAAGATCAAGGAAAATAGAACAACACCCCAGAAGGTAATAGTAAAATTCGCAAATCTTAAAACCAAGGAGACCATCTTAAGGGCACTTAGGGGCAAAAGATTCCTTATGTACAGAGAGAGGAACGTGAGAATAACAGACCTGTCCACAGAGACCTGCAAGACAGAAAGGGCTGAAAAGACATATTCAGGGCACTAAGTGAGAAGAACATGTAGGCAAGAATCTATAGAAACAGGAACTTTCCAGACAACATGATGACAATAAAATAATGTCTTTCAATAATCACTCTCAATGTTAACAGCCTAAAAGCTCTCATAAAATGGCATAGGCTTGCAGATTGGATAAAAAGACAGGACCCATCCATATACTGTCTACAAGAGGCTCATTTTTGAACCTAAGATAGATCCAGACTGAAAGTGAAGGGATGGAGAAGCATTTTTCATGCCAACAAACCACAAGAGAAAGTTGGGGTAGCAATTCTCATATCAGACAAATCAGATTTTAAGCTAAAGACTGTAGTTAGAGATACAAAAGGACACTATATCATTCTTAAAGGGTCTATCCAACAAGAAGATCTAACAATGGTAAATGTGTATGCTCCCAACGTGGGAGAAGCCAACTACATAAGTCCACTGTTAACCAAAATAGATATATTGATAATAATACGTTAGTAGTAGGAAACCTCAACACTCCACACTCAGCAGTAGACAGATCATCTAAGCAGAAAATCAACAAAGACAAGAGCTTTCAATGACACAGTGGACCAGATGGACCTCATAGATATATACAGAATATTCCACACTAAAACAACAGAATACTCATTCTTCTTGAGCACATGGAACTTTCTCCAGAATAGACCACATACTGGGTCACAAATCAGGTCACGACAGATACCGAAAGATTGAGATGATTCCCTGCATATTCTTAGACCACAGTGCTTTGGAACTCAACCATAAGAAAAAGTTGGGAAGAAATTCAAACACTTGGCAGCTAAAGACCATCCTGCTTAAGAATATTTGGGTCAACCAGGAAATCAAACCAGAACTTAAACAATTCGTGGAAACCAATGAGAATGGAAACACATCAGTCCAAAACCTATGGGACATGGCAAAGACAGACCTAAGGGGGAAATACATAGCCATCAAAGCCTCACTCAAAAAAAATTGAAAAATCCCAAATACACAAACTATCTTTATACCTTTTAAAGAACTGGAGAATCAATAACATATTAAGCCTAGCGCATGCACAAAAAGGGAAATAATTAAGATTAGAGCAGAGATCAATGAATAAGAAACCAAAAGTACAGTAGAACACATCAATGAAACTGGAAGCTGGTTCTTTGAAAGAATTAATAAGATCGATAAACCACTGACTAGACTTATCAAAAAGAAAAGAAATAGGACCCAAATTAATAAAATTATAAATGAAAGGGGAGAGATCATGACTAACACCAAGGGACTAGAAACAATCATCAGAAATTATCAACAGCTATATGCCAATAAGTTAAGCAACTAGAAGAAATAGATGCATTCCTGGAAACCTGTAAACTACCAAGACTGAAACAGGAGGAAACTGACAACCTGAATAGACCCATAACCAGTAATGAGATGGAAGCAGTGATCAAAAACCTCCCAGGAAACAGGAGTCCAGGACCTGACAGATTCCCTGGGGAATTCTACCAAATATTCAAAGAAGAAATAATACTTACTCTTTTGAAGCTGTTTCAAAAAAATACAAATGGAAGGAAAACTTCCAGACTCTTTCTATGAGGCCAGCATTACCTTGCTCCCAAAACCAGGTAAAGAACCATAAAAAAGGAGAATTTCAGACCAATATCCCTGATGAATATGGATGCCAAGATTCGCAACAAGATCCTAGCTATTAGGATCCAACAGTACATTGAAAGAATTATTCACCATGACCAGGTAGGATTTATCCCTGGGATGCAAGGGTGGTTCAACATTCGCAAATCAAGCAGTGTGATAGAACACACTAATAAGAGGAGAGAAAAGAACCACATGATTCAGAAAAGGCATTTGACAAAATGCAGTATCCTTTCCTGATTAGAACTATTCAGGTTATAGGGATAGAGGGAACATTCCTCAATTTCATAAAATCCATCTATGAAAAATCCACAGTGAATATCATTCTCAATTGGGAAAAGCTGAGAGCTTTTCCTTTAAGATCAGGAACACAACAAGGATGCCCACTCTTGCTTGCTACTGTTGTTCAACATAGTACTAAAGTCCTAGCAACAGTAATCAGACACCAAAAATAAAAGGGGCACCTGGGTGGCTCAGTGGGTTAAGGCCTCTACCTTTGGCTCAGGTCATGATCTCAGGGTCCTGGGATGGAGCCCAGCATTGGGCTCTCTGCTCGTCAGGGAGCCTGCTTTCCCCTCTCTGTCTGCCTGCCTCTCTGCCTACTTGTGATCTCTCTCTCTGTCAAATAAATAAATAAACTCTTAAGAAAATAAAAAATAAAAGGTATTCAGATACCTTGGCAAAGAAGAAATCACTCTCTCTCTTCACAGATGACATGGTACTTTTATTTGGAAAACCCAAAAGACCCCACACCCAAATTACTAGAGCTCATACAGCAATTCAGTAATGTGGTGGGATACAAAATCAATGCACAGAAATCAGTTGCTCTCTTATTCACTAGCAATGTAACTGTAGAAAGAGAAATCAGAGAATCCATTTTGTTTACAATAGCACCAAAAACCATAAGAGACCTAGGAATAAACCTAACCAAAGAGGTAAAGGATATATACTCTCCAAACTACAGAACACTCATGAAAGAAATCGAACAGGACACAGAAAAATGGAAAAACATTCCATGTTCATGGATCAGAAGAATAAACATTGTTAAAATGTCTTTATGCCGCACAGAGCAATCTGTACGTTCATTGTATCCCAATCAAAATACCAATGGCATTTTTCAGAGTGCTGGAACAAACAATCCTAAAATTTGAATGGAACCAGAAAAGACCCTGAATTGTCAAGAAAGTGTTAAAAAGAAAAACAAAGCTGGGGGCATCATGTAGTCTAATTTCAAGCTTTACTACAAAACTGTGATCACCAAGACAGCATGGTATTGGCACAAAAACAGACACGTATAACAATGGAACAAAACAGAGTCCAGATGTGGACCCTCAACTCTATGATCAAATAATCTTCGACAAAGCAGGAAAAAATATCCAATGGAAAAAAGACAGTCTCTTCAATAAATGGTGCTGGGAAAATTGGACAGCTATATACAGAAGAATGAAACTTGACCATTCTCTGACACCATATGCAAAGATAAACTCAAAATGGATGAAAGACCTAAGTGTGAGACCGGAATTCCTCAAAGTCTTAGAGGAGAACATAGGCAATAACCTCTTCGACATCGGCCACAGTAACTTCTTTCAAGACATTTCTCCGAAGGCTGGGGAAACACAAATAAAAATGAACTTTTGGGGCTTCATGAAGATAAAAAGCTTCTGCACAGCAAAGGAAACAGTCAACAAAACAAAGAGGCAACCCACAGAATGGGAGAAGATATTTGCAAATGACACTATAGGTAAAAGACTTATATCCAAGCTCTGTAAAGAACTTCTGAAACTCAGCACTCAGAAAACAAATAATCAAGTCAACAAATGGTCAGGAGATATAAACAGACACTTCTCCGAGGAAGACGTGTGGATGACTAACAGACACATGAAAAAAATGTTCAACATCATCAGCCATCAGAGAAACTCAAATCAAAACCACATTGAGATACCACCTTTACACCAGTTAGAATGGCCAAAATTGACAATGCAAGAGACAACATATGTTGGAGAGGTTGTGGCAAAAGGGGAACCCTGTTCCACTGTTGGCGGGAATGTAAGCTGGTATAACCACTCTGAAAAACATTTGAGTTTCCTCAAAATGTTAAAAATAGAGCCACCCTACAATCCAGCAATCACACTACTAGGTGTTTACTCTGTAGATATAAAGGCAGTGAAAAGAAGGGACATCTGCATCCCAATGTTCATAGCAGCAGTGCCCACAACAGCCAAACTGTGGAAGGAGCTGAGATGCCCTCAACAGATGAATGGATAAAGATCTGGTCCATATATACAGTGGAATATTACTCAGCCATCAGAAAGGATGAATACCCAACTTTTGGATCAACATAGATGCGGCTGGAGGAGATTATGGGGAGTGAAATAAATCAAGCATAGAAAGTAAATTATTTAGAGTTTCATTTATTTGCAGAACATAAGAAATAGCATGGGGGATATTAGGAGAAGGAAAGGAAAAATGAAGAGGGGAAATTGGAAGGAAGGACGAACCATGAAAGACTGGACTCTGGGAAACAAACCTGAGGGTTTGGGGGCGTGGGGGGATGCATTAGGCCAGTGATGGGTATTAAGGAGGCCATGGATTACGTGGAGCCCTGGGTGTCATACAGAAGCAATGAATCATGGAATGCGACTTGAAAAACTAATGATGTGCTACTGTTTGCCAACTAACCCAACATTAAAAAAAAAATGATTATAAAAAAGAATTTATTCACTGATTCATTCACCTATTTGAATTCACTTTGTGGAAGGATAGGAATTATATATATAAAACCAGCACTATGCTAGGTGCAAATATTCATTCATTCATTCATTCATTCATTCATTCCCCTCAGGCAGAACTGCATTCCAGTAGGTGGTGTTTTTAACTTTAAAAGAAATAGTTGTTTTTTTTTTTTTAAAGAAATAGAACAGTGTAAGTCCATTTCTTCTGTTGTTATCTGATTGCAAGAGAAGTAAAGTACCTATCGTTATCATACTTATTATCGTGGTACCGTTGATTGGCCACTTACAGTGTGTTGGGCATCTGCTGAGCATATTGTAGGTTATTCCTTATCATTCTAAAAGACTTGTCAGGTAAGTGGTATTACCCCCGTTATGGAGATGAGGAAGGTAGAAGGCAGAGGTTGAATAACATGCCATGACTCCTGAGTGGCACCCGGATTCCCACCGGGGCTGGCTTCAGTATTCCTGCAGTTCTAGACGGCTGTTTCCTGATGATGCTTTTACATTCTGTAAGATCGTTGCTGACCCCTGTGTTGGAAACAAAGCTGCTTCAGCGAGAGCTCCACGAAGGCCAGTGGAGCTCTAGCTGCCTTCCCTACAGCTCAGCAGCTGTGTTCCTACTCAGCAACTCGACTGAAGAGCCAGGCGTTCACATTTGTGGGCACACAGTGGTCATGCCTGTCTTGTTTATGAGCTGACATTTGCTGGGTGTTTATATCATGCCAGCCTCTGTGCTGAAGGCGTTATCTCATTTGGACCTGAAAACAACTTACATAGCAGTGGCTTCTAGTATCGTCATTTTCAGATAAAATAGGTGAAGCTTTGACAAGTTAAGATACCCCTCTTAAGACGCCCTAAGTTACAGAACTAAGTAAAGACAGAGCTGTGGTGGGACCCCATGCATTCTGGTCCTGAGGCCCACACTCTTGAGCCTGCTCTGATGGTTCTTGTCTTTCAACAGTGATGATAGCCATCTTTACTCATCTTCGGTGAACTTGGACTTCCCTCCGTGCTTGTGCTGGTTTTACTTAGTGATGATCTCTATCTTCCCACTGGTCT
Source organism: Procyon lotor (assembly GCA_028646535.1). Lineage (NCBI taxonomy): Eukaryota > Metazoa > Chordata > Mammalia > Carnivora > Procyonidae > Procyon > Procyon lotor. The sequence continues at coordinate 54,106,640 of CM053618.1, forward strand.
GTCTTTGCAGTTTTGACAGAATGGTGAGTTGATACAAGTCATTTACAATGGTTAAGTAATTGTATTTTAGTAAGAAAAATTGAAAGATATCAAATATTTGGGGCAGGCGCCGGAGTGGCTCAGTCAGTTAAGCGTCCGACTCTGGATTTCAGCTCAAGTCATGATCTCAGAGCATGTATGCTCTCTCTGTTAAAAAATGAAAATTATGATCGATTTAGAGCTAATCACATGCAACTAATTTTATCCAATGGAGTAGTCTAATAAGGAATGGAAAAGTCTAGAAGTTAGAGTTTTCCTACAAATGTAGTATCTGATATCCTAAATATTTAGAAATACGCTGCTGATTTCAGCTGCTGAGACAGTGCAGAGGGAGAGAAGTATTTAGGTAATTGCTGTCTGCTCTTAAAAGGATTATAGACTTAAATCTTAAAAAAGATTCTATATATAAGTTTTCTTTCAAATACTGTGACCATTTATTTGTGTCAATTGAAGTTTTGTGTGCATGGTGTATACTTGAATAATCTGGAGATTATCAGGCCCTTTTAAGGTAGATACAAGTGGCCGAGTTAGAAGGATGATCAGGCTACGTATCACAACCCACAGCAGGGATATGAGGGTCTAAGAGCGACCGGAAACCTGCCTTCGACAAAAGGGCTACATCACAGGCTTCAAACTGTCCCTGTTCACTTCTCTCAGAGCAATTGAATTATTTGATAAAACAGTACTGGTTTCTTTTAAGTTCAGCTCCCAGAGTCAGGCTGTCCTTTCCAGCAGGTTCTAATCAGCTAGTGAGTGTGGAGCAGGAGTGAAGACGTGTTACATGTGCTCGTCCACCCAGGTCACTGGCTGGACCTTTCACTGGCGGTATGTCTAGAGGGTTCTTAAAAATCGTGAAAACAGAACCACGTTTGTGCACAGTTGTATCATTTAATTACATGCTATATACATATAGCTTATTAACTTTAAATTTTTCATAAATGCTGAAGTGAGCAGAGTCGTCAGGTAATCTTGATCAAAGATTTGCTGTTGTGTATCCTTGGGGCTGTGCACCTAGCGCGGTGCTGGGTGTGCACACAGCCATGAGCACCTCTTTGCATGAAGGAGTCCGTGAGTTAGGGAGTAAGCACCAGTTTGTAAGTTGGTACACATACCCTTATCATCCGTAAATCCTTCTGTTGTGAATATGGCTCATGTGCTTTCCTTAGGTGTTTGACTTCTTCCTTATAAAAGCTTACTAAACTTCGGGACGCCTGGGTGGCGCAGTCCGTTAAGCATCTGCCTGTGGTTCAGGTCATCATCCCAGTCCTGGGATCAAGTCCCGCTGAGTGGGGAGCCTGCTTCTCTCTCCCCCTCTGGCTGCTGCTCCCACTGCTTGTGTGCGCTCTCTCTCTCTCTCTCTAATAAGTAAGTAAAATCTTTAAAAAACAACAACAAAGCTTACTAAACATTGTTTCAAGTAATTTCCCCTTATAATAGGATTCCATAACAAATAAATAATGGCGTATTTAACAAATATTGATGTAGTGCTTCCTATGTGTCTGGTCCTCTTCTCCTTAAGTCATGCTCTTCTCATGAAAACCTTAGGAGGTGGCTGTTGATATTATGCCACATACATGGGGAAACTGAGGCACAGACAAGCTAGGGAACTTACTGAGGGTTACCAGCTGGTATGAGTCTCAATGGGATTTGCACGTGTGCCTGGGTTCCAGAGTCTGTACTTCAAGACCACAGATACTCCTTTATTCATTCATTCATTCATTCATTCATTTATTTATTTATTTTAAAGATTTTATTTATTTGACAGAGAGAAACACAGCGAGAGAGGGAACACAAGCAGAGGGAATGGAAGCGGGTGAAGCAGGCTTCCCGCAGAGCAGAGAGCCTGATGCGGGGGCTCGATCCCAGGCCCCTGGGATCTGACCTGGGCCGAAGACAGACGCTTAACGACTGAGCCACCCAGGCGCCCCGATACTCCTCTTTTTAACAAATACCGACTCCAAACCTATTTCCACCTCCCCAGAAGACTGTCCGTCCTGGTGGGGCTTATCTTACTGTTGATAGTAAAATTTTGCTAAAATAGAAATTTTCTAACTGTAACTTTCACTATACTTACCTTTTATCATCACGCCATGTAATGAATATGTTGGGTTATTTAAAAAGTTAGAGTTTTTGTAAGCATATTTGAAATATGCCTTGTAATAGTTACATCGATAAGCTATTGATGGTGGTAAATGGGCATTACTTCCAAATGTAATGGCGGGCGTGACTGTTGGGTTGCTCTGCCTTCCTGTTGGTCATGTAATCTTTCTGTCTAAGCACCTTAGAGGCGGCAGAAGAAATGAGAGTCATTGGACCAGAAGGATTGGAGCCTTAGACATCGAGCTGTTAGTTTTGACACCTGTGCTAGGCACCTAGTGAGTTTTGCATCTAGGACTGCCCTTGGTCTGCTCTGATAGCCCCGGGATCTGAGGAATTGGAAGGTCTCTCTCCTTAGCTGATTCCGTGACCCAGGAGAGCACTCGGAAGGCTCACACTCCCCTTGAGTTTGAGTTTGGTATCAAATCAAGGCACCCAATTTATGTTTCACTTATGGCTCTGTGCAGCCCTTCTTTGAAAGTCTTTGGGATACTAGTATTTTAAGTGTTTAAAGTTCCGTTGACCTGAATTTTTAAAAAATGAAATGTCTGAATTCACTGTGCCATCTCTTAAACAAAACCTGTCATTAAAAAAAGAAAGGAATTATCTGCTGAATTCGTATGCAGCTACAGCAGAAGGGTTAAATGTGGACAGTTACTGTCTTAGGAGAAGAGTAATAACTGTCTCTTTTTTTTAACCTTTATGCCTGTCCTCTTTCCCCAATAACCAGTACCTTTACAAGTACAGTATCTTGCAGAAATTGCTTTCTGTTAAAGATTAAAAACAACAACCAATAGTGACTGTTCTCTGTAAATCTTAGTATTTGCCAAAGTGTATTCTGTGGGACTTTACTTTTGGGGGATGCTCTGCTGCAGTGTGGTTTTGTAATCATAAGCTGAGGAACAATCGCATAAATACCACCCCTCCCAACACACACAGATGAGTGAGTCAGTACACGTGCTTTGAGGAGCTACAGTAGATATGAATATGTTAATGATATGGAGAAGCCCTGTAGGGATAGAAACTGGCTTAGCTTCCTCAGCTCCACATTTCCCACATTTGTTGGAACCTAGAACCCTTTTACCCAAAATATCTGTTGGCTCTCTGATGCCCTTTGTGTTCCACAGACTGAGAAATAATGATGTGCAGTATAGCAGCGTAACAGTGTAGTATTTTATTGAGGTTTCAGAATCACAATCCATCAAAAATCTGCCGTTATTTCATTTCTAGTTAATAAATAGATTTTAGAGAGTAACATTTAGATATTGTTAGAAATTGAAGGTGCAGTGAATCTTCTGTGAATTTACACGCTGTAGTTCCTTACATTTGTAGACATATTATTTACAAAAGACTTAATTTCTCTACTTGATATATAGTGTCAGAGTGATAAGCCTTATTAATTCCAGCTACTGGGGAAGTTATGCAAATCCAAGATAATGTAAAAAAAAGACAGACTTTTTTAAAGAAATGCAGTTTTATTGCTATAAATACTTCATCTCCAATTACACTAACAAAATATACTAACGCAAGCAGAGATTCTGGGTGGAAATTCTTTAAACAATAAATAGTGGTGACTTACAATTAGTTCAGGTACAAATATATAGGTACTTCTGAAATACTTGAGATTTTTTTTTAATTTAATTTAATTTTTTCGGTGTTCCAAGATTAATTGCTGATGCACCACGCCCAATGCTCCATGCAATATGTGCCTCCCTCAATACCCACCACCAGGCTCGCCCAACCCCTTACGCCCCTCCCCTCCAAAACCCTCAGTTTGATTATTTTAAAGCGTTTCTGTCAAAGGCTTTAACTTTTATTACCTGAATCTTATTTATGGTATTTGCTTGCTAAGTCATTTCCTTGTAAATTAATTGGATTCTTAATATGGCATGTCTCATAAAGCCTTAGTTATTTAGTGAGCTGTATCCTAATTGAGAGTAGAATGAAACATGGAAATAAGGCAAAAGAGACATCTAATGATGAAAAAGGAAAAAAATTTTTGAGCAGTGATAAAATGACAAGAACCCAAGACTTGACCATTAAAGCCAAAAGGAAGGATTAATAATTGCTAAACCAAAAGGAAAGGCATCTGTTGTTGAGTTCTGTAAAAGTCTGATCGAATGTCAAGAAGTATTAAGTCACTGGAATGAAAAAACGAGAAAAAGAAAAGTGATGAGATGCTGAGAAAAGTGAAAAGATGCTGGAAAAGAAAGATGAAATTAGTTATGGTGGTTGTAGCAGCCATGATGCTTAGACGTGGAGGAGGTCCGAAGGCAGGCGCCAGCCCGCAGAGGACTCAGCCTCAGAAGGAGCAGGAGCGGCAGCCGAGACAGAGATGCCTGTGTGGCTTTCATGGCCGCCACTGTGGGTGCCGGTGTGCCCCACCCTGGGAAGTGCGCTCGGGCCCAGGGAAGAGGCCCCCGGAGTGGCAGCAGTCCTCACCCTGCCGCGCGTTTGTGTGCCAGGTGTTCATCTCCAGAATGTATCTGGAAGCGTCCATTCTCTCCTCTTTGTTGTTGTATTTTTAAAATAGCATTTACACATTTGTTTCTAAAATCTTGTCATATCAGCAGTTCTTACAGGCTTGAACGAACCTGATATGTTGATGTTTCCTTTGCTTCCTGCTTCTTCAATACTTGATATTCCTTTGTACTGCGAGAGAGTATAGTAAAGCATGGCAGTGTCACCCCTTTGATAGGAGCGGGGACAACCAAGGTGAGGGTTGAGTGGCTAATGCAAAGCAAGAAGGGAAGGAGGCTTCCAAGAGCATTAGTTTGATATTTTCACAGGGAAAAACTGTGATGGCTGACTGAGCAGGTTTTCTGAGTTTAACTTTTAGATCCTTGTGAGTATTAAATCTTCAAGCATTATCTGTAGCAGCACTGACTAATCTGCCTTTCGTTATATAATGGATAGCTCATCTGGGTTTTCCTTTTAAGAAAATCCTTGATGTATTAGGTCGTTAAAACAAATTCTAACATTTGGTGCTCATTAGTGTTGTAACCGAAACAAAAACATTTTAATGGTTGATCCCAGAGTATTTTGAAGTTATTGTAACTTTGCTGGAAAGGTATTTAAGCTGTAGTATCAATTACAAACAGGCCACGAGCCAAGTTTCAAGGCTGTTTCTAAGTAAGACGTTGAGTTTTTCAGAATGCAAAAAAGACGTTATGTGGCAAGGAAGCAGAATGGAACAATTAGAGCAGGATTTGTATCGATAGCAGTGTTTCTCAGTGAGTAATTTAAGATACTGTGAAGCAGAGTTTGGAATAACTCCCCAGGGCGTCCAGAAATTGCTTTGTTTTAGTTGTAGACGGTGAAAGAGGTGTTTTGAATATAAAGGATGGGAATTGCTGATTAATAGTGAAAACTTCAGACTCCACGTTTAGGATTTATAGCTCGTTGACCTGACTAAAAATGGGATACTTCAGCTTTCTGACTGTACCTTTCAAGAAAACTGCCAATCATTTACCTATAAAGGTTAAAATAATGGTTTTTTGTAATCTAGTGATTAAAAAGGTAAAATCATAATTCGGATACCTTACTGTGTGTTTTTGACTGAGCGAAAAGAGTTTGGCAAAGTGGATATTCCTTTGAATACTCAAACCTGACTCACTTGGCTTGTGGTAACTGTCGAAGAAAGAGGCCGAAGGTGTCACTAATGTTCTGTGTGCATTCGAGATTGAGTCTGCACTCCGTTTGTCATCCTACAGCAAAAACAGAAATGGAGACAGAATGATTAGATTCATAGTAAATACCATCTGGTGGTTTCTGTATGTGTTTTGACTTTTAACCACGCCTACTGTCCTTTAAAGGGCTCTTTTTAAAAAAAAAAAAAAATCGCAGAGTATTTTTTATTTAAATTTCTTTGAATTTGTGTAATTTCTCAATGTAAGATAAAAGACGAAATTAGGTAACTGTTAGATGTGCTTTCAACTAGTGTTTTTGAAACATTATGTAGATCTGCAGTGTTACATTAGCATGGGAAGCATTTCTTAACAGGGTTCTTGATGAGCTTCTGGTTATTTGAACAATATGTTTAGGTTGTTTTGAATGATTTTTATTATGACTGTGAATTAATTTTTGTGTGTCCGTGTTTGTGTATTTTGGCTTCGTCTGGCCTCAGCCAGATAGTTTTATGATCGTGCTATCGAGAGATAATTTGGAAGCCCATACTCTTTACTTTTTTCCCCCCCTCTGTAAGACACACATTTTTGGGGTGGAAGTATGTTTTGAGGTATAGTATTTAGAAATGTGTGAATCACTTGACATGCTTCTAATATTCAGAATAATTTACAGTGAAACTATATTCTCAGCAACTAGTCAATGTCCTTTATTGAATATCTGCTATTTTTACCTAAGTAAAATGTAAATTTATCAACCTTAACTTGTAGGATACTTTGAAAATATATTTTAAATGTTGGTTTCATACCAGCTTAATTTTTAATTTTGAGAAAATTTGGTTCTATTAAAAATAAGATTCAAATGTTTAGTTTAATAACTTGCTTTTTATTTGTTTTGCTTTATATTATTTTGGTCCAGATCCACATTGTAGAATGTTGTTCATATAGAATAAAATGTCATTAACTCCAAATAAATTGGAGTAATTTTTGTAATCCTCCTAGTGAGATTTCTGTAATTAGTTCTTGAGCCTGTTGTTTTGGGCAAGTGCTTCCTTCTGCTTTTTTTTTTTTTTTTTTTTTTTAAACCTGTGTTCGCTGGCATGATTTACATGGAGAATAAAAGCTGTGGGCATTCATTAGGGAGAAGGAAGAAGGAAGGTAGTAGATTTGTTTGGAATGCAGTTTCAGTGTTCTAAACAAGCAGAATCAAAATGTCATCTTTATGATGACGAGTAAGGCGGTTAGCAAGTACACAGGAGAGTGTAAGGACTTTGTTGGTTGGGACACTCGTTCCATTCCGGGGTGCGAGAGGGCTCTGTAAGCTGTAAGACGACATGCTTCCTGGAGTTCATTTTCTACGTATGATGAATATTACTATGTTTGATGGGTAACAGCTCCTAGCTCAGATTACTTTTTAAGATTGATACTGTATGCGTGCGGCACAAAATTCAAGAGTTTGAGATATTAGTCTTCAGAAGTGACAGCGAATGCCAGTTCCCTCGGTCTCCTTCCCGAGAGTGTAGGCACACACCAGCGTGTGTGTGCCATGTGCGTGTGTTTTATTTATGCCTCAACAGCGTCTGTGCCCTCTCCCCTATTTCACAGCACATCTTGGAGATCATTCCTTTGGCCGATGTGTATTAATAAGTGCCCGACTGGTGCAGATCCTGGAAATACAGCAGCGAACAAAACAGGCAAGGTCCCTACTCTTGTGGAGCTCACATTCAAGTAGGGGAGATAAAACACACACGGAGAGAAAGAGCGAGTATTAAAATAGGGTCATGTTGTGGTGCTTGGGGATGGTGCTTAGAGATGGTGCTTAGGGATGGTCTCGGAAGCAGGGACTTTTAAATGGAGACCTGACTGACAAGAAGGGTGCAGCCAAGCAAAGCTGAGCAGAAAGAAGGAGGCTCCAGGAAGCTAAAGAAATCAGTACGGATGGGGGCGTGGAAGGTGAAGGAGTCCGGCAGGCAGGTGCTGGGCCAGACGGTTTGGGTTTCATTTTGAGAGTGATGAGAGGCCCTTAGAAGGCTTGTTTATGTGCCTAGTCAAGAGCGTGATGGCTGCTTTAGGTTTTTGAACAGCTAATGCTGGCTCTGTGAGACTACAATCTGTAGAGTCCAGGTATCTGTGCAACAGCGCTTCTTACTGGGCCGTAGGAGGGACCACGGGGCATGTGCTCAGTCCTCTGGTTGGCCTTTAAGCTGTTTCCATTCTTGGATTTTGTGAGCAACGCTTCAGTGGCTCTATCTCTGTGTATGGATAAATCTTTATTTAAACATTTTTTTTTTAGGGTGGGGGAGCAGAGGGAGAGGGAGAGAGAAGATCCTCAAGCAGGCTCCATGCCCAGCGCAGAGCCCAACGAGGGGCCTGATCTCACCACCCTGAGATCATAACCTGAGTCAAAATCAAAGAGTCAGACGCCTAACCGACTGAGCCACCCTGGCGCCCCTTGTTTAAACATTTTAAAAGTGGGGCGCCTGGGTGGCTCAGTGGGTTAAAGCCTCCGCCTTCGGCTCAGGTCGTGATCTCAGGGTCCTGGGATCGAGCCCCGCATCGGGCTCTCCCCTCAGCGGAGAGCCTGCTTCCCCCTCCTCTCTCTGTCTGCCTCTCTGCCTACTTGTGATCTCTCTCTCTCTCTGTCAAATGAGTAAGTAAAATCTTTAAACATTTTAAAAGTAATTTTTTAAAACGTGGAAGCAGAATGATTCTCATGAGGGAGAACCAGTGATACGTACCTGAGCTTTGTACCAATGAAATGTGTTTTGCCAAAGACCAAATGCTTCTACCTGAATAGCTTGAGGGGCTGGGAAACGTCAAAAGCATGTGTAACCTTGGTAACCAGGGCTAAATGAACATTTTTGAGTCTCAATCTAGTTTTGTAATAAAATTAACTTTATCGGGGCACCTGGGTGGCTCAGTCAGTTTGCCTTCAGCTCAGGTCGTGGCCTCGGGGTCCTGAGACCGAGCCCCGGGTCAGGCTCCCTGCTCCCTGGGGAGTCTTGTCTCCTTCTCCCTCTGCCTCTCTCCCAGCTCATGCTCTCTCTCTCAAATAAATAAATTAAATCTTTAAAAAAACAAAAATAAATTGACTTTATTGAGATATGATTTGTGTGTAATAAAGCACACCCATTTTAAGTGTAGTTTTCGGTGTTTGGCACATCTCCACAGCCCTACGTAGAGAGGTGTTCTGGGCTCATCTTACCCTTTCCCTGCCCAAGCCCTGTACCGGTCGTTTCTCCCAGGAGCTCCACTTCTTCCTCGTGGAGAACCGTGTTTGCAACAAAGATCTGGATGCTCGGTGTGCTCACTGCTGCCAAGCCCTCATTGCTTTTAGGTCCTGTCAGTGGACTGACTCTGGAAGTCCTAAGTGATTGTGCGTGTGTGTGTGTCCACACCCAGGTGTCTGTACAGGGCATACATATCTGTATGTGTTTCTGCACCTGTTCATCTTTATAAATACCCTCTCCCGTATTCCAGTGTCCTAGGGCTTCCTTCTTTTCATGCAGCCTGCCTCCTACTAACTCAGGGTTTTACTTACTTGTTCAGTCCCCTTATATGTACAACTCTTCTGGCTATAATTAGCCAGATTTTTGCTACAGGACTTGTTGGCTCCCTTTCCCAGCAGCCCTGCCCGGCCCAGGGGACAGGGAAAAGGTGAGGGAAGGGAGAGGGAGGAAGGGGAGGGAGTGAATCTTGTCCCAGTTACTCCATCGAGTGAAAAGAACTGAAGGAAAGAAGGAGCCAGCTAGAATTTTAAACCTGAAAATAGTCAATTCCGTCAGTTTCTCTTTCCATTTGTTTCTGACTTTCATGTCACCCTAAGTTCATATAAGTATTTGTAGCACTCTTTATGCCTTTTGTTTTATATTTGACATATGAATCTTTAATCCACCTGAAATACACTTGAGGTTGTGTTCGGATCTAATTCTATTTGATGTGTCCAAATGGATATCCAATTATCCCAATGTTGATGTTCACCGGTCTGCCTTTTCCCGTCCGAGGGGAGATGCCATCTCCACCCGATCCTGCTTCACCTTGTTGTTTTCCTGCATCCCTATGTCCCTTGTATCTGTTTGTTCCTCTGTATGCCCGATAGTGGGATAGCACCTCACAGGGGGATTGTGAGCATCGCATGAGAAACCAACACCCGCTGATTAGTAATGAGTAGAGAAGATGTGGTATATTCACACTGGAATATTACTCAGCCATGAAAAACAATAAGATCTTGCCATTTGCAACAACATGGAGGGATCTTGAGGGCATCATACCAAGTGAAATAAGTCACAGAAAGACAAATACTGTGTGGTCTCACTTCTATGTGGAATCTAGAAAACAAAAACCAAGACCAAGTGCCTGGATACAGAGAACAGATTGATGGTTGCCAAAGGCAGGGGGTGTGGGATGGGGGAAGTGGGTGAAGGGGGATAAAGGGAACAAACCTCCGGGTATAAAACTAGTCACAGGGATGTGACATGCGGCATTAATGACCCCGCAGTGTGGGGGAGCCCGGGTGGCTCCATTGGTTAAGTGGCTGCTTTGGCTCCGGTCATGATCCCAGGGTCCTGAGATCGAGCACCATATAGGGCCCCCTGCTCGATGAGGAGCCTGCTTCTCCCCTGCCTGCCACTCCCCCTGCTTGTGCTCTCTCTCTCTGTCAAATAAATACATAAAATAAAATCTTTATAAAAAAAAAAAACCACTGTGGTGCATAGTTGAATGTTGCTTACTTACTGTGATCATTTGACAATGTGTAGAAATATCAAATTCTATTCTGTACCCGAAACTCACATAATATACGTCATTTATACCTCAGTAAGAAAATGACTAGAGCCGGCCGTCTGCTACAGTCAACACATAGTACCTGTTGTCATTAGCATCTCAGTGGGGAAGGAATCCACTACTGAAACAGTAGGAGAGTAAGTTGCAAAAGAAATGTAAAAAGCATAACAAGAAGTATCGGCGTCTCATTTTTCTGTAAAAACTCAGAACGTCTCATTTTTGTACTATGCACACCTGAGTGGGGGTCGGGGAAGAGGCAGAGGGAGAGAGAGAGTCTCAAGCAGACCCTACCCTGAGCGCAGAGCCCAACGCGGGGCTTGATCCCACGACCCTAAGATCATGACCTGGGCTGAGACCAGGAGTCAGATGCCACCCAGGTGATCCTTAAATGCTCTTCTAATGCTAGCTTCTCATGAACTACGTCTCCGAGTACTTACACATCCGCCCCCTCTCCCACCCTCAAATCCTTGTAAAATGCCAATCTCAAAGAAGGCAAAAAGCCACATTTTGGGAGTGCTGCTTTGGTGTATTTTTCTGCTGTCAAATACATTAACTCTATTTGGTCCATGTTTAATCCTGAATAGTGAATGTGTATACACGAAATATTAGCAAACTGGTGGTAATTTCCGTCCATTATTCTAACATTTTCTCTGAATGCTGCTTCTAATTCTGCGACTAAAGTCATGTAAGTAATTTGTGTTCTCTTTTTTTTTTAAGATCAAAATAATGCATTTTAAAATCCCGAGGGTCTGTTCCATGTATATTCCACAGCTATGACAGGATGATTTTAGCCATTCACTTGTAGAAGAGAAGCAGTCAGGGGCACGCCTGCTTTGAGGCATATGTTCTATTTTTGTAGGGTAACTGTGTGAAAAATACCAATTACTGAAACTCTGGGAAGAAGGAAGTTACTTGTAAACTGAGTATGCATGCAAAAAGGGCCATCTAAATCAAAACCATGCTGGATGCAAGAGACCAGATCTGTATAACATAAACCTTTCAAGATCGGTGTAGCTAGAAAAAGAACTCTGTGATTTGGGAAGGCAGCTTTCACAAAGCAGTATTGTTGACAATGACGACAGAGAAACCCGTACCTCGAAAAGATTGGAACTTGAAGTACCTTCGTGAGTGGCCGTGACAGGTCTTGTTTCTAGTGCACACATTTTATAATATTTTAATGCATATGAAGCATTCTGACAAGTGGAATTATGAAATTTCTAAAAATGAAAAGCCTAAATAAAAGGACAAACGAATATCATGAGCGAACATTGGAACGAACGAACCAACCAAGTTGGAATGAACATCATGACCCATCGTGATACATCGGTTCTATCCCAGCACAGCCGGAAAAAGAATGCCCTGACCATTTCGGGTCCTGATGAGCATGTGCCTGAGATTCTGAAAGGGTGCCTGCCCCCTTAGAAAGAGAACGCATTCCGGTGCCCCCGACATCATTAGAACATGGTCTTGAGAGGAGCACAGGGCATGTGCGGGGCTGGGCAGCGGTCCCTTGGCGAGGCCACCTGCCATTTCTGTGCCTCCAGCTCCTGAGCCGGGACGTGTGCGAGGTGGATGTCCCGCAGTGCTTGTGGGGCCCACGTGGGCGCCCACGTGAGAGACGCCAGCAGACCTCCTCCCTCCCCCCGCCGGCCCCTGCTCCCCTCCTCCGAGGTGTTCTCATCTTCCCATGTGTTCTGAGCTCCACCAACTCCCTTGCTTTCTCTCTTCTCACTCTGTTTTTTTCCCACTTTACCCCAAGGTTTATTATATTTTTAAACTTCTCAATCCCTGTCCCTTTGCCTGACAGGCCCACTGGTCGTGCTTTCGTGTTCTTTGTGGGGCTCTTGGCCGGGTCTTCGCGTGCCTTCAGCGGGGCTGCAGAATTCCTGGAATGGTACACAAGATTCTGTGAAGATGCATCATTTAAGGGAAACTCCCCTAGCTCTTTCCCAGTTTCAGAGGATTTCGTGAATTCTCTGAGTTGAAGATGTCCTCCTTCCCAGATGACTTGCTGGGCCCCTGTCCATTTGCTTCGCAGGTGTCGGGGTACCTCTCTGTATGCGGGAAGGTGGTCCCTCCCCACTTCGTTCTCTGCGCTCAGGGAGGGCAGGAGATCCGGACCATCCAAGTATAAAGGGACTTAATATCCGTACCATCCAAGTATAAAGGGACTTAATATATAAAATATTCCCCAGTAATTCATTAACTGTTACATTCCTGGGCGTGCATTAATATTTGAGTATAACAGCTTGGCTTTTAAATATTTTAATGGTGCTAGGGATATGAAAAGCGTTCTGTAGTTATTTTCCCTGTTTCACATATTCCTAACAAGCGCCCAGCTCCATTGAAAACAAAGAAGATATTTCTCATTTTAATTGTATTTTTTCCAACTCAGAAACAAAAGCATTCTATATTTCTGAAGCCGGTTCTCCAGTGGAGGAACATTTTATTTGGAATCAGTTATAAACTCGTTAGGAAAAAGGGTCAGATTGACAGCATTTGGGGTTTCTCATAAGCCTTTGAAAACAGGTCAACTCTAACAAAACGGTAATGTACACTTTTAGTATATTTTTTTTCTAGTCGGCCAAAGAGCCACAGTTGTTTTCTTGACTAAAATCGTCATTCACACGACTCACCGTGACAGCCTGACAGACCTCCTCCAGAAGGAGGAGATACCCAAGTAACACATCGTGTGTCAGAGTCGAGAGAAGGAAAATTCTCCTTTGAAATATCAGTGTTGCTTTTATTTCTGCACTGGTAATTCTGACCTAAAAATAAAATGGTCATTTTCAAGGGTCTTAATTCTACTAGGGAGTAGTCAAACCAAATTAACAAACACAGGCCCCTTACTAACCCTTTTTAAAAACTACTGGATATCGGTCCTGGCTTAGCGTGTGGGGCTTAGCTAACAGGGTGTCACATACACGTTTAACAAAAGTAGCAGAGTGCTCGCCCTGGCCGTGCGCTAGTGAACGCGGCGGCCACGGTTCTTGCCTGGAGACGGACACGTGTGTGTGTAAGTGTATGTCCTACATATGTTCATATACACATAGCCTCAAGCACAGGAAAGAGACGAATAGGGCCTGAGGAGAGGGTGGTCTTTGCTTTAAAAGGCCACCTCCCATGAGTTATTTGGCAGAGAAAGTGGAGCCCTTCATGTCATCTTGATGATTGTCTTTTCTGTCGTTTTTTGTTTTGTTTTGTTTTTTTTTAAGATTTTATCCATTTATTTGACAGAGAGAGATCACAAGTAGGCAGAGAGGCAGGCAGAGAGAGGGGGGGAAGCAGGCTCCCCACTGAGAGCCCGATGTGGGGCTTGATCCCAGGACCCCTAGATCACGATCTGAGCCGAAGGCAGAGGCTTTAACCCACTGGGCTACCCAGGTGCCCCATTTTCTGTGTTTTAATAATAAAGTCGGTGCCAGGCCATGGTTTGTGGCAGTTCAGAAACAAAGCTGCAGTCATCGAACAGTATTTGTGCCTGGAAACAGAAACTTTGCCCTGGAAATGCAAACATGCGGGTACATACGCAAGAGGTGTAGGCCGCCGCCTGCGCAGGGGGGACGTGGCTGGTCCCTGATGCCACGGGGCACGGAAGCTGGTGCCGGGAGCTGCTCCCGGAGACGGCCGTGCACCCCACTCCCCCGACCAGTCCGCTCTGGGCCTCTTCACTGTTGGAACGGCGGCTTTGGTGCTTTCCCTCCTGTTCGTCCGGCCTAAAATTTCCAATTCACCATTTTGTTCGCTTTCCTTTTTTTGGCGCATCCAGAAGACTGTGCTTTGAAAGCTGAGCACCGAAGGATACGTTGGGGTGCTGAGCTGCTTTCTATGAACAAAACTGGGGGACTAGAGTGGGTGCTCCCGAGTATCAGCACAGCCCTGTCTGTGTGCTGGGAGCCGGGGCAGTTCAGGGTAGATCGTTTTCACCTTTGTCTCCGGGGCGAAGGGCCCCCCATGATCCTGGGAGCTACTGGGGGGAGCGGGGGTGGGAGGGGGGAGCTAGGCCCACCCGACTCCCCTTAACTAGGGAGCTGCTACAAAGCCAAACAACTGGAAAGCAGTGGAAGTCCTTGCCTCTGTCAGGGAACCTGCCTGCGGCCGAGGGTGTGCACCGCCCCCAGGAGTCCCTGTGTGTGACAAGGAGCCGCTCGCCGCAGGACCTTCGCCCAAGGCCTTCCCTGTTCAGCCTCCTCTGCCCTCCTCACAGGAGGGCAGTAGGGGAAGGAGGTGTAACATTACTTCTACACTGAGAGCGAGGAAAGTAAGAGCCCTTAGAGATGATGGATGTAAACTCAAGTTCATCAGCGTTTGAAAGCCCTGAAAGATACCCTTCAGTTTTCTCACTAAATGAAAAGCTTGCCTTCTCTTCGTTAGGAATATGTGGAGAAGGAACCAGCACTCTCGACTGTTTAGAAAGCAGCGGATTGTAGCCAACGAGTCCTACTGAACCTTGGCAGGATCCGCACATGGAGACAGTTCTTAGGTGCTGGCGGCGGACAGATGCACGTCCCCGGCTCCCCAGTCGGGCCACGTCTTTGCCGTCCTGACTTTGCAGTTAATCTTACTTGGCTCCCGAGTGCTTTTCATGCTTAATGAAGCACAATTGAAATAGTTAACTAGCTGAATTTTGCAGTGTGAAATGCTTCCTTCTTTTAATTTCAAAGCACATTTTCCTCCCCACCTTTTGGAGATATTTTCACTAATCCAGAGTCTGCATAATATTAATACCATAACTTATAGGCTGTGAGGGTGTGTGATTTGAACGCTTCCTACCTAATGGGACTGGAATTTTTTCTCCAATTACGGGAGAGGCAGACCATCCTTCTCCAGTTTCAAAAACAAACTGCAGCTGGCTGCGGAAGGAGGGCTGAGCTAACAGAACATTTAATATTTTGAAAAATATGTCCTGGGGGAAAGGATTTCTCTGTTCAGAAAGATACTGAATTATTCAGCTTGGCAGCTCCAGGGTGTGAATATTTTGAGCGCCGTGACATTTATTTTTTATTGAGTTCAAATGGAAAAATTGAAAACTGTACTCTGACATGTAGTCCTGTGTTAGATCTCACATAAACCTCTGGCGGTGACGGCCGGCGCGCTCCTGTGATCTGCACAGGCACATTCCACTGCAAGGGGATCAGTGTTTAATTTTCAGAATTCTCAGCAAAGAGCAGAGCTGCAGCCAAAAATTCCTGCGCCGAGTCTCCTTCCGGCCCAGATGAAACTAATAATTCCCGGCTGTGCTGCTGTCACTCAGTGCACTAATCCAGGTATGGCCGCTCGCTGTTTTTAATTTTCTTTTTCTGAACCCAAAGGCAGGGTTTGCCTTTTCCCGTGAGAAGGCGTGATCATGTGCCCGAGATTCCAGCGGCTGGAGATGGAGGCCCTCTCTGCCCTGACAGAACTGGGGAGCACGGAGCTGTTGTCAGGCTGGTGGGTGTGGGCTCACTCGTAGGCTCGCAGGCCCGTAGACTCCGGCATAGGGCAGGGTCTTCTAGAAAAACAAGACTGTGTTGGGGGTTGGCCCTGACGTGCTGAAGCTGGAGTGAGGGAAGCAGCCCCTTCCTACCACAGGGTCTGTCGACTGATGCCACTGGCCACTTTGGGATAGAATGTTGAGTCGGGTGGACAGTATGTTTTAATGTGTATTACAAGTTATAAAGGTAATGGAACTCTGGGAAACATTCAAAATGTTGTCACCGTTTAAGTTCTGTTAAAATCAGATCAGAATGTATCCATTTCGCATTTTAAACCGTATTAATGGACACTTAAAAGCAGTGCGTATAGAATAAAAATCACGGAACTTGGAAATGGGCAGTTTTGACTTTGTCTTGACTGGCTCTGTGACCTCAGGCCCGTGATATAAGATCTCGGGTTTTGGTCTTTTTTTTTCCTTTTTTTTTTTTTTTTTTAATAAAATAGCATAAGAGATTACAGAGTTGGTGTGAGGGTTAACGGTATGGTAGGTATAGGGTCCCTATGTAAGGCCTAGGGCATGTTTGGTACTCAGTAAATGATCCATTATATGTTTGTTGTGAATTATCTGTCTCCGTCCAGTCTGCCTGCCTGCTCACCCATCCCCCTGCCTACCTACTTGCCTATTTATATTTATCTTATAGATCTTTTTTTTTTTTTAAGGTTTCCCCCTTCTTTTTTTAATCCAGCTGTGTTGTGGGGGCACCTGGGTGGCTCAGTCTGTTAAGTGTCCGACTCTTGGTTTCGGCTCAGGTCATGATCTCAGGGTTGTGGGATCGAGCCCCGTGTGGGGCTCCGTGCTCAGTGGGGAGTCTGCTTGAGAGTTCTCTCTCCCCCTGCCCCTCCCCCTACTTGCGCCCTCTCTCTTTCTCCCAAAAATAAATAAAATCTTTTTTAAAAATCTAGTTGTATCCTGCTGAAATTTAAAATATGAGAATATTTAGCATCAAGGATAAATGTATGAAAAATGAAAGGTTCACTGGTTATCTCCCAAGAGGCTCCTAAGATTACATTATCTTCGTGTGACTTTCAGTCTGCTGGTATGTCAGCCTCCTAAGAGTAGCTCTGTCTCCTGGGGAGACGTTATCAAGGTCACAGAGCAGGATAACTGCAGTTGCTGCCTGCTCACAGGACTCCACAGACCCGTGGCTTGTAGCCGGCACCGGAGCAGAGAGCCAAGGAACCATGATCAGCCTCAGGTTTCTTGGCGAGCAAGGGCATGTGAAAAAGGAACAAGAGAGTTGTCTGAAAATGGGTCCTGGGCTCCACCCTCTGCTGCATGTGGCCAGGGGACTGCCTTTCCCCACGCTAGCAGAAGACTGGCGCTATACTTTTGGAATCCTTCAGCTGGGCACAGCTAAGGACGGGAGTGAATACCTCCACAGGTATTAGGTCTGTATGAGTGATCGCAACAGATCAAAAGACCTTTGTTCTTGTGGGAGGAGAGGAACGGTAAACAGCAGATGTAGTAAAGTGATTTACCAGGATGTCAGAAGTGATAAATACTTAGAGAAGAACTTAGAATCAGGGAAGCTGTGAGTGCTGGGGAAAGGGCTGTGGTTTAAAACGAGGTGGCCAAGTGGGAGCCATTTGAGCAGTGCACTGGGAGAGGGAAAGAGCTTTGAGGATTGGAGGTGGAGTGTTCTGGGTGGAGGAACAGGTAGTGCAAAGGTCCTGCGGTGGACGCAAGAATGAAGCAGCAAGGAGGTTAGCTGGTGGAGGGGAGTGAGAGAAGAGGTCAGGAGTACTGGAGGGCCATGGGTGGGCAGTGGACATCACACAGGGCCCAGCTGGCTATTGTGAGTGCTTGCTTTTTCTTAGGATGAGTTTGAGTAACACAGTCTGACTTAACCTTTTAACAGAATCGAACCAGAGTGTGCATGCTGAGTTGCAAGGCTCTCTGCCCAATTTCGGCCACACACAGAGGCTCCCAGGCCTATTCCCAACCCCCTCTCCGCCCCCAACAGACACACAGGAGAATGGAGGGTCTCTCTCTAGGGAAAAGAAACAGTTCTGCCGTCGACATACGGCTACTGCTTATGTCTCTGCTGTCTCTTAACTCGGACAGACATGCTGGAGGAGGGTCTCTCCCCTGAAAGAAACTAAAACAAACAGGAAGATTAAAAAAAGAATGTGAAAGGAGCCAAAGCCATTTCAAGGAAACCGTAATTAGAATCCTCAGACATAAGAGAGGACCTGTGTCTGTGGAACAACAGGGGCTCCAGCAAGGATCGTTCACAGGACAGATAGGGCTCTTGGATAGCGGAAGATTATGAATTCAGTAGAAGGTCTGGGACAGCACGTGGAGACCGTCTTCCGCAAAGTAGATCGGCAGGCGGGGAGGCAGACAGTAAGGTGGGAATGGAGGTAACAAGGTGCAGCTAGAGGGAGCCGGCCTGGTGCTTGCTGGGCAGGAGGAGGTGCAGAACCCCAGCAAGAGGAGCTCCGGGACAGACAGGACAGACAGGACAGGAGGTGCTCCGGTGCAGCTTCGGGGCGACCGCCGTTGTCCGGGCGCGTGCACTCTAGATCCTGTGAGGTTGGGAGTTGTTCCCTGTCCAGTGAACACATGTCACAGGCCCGGAGGTGTTGTCCCTGAATCTTCCTTGTGCAGAAGAGTAGGAGACCGCAGCTTAGAAGGAAACATGCTGCCAAGAGAGGAACTGTGATCATGGTTCCAGAAGCAATTCCTCGGGGAATAATATCGAGGTGCTATTTAGTGGTGATGTGAAAAGTGCTGCTTTAGGGAACAGGTGTGACGTGCGGAGAAGGGGGGGACGCTCTGGAGAGCGACATTCCTGTCGTCTGTGTGAGTCCCTACGTACCGCCTGCAGTGGGCACGGGGTGCCCAGCTGGCTCCATCAGTGGAGTGCACAGCTCTTGATCTTGGGGTCGCGGGTTCGAGGCCCGCATTGGGCGTGGAGCCTACTTAAAAAAAGTTTGGGTAGCAGTTATGAACATGTGACCTGCAGGTAATGAGGAGAAGGTGTCGGGGAAGCAGTGAGGGGCAGGGGACTACTTTCCCCCCCAGAACGGGCCCTGTAGAACTACTTTTAAAACTATGTAAATAGGTTGTTTTGATAAAAGTAAACATTAAATTTCTGGCATTTGATGGAACCAGGGTCCATCCATTTCTCCACTGAGGCCACACTTGTCACCAGAGTGTGGCTGTCCCTGGGCCAAGGAGCCCTCCCTCTGGGACAGCCCGTGTCTTCTTCCCTCGGCTTCCGTGGCTGCCGTCCTGCCTTCTGAATTACTGGGTTCCTTTAGAGCCCTCAGGACGTCAGTCCCGTCGTAGGCCTGGGAGCGTGCCGTCCCTAGTTCTCGGGTTTGTTTTGTGGTGACTTGGCATTTACGCACCAAGGGCACCCCACCCCCGACTTCTGAGCCGTTGGGGCTAATTTTATTGTAACTTCAGATTACTAATAACACATTTCACTCTAGAGAAGGCTGTTCTGCTTTGGCTGTTGTCCCAGCCATTTACGTATTTGAGACCAGAAATTCTGCGGAATCAGGGATTTTGTTGTTTATCATTGAGGGTCGCAGTCCGTGCCCTCGGGGGAGCCTCAGACATTTGACCGGAGTTCCCCTCCACCGTGAAACGCAGGTGAGGTCGTGATTAAGAGCGTGGCTCCTGAGTCAGACGAGGAGCGTCTGAATCCCATCTCTGTCCTGTCCTGTCCTGGCCCGGTCCCCTCCTCTGTGTCGGGATGGGGTGCCAGGAGGCAGGGACCCCGCTCAGCGTGCAGCACGGGCCAGAGACTGCTCGCGGTGCTGTCTTTGCCGCCCGGTGGGGCCATCCCTGCCCTTGGCTCGGTCTGGTTATGGAGTCAGAGCTGCTCAGCACGTGTTCCTGACACTCGGGCACAACTCTGCAGCGCACTCTGCGGGTGGACGTCCGCACCCACCTCTTGCTCAAGTGCCCTCCCTTGACTTCCAGCTGACAGCAACAAGCCCGCCGCTTCCCAAGCGTTCCACCGTCTCACCGTGCATGGTTCCTGGTCATCATCCCACTGTTCTTCCAAAATTCATTCACCACAGTGAATGATTAATTTGGTGTTTAAAATAATATTTGGTGTTAGTAAAGCCACACGCCCTGAATTCTCTAATAATGTTGTTGTAATATGGTTCGTGTTACAACAGAAATATTTTTAAAGCAAAGATTCTGCTTCTCGGGAGGTAGACTTATTTATTCTCAGGAATGTTTATTATAGAACTTCCAGTCCAGCAGGGAAAATGTTCATGTCCTTCACAATATGCATCCATAGAGCATATATGGCTCTTGACCTCGGGGTTGTGAGTTCAAGCCCTGCGTTGGGTGTAAAGATTACTTTAAAAAATAGAATCTTAAAAAAATGAAGATAATTTTATCGTTTGTTTTTCTGAAAAGCTGAGCAACTCTTTCGAGACTGAGCTGTCCTCAAGGGTAGGAATCTATGTTCTGTTCGTCTTTGCCCACT
>CM053618.1:54127212-54155477 GCA_028646535.1 Procyon lotor
GAAGCAGGCTCCCTGCAGAGCAGAGAGCCCGATGCGGGGCTCGATCCCAGAACCCTGGGATCTGACCTGGGCCGAAGGCAGACGCTTAATGACTGAGCCACCCAGGCGCCCCATTTCTCATATTTTTTTAAAGATGTATTCATTTGTTTGAGAGAGAGAGATTGCATGTGTGCGTGTGTGGGGTTCTGGGCAGAGGGAAAGGGGGGGGAGAGAGAGTCCCCAAGCCGACTCCTCGCTGAGCAGGGAGCCTGACGTGGGGCTCAATCCGAGCATCCTGAGGTCGTGACCTGAGCCCAAGTCAAAAGGCAGTTAAGCCCCCTGGGCACCCCCATTTTAATTTTTAATTTTTTAATGTATGCATAGTGTTTTTCTCAGCCATTTGAGAGTAAGTTGCCACCATCGTACCCCTTTACCCCTAAACACTTCACTACGTAGTTCCCAAGTAGTCCATTCTCTTTTAAGGTGCCGTCCTCTGTATTTAGCCTTGATACACCGTTGCGCTCCGCTGTAGTCCACGGTCTCGTGCCATTTCTTTGAGGTCCAGTGCCATGCGGTCCACGGAAGCCTCGTTGCACTCCTTTAATTCAGTCTGGAGCAGTCCTTTAGTCTCTCTTTACTGTCTTGACCCTACTGAACATGTTTTGAAGAGTAGAGGTCAGTCATTTTGTAGAGTAGTTCTCAGTTGGGGTTTGCCTACTGTGTCCTCATGATTCAGTTGGAGTTTGCTAGTTTGGGCAGGAAAGCCAGAGAAGGGATGTTGCGCCTTCTTCGTACCTCCTGTCAGCAGGTGCATGACCTCACGTACAAATACACTGATTTGTCAGTTGCTTAGATTGCACCCACCTAGTGTCTCCGCTGTAAGATGATTGTTCTCCCTTTGTAATCAATATGTAATTTGTGGGGAGAGGCTTTGAAACTGTAGATATCTGGTTCCCCATCAAACGTCCACTCAACAGTTGTGGCATCCAGCCTTGCAGCCTTCCCTGCTTGTAGTTGGTATTATGCTTGAAGAAAGAGCTTCCCCTTCTTCCTTCTTAAAATTTATATTAGTTCAGACTCGTAGATTCTTACTTTATTCAAGGAGTTATATTCCTTTGGTCTGTGGGAGCCTCTACCTACTAACTGTTCCTCTGGCCTTTGGAAGTGTCTTCATCACTCTTCAAGAATTTCGTACTTCTTGGTGTAACAAGATGTTCTGAGTTCTTCATGTACTTTCTTTGCCCCCAGCCCTGGACTCGGCCTTTTTCTAGGGTGTCTTGGTTCCTTTTTTGTGGCGAATGGTGTTGTAAAGGCAAGATCTGGGTGCTTGGTGTGCACGTTGCTACTAATAGGTTGTGGACGTCAGATCCTGTCAGGTCTCAGATCGCTCAGACTGAGCCAGGGAATATGCGTGCCCGTGTGTGTCTGATACACACGCCTCCGTCGGTGTCTGAATTAAAGCTCTGTGTCTAAGTGAACAGTTCACATTATTCCATGTCAAATCCAGCGGGCCACGATCTCTTCTAGTCTCAGCCTGTCTGTAACCCCAACAAGGGAAACCTGGCTCCATGGTGCTTTTCCAGGCCTTAGCATTAAGTGGTAAATCCATGGTTTAAGGATTTGGATGAATGAATGAGTAAATACAGTCATTACGGTGTTATCTCTGTATATATTCGCACTGCTGTGACCAGTATTTGGCATGCTATGACCAGGGATGGTAAATAAAATTTTGTTGAACAAGCAGTTCTTTCCTCTTTGATGTCTTCCTATTTTATTTTAAACCCGCTGAGATAGGACTCCATATAAGTATTCTTGGTTTGTTTTATTTGCTTTTGTTTCTTTAAGATCTATTTATTTATTTAGAGAGCCTGAGTAAGAAGGGCAGAGGGAGAAGGAAACACAATCCCAAGCAGATTCCGAGCTGAGCATGGAGCCCGACATGGGGCTCGATCCCACGACCCCAGATCATGACCTGACCTGAAACCAAGATAAGACACAAAACTGACTGAGCCACCCAGACACCCCAAAGTACTCTTGTTTTTTGCCGTTTAAAGCTTGAATCCAGAGAAGTTATTCCATTAATAGGAACAATCATTTTCCATAAATAAAAATAAAATTACTCTGTAAGAAAAACAGTTCATTTATTTGAATAGCCTCAGATTTGGGCAGCACCATTGAAAAGGTTCCTGTTTTTCTAATTACAGAAATTGTAGCCTGCCGAGTCTGGCACATTTTTCACATTTGTCCAGCTCTGCGACATGAAATAAGTTTTTCATCTGAATTCTGTGCCTACATCCCCGCTGTCAGACAAAAAGAATTTCCATGTCACTGGGGCTTGTTGTTATATAAGAAAGAATTTTTGAAGATAACGTATGAGCAAGTGATCAGAAATCTCGGATAACCTTCAGACTCATTGCCAATTACATTAACTGTGAGTTATCTGGGGGGAGAAACACTGGGGTTTCATTCACCTGTGCCCTCAAAGGGCATAACAGCCGTTAAGGACGTTCCTTCCTGATGTGGATTTTTTTCCCTTAAACCTCAGGAAATGCCTATATTTGTCTTGATGTAATTAAAAGTAAACAACTCCTTGCTCATAAACTCTTATTTTATTCCTAGAAACTTGTTTAAAAACTACTCCTCTACGTATTTGCTTTTTCTCTTTACCTGAAAGATATTAAGTGTAGCTTATGCTTGTAACCTCTGGGATAACATTCATAGTGTAATTTCTAGAGAGTCATACTACCAGCTACTTGGGGAAGAAACAAGGGAGTTAGTTTTATGTTCAGGCAGACTTTTCCATACAGTTGGCTGGGAATTGACCAATATCTGTTTCAAAGATGTTTCCTTCCAACATGGTTTCTTTAACCCTTTACAGAAACAGTTAAGTTTTTTGTCCCCGTGCTTAAAAGGAGGGAGTGCCAGGAGTCTGCATCTTTTAAAACTCAGAAAAATCAAGACATTTAAAGAACTTCAGTCTTGAAAGCCCTTCCTATTTAAAGAATAGGGGCGCCTGGGTGGCTCAGTCGTTGAGCGTCTGCCTTCGGCTCAGGTCATGATCCCAGGGTCCTGGGATCGAGCCCCACATCGGGCTCCCTGCTCGGCAGGAAGCCTGCTTCTCCCGCTACCATTCCCTCTGCTTGTGTTCCCTCTCTCGCTGTGTTTCTCTCTGTCAAATAAATAAAATCTTTAAAAAAAAAAAAAATAAAAAACTAACAGTTTACATACTCTTTCCTAAGAGTAAATGTTTGAAAGGAAAGTTTTTTGGATTTCTTTCTTTCTTTTTTAAATTAAAGAGCGAGAGAAAGAGAACACATGTGTGCGGCCAGGGGGCGGGGCAGAGGGAGGTAGAATCCCAAGCTGACTCCCCACCCAGCCCGCAACCTGACGTGGGGCTCGATCTCACGAACCTGAGATCATGACCTGAGTCGAAACAAGAGTGGGTCGCTTAACCAACCGACTGAGCCACCCAGGCGCCCTGGATCATTACTTCACGGGGGGGGGGGGTGTGCTGTGAGGGTTTAAAGTGTTGTGTCCTAGATTCCCTGCTGCGGAGACTGCTCCAGCGTCAGCCTGGTATGACTGACTGACGCGCGCGCTCGTGGTAGTAACTATTAGAGGCAGATGCAGTTGGCGTATTTCCAGAAATATCTTTGTGCTTGTAGCCCTAAGTTACTCTTTTGTTTCCTCTTTGAATTGTCCTTTTGGGTTTATGATAATGCAGCGTCTTCTTCAGGGAGTGGGCCCCCCAGGAACCCGACCCGCGTGAGGACTGGCGGGAGTTACCCAGGGAAACTCGTGTGTACCTCAGTGGGTCTGTGCTCTGCCTGCCCACCCGTTCCTCACCTTAAGCAGGAGGACCATGGGGCTGACAGAGGGGCCAGTGGGGGTCTTTCTCTGGGCTGGCTGTCGTCCCCCTGCTCCCCCACTCTGTAGGTTTCATCCTACATCCTTTGTCAGTGCTGGCTTTGTCTTCACGGCTTTCTCTCACCGGAGAACATGGCCTCAAAAATGGGATCCATACAGTGTTTTGGGGTTCATTTTGTATTTTGTTCTATTTTACATGTTCTTGAGTGAGACAAACATCATACAACTTAAGATGCAGGTACATTTTCATTCCACGGTACTCATGGGTGTTAAGTAGTTCTTGTCACCCTTCCCTATAAATTTACAGTGAGCCAAGCCTCTCTTGCCGGTTGAAGTAAACACTAAAAACAATTTCTGTGTTTGAGAATGCAGCAGAGGTGGGGCGCCTGGGAGGCTCAGTCGTAAAGCCTCTGCCTTCGGCTCAGGTCATGATCTCAGGGTCCTGGGATGGAGCCCCATGTCAGGCTCCCTGCTCAGTGGGAAGCCTGCTTCTCCCTCTCCCAATGCCCCTGCTTGTATTCCTTCTCTCTCTCTCTCTCTCTCTCTCTCTCTCTCTCTCTCTCAATATCTCTGTCAAATAAATAAAATCATAAATAAATAAAAGAATGCAGCAGAGGGGCACCTGGGTGGCTCAGTCGCTTGAGCATAGGACTCATGATTGTGGCTTGGGTCATTCTCAGGGTTGTGAGATAAAGCCCCGGGTGGGCTCCACACTGGGCATGAAGCCTACTTAGGATTCTCTTTCTCCCTCCCTCTCGCTCTGCTCTCACTTGCTCACACGCTCTCTCTCTAAAAAAAAAAAAAAGAACCAGCAGAGTATTTGTAAAAATTGACACAAGAATCTTTTAACAGAAATATACTAAAATTTAACTGAATCGAGTCCAGTGATGGGGGGCCAGTTTGAATCAGAAAACAGTCTGGGGTGTAGAACTGTAGGTGTGTGCCCTCCCAGCAGTGGGGGGCTGCCCCGGGGGGCCGTGGGTCTTTCTGACAGTCGTGGCCCTGGAACAGCACCCTGGACACGCTTGATAAAGACCATTTAATGAGTGAGTGAATCCTAAAGCTTCAGGGTACTTCTGAATTTTTTAAATGAAGAAGTGTAATCTAGAAACTGGCCACAGTGGAAATACAGCCAGGTTCCCAGTAGCCATTCAACACTAACTACATTTAAAAAAAATTGCTATTTTCAAGATCTGTAATAATTGGAACTGAGCCAAACATATATAATAATGTGAGATTTTTAGTCACACTGCTTCAATAAAATGACCATTATAGTTGTGATGAGCGTAGAAGTTATAAATAGGTAATTATAATGTTCTTATGGAAATGCTTAAACAGTTTGCCTTCTTGAGCCGTTAAGATATATGTTATTTTAATACTGTTTCCACTGTTAATTTGTTAATAAATCTTTGTGGGAGTTACACAAAGATTCTTTTAGTAAAAAGTATCCTCTCTGGGCTGCCATAAAGCCCACATTCATTGAACAATATAGGATCATTGATTTTAACATAAAGGCACTAGAAATTATCTAGTTCAAGCAGTTCATTGTTTAGGGGAGGAAATGGCCCCCTAAGTCGTTATGTTGGTGCCTCAGATGAAGCTGGAAATAGAGCCTGGGGTTGGGAGTTCTCTGTCTCGTGTATCTTTCTTGTATCGAATAGACTTCTCGCTACCATGTAACATAAGTTAGTGTCTCTCTGTGCAGATTTATCTAGGCAGGGTGTCAAGTATGTTCAAACCGGGGACAAACCTGTAAAACAGGGTTTAAGAAGCCGCTTTTCTGCCCTTCCTGGTGCTCACGGAGTGTTGGTTGCCGAGGGGGCTAATGAGAGGGAGGCCCGCAGGGAAGGGTTTAGGGTGGCAAGCATTTGGGGGGAGTCTGAACGTCCGTCAGGAGAGGGGAGTAACAGAGACTGTGTACGCTCTGCGTCTGTGCCAAAAGGCATAGCCAGGATAGTAGTGGAAAAGGCATGTTGCAAAATAGTATGTATTATCCCATCAAAAATAGAATAAAACCCTGCGTATGTGTGTTTGTATATTATATATCGTATGTCTCCATATGAGGAATGTAGGGATATACACACACATACAACGTATATGCATGTATGTTACATACAAGATGTTTCTCTGTGAATGTGCGTGGGGCATGCATTATCCCCTGGAGTGGCACCTGGAAACCTGTTGTTTGTTTATTAGATTGTTTAATTTGTTTCAAGAAGCTTCTCTTACTTTTGTTATCAAAAAGAGCTAATAAATAAAAATTAAAATCAACCTATAGCTTTGTGTTTGTGATTTTTTAAAAATATGGAACACTAGGGGCTCATGGCTGGCTCACTCGGTTGACCATCCGACTCTTGATTTCAGCTCAGGTAATGATCTCAGGGTCGTGAGATCGAGCCCCGAGTTGCACTGGGCAGAGCCCGCTTAATATTCTCTCTCTCTTCCCCCCTCCTGCACTCCCCCCCCTCGCCAGCTCACGCACGCACCGGCTCTCTTTCGCTGTCCAAAAAATACAGGATGCTTCATGAATTTGTATGTCATCTGTGTGCAGGGGCCATGTGATCTTTTCTGTATTGTTCCAATTTTAGTGTATGAGCTGCTGAAGCAAGCACTAATGTTGGTGTTTTTGTTTTGTTTTTTAATGAACTTATAACAGTGAAGTCAGTTAGTAGAATTTCCCTTAGAAGAAAATCACAAATTATTACCTGGCTACTGATTGGCTCTGTTTGGATGGTTTCTAATACACTTTGAAATTCTTCAATAATAGCACGTATAGAAAAGAACATCTTGAGGATAATTTTCAGATGTGCATTTAGAAAGAGAACAACATAAACTCTTTACATTTTGCAAATTTTCTTAAATTCTAAGGGCTCTGAGCCTTCAGTAACCCAAAAAAAGTGCAGATACCCTTGTAATTTTCCAACAGAAGGGATGCTTCACGCTCAAGATGCTGTTTGTTTGTTTTAAATCACAGGTACTAATAAAAGAGAAATATTTTTGAATGTAAATATTTACTGGAAGTTTGTTAGTCATAGGCCTCATATAGCACTAACAAAGCCATTATTCACATAAAACTTAAAAACTAGTCAATTTTAAAACTCGAGGAAAAATACTGGTCACAATTTGAGCGCACTAGGGATGGAGAAAACATACTCACGCTTTTCTTGGCTAAGGTCTGTGTATATAATCAGTTGGTCTCGTGGCAGGCTTTTATGTTTTCATTAAAGTAGCACAAAATTAGTATTTTTAAAAGACCATGAGAGTGTAGCCAAGACCTGAGCCACCTCTGCCTGTGGACAGGGGTTCTTTCTCTCCGAGGGGCTGCTGAAGCCACGGGGGCCACGAGCCACTGAGGTACCAGCTAACAACTGAAGTGTCAGTTGACTGACACTACGGAAGAACAAAATAAATTACTCAGGATGGAGCAATTGTAAAGAAAAACAGAGCGGTGTTATCTTCTCCTTGATCTTTCTACATTTGAGCTCAATTCACAGGATAGCTTCACATGAAGCTGGTGTGGCGAGGCCCTCAGGAGGAGTCCCGACCCCACTGACACCTGAGTGAGAGTCAGACCATTATCGGGCCAGAGGAAACCCTCCGGTGGTTTACGGATTTCGTGGAGCGGCTGCAGTGAAAATGGAAGATGGGGGAGAGTACTGGGCTTTCAGTGGGGTGGGCTGCTGGGGCAGTTAGCATGGGCCTTGCACTTATGGAGGGCCTTACATTTACTTTTTTGCTTTATCTCCAATTATGGTTTTATGTATAGTTGTATGTTTTTTATCTCTGTGTTGGAAACCTTAAACTATAGAATATACTATACATTTTTAAAAATATTTTATTTATTTGTTTATTTGACAGAGGGAGATCACAAGTAGGCAGAGAGGCAGGCAGAGAGAGGGGGAAGCAGGCTCCCCGCCGAGCAGAGAGCCCGATGTGGGGCTCGATCCCAGGACCCTGAGATCATGACTTGAGCTGAAGGCAGAGGCTTTAACCCACTAAGCCACTCAGGCGCCCCTATACTGTACACTATTTTAACTCTATTTTGCCTCTTTTTAAATTCATTTTTCCATATACAAGGAGCCTAAAAAGAGTGGAAGTGGCCAGAACCTTTGACCTCTCAGAGGGACAAGGACCGTATGAGGCAGGAAATAGTATCAGAAGACAGTTGGTAGATGCTTGTCGTTATGAATTAAAATGAAGAGTTCTTGATCTTGCTGTTGCATTTTAAGATATGGACATGAACTTAAAGCTTGCCTGGAAGAAAAAAAAATAAGTGAAAACAGCCAGGAGAATTTTTCAAAGGAGGGTCTCCTACCTATCTGATTTGGTCTATCAGATAGCAAAAGGGGATAATAACCTCCTTAGGCTGTCATGAGACTGAAAAGGTATTTTTTATTTAAAATTCTTAGGATGGGGTGTCTAGATGGCTCAGTTGACGAAGTGTCCAACTCTTGCTTGATCTTAGGGTTATGAGTTAAAGCCCTGCCCTGGGCTCCACACTGGGCTTGAGGCCTACTTGAATGAATGAATGAATGAATGAATGAATGAATGAATGAATGAATAAATGAATGAATGAAATTCTTAGGCTTGTGTCTGACACAGAACAGATGTTTAATGAATTTCGTGGTTTGGATACTCAGTTTATTTCCTAAACCTTGCTCACTTGCTCTGTGTATATGGGAAGAGGTCTGGTTGATCAGTGTGGGGGGGACCGGAAAAGACTCAGCTTCCGGGGCATGTACTGTGTTGTATCTCTGATCTTTAATCAACTGAAATGAAAGGAGTTCCCTCATGTTGGTGAGCGGGTTTGCACTTTCTGTGCATGGATTCTTCTGTATACACCAGCAATTTCACTTTAGTGAGGAATGCAAGGGTTGGGGGCGCGGACCTCCCAGGCACTTGAACGTTTCTGTGTAACTTTTGACTCCAGACTTCACTACAAATAGCCTTATTGACTGGAAGCCTTACCAGTATCTTGTCACTGAGCACATATCCTGTCCATTGTGTGTATCGTGTGCTGCACTCGTACAAGACGGGGAGCATTAGGAAAATCACAAGGAAGAGAACACACGCAGTCCTGTCCCATAACAGCTGTGGAGGAGCGGACCCGTGCAGGTCAGACCCGCCTTGTTCAAGGTCACCTGCTCCCTGGACGACCGCCTGCACGTGCGGGAGGCAGAAAGACGTTCGTTGCAGCACTGTCAGCGGTTGTAAAATACCAGAACTCCCCCGTGTCCATCAAAAGCGAATACGTGAGTGAGCCTTCGTGTCTCCACGCTGTGCCCGAGACCTTAGCAGTGAGAAGGAGGAAGCGGAGCTGTGGGAGAGCAGGGATCAAGGAAGCAGCCACGAGCCAACACCGGGAGGCAATGGGATGGCATTGCCGCAAGTCTGACGACGTGCCCCACTGTACCCTGTTGTGTGTGGATATGCGTGGAGCAACAGCCCAAGAGATCCCTGCAAGTGAGAACCCCAGGTTCAGGAGAGCGGTCACATCCTTGACATGAAGAGAGGGACGAGGATCACAGAATGTTCTGCAGGGGAAACTCCACTTATTTATGGGGCAAACAAAGGCAGATAAGACCGAATTTAAAGATTTTTATAAAGCTGGGAGATGAGGGCATGGGCACTCGTTATATCCATCTCCTCCCCTTCTTGTGTTTGAAATACTTTACGTGCACACAAATAAAGAGAAGTACACGGAGATACTGTAAAAGCAGCGAGGAGAGAGAAACAGTGTGGCCCCTGGAGTCAAAGGCACCGGTCTGTCCTCTCTGCTTCTTTGGACTCCAGCCCTCAGTTCATGGCTTTACCTCTCTGAGCTTATGACCTCGTCTCTAAAGTAGGGATAATAATACCCCAGGGCTCCCGGTTGGCTCAGTCGGTTAAGCGTCTAACACTTGATTTCAGCTCAGATCTCAGGGTCGTGAGGTCGAGCCCTGTGTCGGGCTCTGTACTGAGCATGGACCCTGCTTAAGATTCTCTCTCTCCCTCTGCCCTTCCCCTTTCCTTCAGCTCACACACACTCTTTCCCAAAAAATAAAATAATTTAAAAAAATAGTGTCTGTATCCCACTTTGTTAGGAATTAATAGCATCCCTAAAATGCCTTTTATAGTTGTTGACACAGAGTGCCAAGAACTGAGAATAAGGTCTGAGCCCAACAGATACCGTCCCTGCCCTTACTTTGTAGGGGAGGTAAACCATCAGGTAACCACCCACATAACCGTAAATGAAACCTGTAACCTCTGTCCTGGAGGACGTGCAAATGTGATTCCCTCTAAAAGGGGATATTATGGACCACAGATTTGTGTCCCCCCAGATTCATTGTTGAAACCCTAATCCCCAGTGTGATGGCATTTGAGGATGGGGTCCTTATGAAGTCGTTTAGTCTTGAGGGTGGCATCCTCGTGATGGGATTAGTGCTCTGGTAGGAAGAGACAGGAGAGATCTTGTTTCATCCCCCCTCCTATGTGAGGAGACCAAGGAGGGGGGTCTCACCACAACCCCGTTTTGGCAAGCTGGTACCCGGATCTAGGACTTCCCAGCCTCCAGAATGTGAGAAGTAAGTGTTTGTTGTTTGAGCCCCCAGTCTAAGCATTTCTGGCTACAGTCATGCAAACTGACTAGGACTGGGGGGACATCCTGAAAGGCATCCCTGAAAAGTGCCTTGGGGCTGGGCTTTGAAGAAAAAGAGCAGGAGCTCAGTGAAGAAGAGAGGGTAGCGTGGTCCAGCCCGAAGCCACAGCCCCAAAGTGCTGCAGGAGCGGGCACGGCCTGAGAGGAACCCAAAGGAGGCCAGTGGAACGGGTTGCAGGGGGAGAGGCTAGAGACGAAACTGGAAGCCACGCGCCAGCCGTGCGGCCCTCTGAGGGCCCAGCTGGGTACGTGGGGGATGAGAAGAGCAGGGTGGACGCGAGTCCCTGAAAATCAAGGTAAACCCAAGACGTTCTTGAAGGATGGTGTGGGAACAGCTGTGGACAGTGGGGCATTGCTGAGAAGTCTTACACACTGATCTGCCGGCGGGCCCGGCGTGATCAGAACTTAGATGGCTTTTTAAAAGACGAGAACTGGGAGGTGGAAGCTACATCCACAAATCCTTGGGTAGTGTTTGAAACACCTGTGTGACTGGGCGAGATCAGTCCTCCCTCCCGTAGTCC
The DNA here is from genome assembly GCA_028646535.1 of Procyon lotor. Taxonomy (NCBI): domain Eukaryota; kingdom Metazoa; phylum Chordata; class Mammalia; order Carnivora; family Procyonidae; genus Procyon; species Procyon lotor. Next base: position 54,138,217 of record CM053618.1, read on the forward strand.
TTTTTGCCAGTGGCTGCTCACCCTAAGGGTCACCATCTCTAAATATAATGAAGTGCTTCGTGGTGCACATTCCTAAGTTTCCACTGTTACACAAACACAAACAAAAGAGTCAAAGCCTAAAATAAATAGCGAACAAATACCAAGGAACTTAACAGTGTCCTAAGTAGATTGTTTGGGTCTGACCGCTGTTAACCAGAATGACGGTGATATCTTACTCATTGCCACCCTCCGCTGACGTGCCTCTTAATACGTTCATGTTTCCCGTGTTTTCCGGCTTTCGTGAGTTAAGCCAATACTTGTCGAGGGTTCCCTGTGGCCACTGCACCTTGTGCGGTGGGTGGTCCACGGACGGGTGTGTTGGAGTGCTGCTCCCTGCTCCCAAGATCGCTCCCCTCCACCCATGCCTGGCTGTGGAGCTGCCCGCCCGAGCTTTCTGAGGCGAACCCCGTGTCTCCGCCCGCAATACAGGGGCGGTGGGGAGGAGGGGGGAGGGTGCGAGCTCGGCCCCAGACACCGGTTAATAAGAGAACTAGGTCTCAGTCCTCGAGGATCACGTTTAGAGGTTGCTAAGGAACCAACTCATTCTGAAAACTGGCAGGTCACGGGAGACGTTCACGGACTTCAAGTGTAAGTGAAAAAAAATACAGCAGGACAGAGGTAAACATTTTTTAATAAACACTTGACATAAGATTCTATTATAGGAACGGACCTTTATTCTCCTGGTTCCCTGTCAATGGAGAATGTGTTTCTGTTTTCTCCTCTTCTTCATCCTCCTTCGATAAATAGAGAATGGTGCGAGAAATAAACTCATTTTTGTCATTTTGATGAACTTTAGTCACAGGGTAAATTGGGGCAATGGGATTTCTGGGTTAGAGGGTATTTTTAAAGGCGTATTAAAGATATTGGTAACTGTACTGTGTTTCCTCTGGAAAGGTTTCCTCACTCCGTTAGCTCCGTAGGTCTGACCGTGAACCCCACTGTCTGCGGGCACGTCGGCAGGCTGGACTCTAGCCTGGGTGGGGGTAAAGGCATCTAGAGTGTTCTGATCCGAACGTAACTTAGTTATCAGTAAGTTCACTTGCCCTTATTATTTTTTTAACCTCACGTTTTTTGGCTACGGCTTTTTATTCCGTTCTAATCCAGAGTCCTTTGGTTTAATGCTTTGGTTGGCTCCACAGTGCTCCGTGGCTCCCATCAGGCTTACGGACCTGCAAGCTCTGCTCTGTGATTAGCTTGAGGCAGATCATATGTTATTCTCGGCACAGATACCCTAGGTGAGAGACAGGGCCTTAAGGAGCACCTACAACCCTTTATGAGAAAGCATTTTTGTAAACTCTAAAGTCATGTAGAAATATAATGTTATACTTTTATAAGTTTACTTACTTTTGTAAGTTTACTTTTCAGTTCTCAAGAAGACCTTTTTATTTTATTTTTTTAAGATTTTTATTTATTTGAGAGAGTGAGCACATGAGCGGCAGGAGGGGTAAAGGGAGAGGAGGATGGAGAGTCTCAAGGAGTCTCCTCGTTGAGCGTGGAGCCCGACTCAGGGCTGGATCTCAAGACCTTGAGATCACTTCCTGATCTGAAACCAAGAATCAGACGCGTAACTGACTGAGCCATCCAGGTGCGCCTGATTCTTAGAAAGAGAGCTTCTGTATGCTTGAAAAATTAATTTCAGGAAAGCTGATTTCTGACCTTTACCATTGACTAGCATTGTGATTATGTGTAAGGAAACTAAGTGCAAATACTTGCTTTTTGGGGTATAAATAAAAGCAGCGTTTTAATTATTGTATGTTTATTTGGCAGCTTGGTGTTTTGTTTTTTTCTTCTCTCCTGAGCAAAGGCTTTTGCCCTATAATGGATTAGAGTCCTGATAGTTATACCTTTAATTGAAATTGGCTCTCTCAGGAAAGGACTTTTGAAGACCATTAGGTTTTTTGTTTTGTTTTGTTTTCCCCAGATATTTTATTTTTTCAGTGTTACAAGATTTATTGTTCATGCACCACACCCAGTGCTCCATGCAATACGTGCCCTCCTCAATACCCACCACCAGGCTCGCCCAACCCCCATTAGTTGTGGAGATTCCTCAAGATATTAAAAATGGAGCTGCCTTATGACCCTGCCATCGCACTACTGGGTGTTTACCACAAAGAAGCAGATGCATTACAAAGAAGGGCCACATGGTCCCCAATGTTCATAGCAGCAATGACCACAATTGCCAAATTGTGGAAAGAGCCAAGATGCCCTTCAACAGACGAATGGATAAAGAAGATATAGGTCCATATATACAATGGAATATTATGCCTCCATCAGAAAGGACGGATATCCAACGTTTGTATCAACATGGACGGTACTGGAAGAGATTATGTGGAGTGAAATAAGTCAAGCAGAGACAGCCAATTACCTTATGGTCTCACTTACGTGCTGAGCATAAAGAAAAACATGGAGGACATTGTGAGAAGGAAGGGAAAGGTGAATGGGGGGAAATCAGAGGGGGAGATGAACCATGAGAGACTGTGGACTCTGAGCAACAAACTGAGGGTTTGGGAGGGGTTAGGGTGGGGGGTTGGGCGAGCCTGGTGGTGGGTATTGAGGAGGGCAGGTATTGCATGGAGCACTGGGTGTGGTGCATGAACAATGAATCTTGTAACACTGAACAAATAAAAGTATTTGGGGGAAAAAAAGAATGAACATTCATGCCTTGCTTGTGGAGTTTGGATGGATGAGCAGACCATTTAAAAGAGCAGCCTTATATTACTTACCATCAAGACTCCACTGCTGAAGTCTTAAGGAAATGACAATACATATGCAGAAAAAGTCATGTATAAGAGTATTCCACTGAGGTTTCTTAATAATAAAAATCAGAAGCAATCTACATGGTAATCAGGGGAATGTTTGAATAAATTACGAGGTATCACCATGATGGAATATTATGCGACCGTTCCGGTGTATATTTACGAAGCTTACCTTGAGAACTGGGTTGCCCTATTAAGTGGGGAGGAAGCAGGGAACACAGTCCCAGCTCTGTTGTCAAAAGAGGAACATCGCACATTCATGGGACTGGAGATACAGGCACTGGGATGTTGAGAGAGCGTCCCAGCTTTGGGATTGTGAGTGATTATTGTATCAGTGTCTATGTATCAGTGTCTATTGTATCAGTGTCTATGCATTTCTGTGCCGTGCAGTGTTTCTTCAGTGCGCACGCACTGTGGACAGTATTTACTTAAAATCACTGCTGGGACGATATTCCCATGCGAGGGAACGAAGCCCATCTTGGCCTTCCGAGCAGTGTCAGAAGGCTGTTTGTTCCAGAGAAGCACCCACGTTTTCCAAAGAGAGGGCAACCCTTTCCTGTCCAAACTCCTCAGGGATGCTTATGCCGTTTTGGGGAAAGTGCAGCTTTCCCGAGCGTGAAGAGGGGGCCGCAGGGCCTTCTAGAAGAGCAGCAGGAGAGTGCGCTGCTCAGGAAAGCTGGTTTGAACTCCCTGGACTTCGAGAACGCTCACAGGCCTGCTGTGTCCCACGCCAGGCCCTGGCTCCATACCTTTTAGCACCGTTGACGCAGAAACATTCCCGGTGTTCACGTCCACGGATTTAACGGAAGGGACAGGGGGTTCAGACAAGCGCTTCTGTCTTTTCTTCTTGAAGTTTTCCCTACAGGGTTGAGGGACCAGCCACGTTTACGGCTGGATTTATTGGCAGAGCCAGCTGGCTTTGGGGTATAATTTGAGCTTGTAAAATTAGCAACACAGTATTTTCAGTTGTACTCAAGTGTTTTTACAGATCCCTGTACCTTTGGTTTTGGTTTAAAGGAAGAATATTGCTTTGACGCTCTTCAATTCTAGATTTTGGAAGGGACACAAAAGATGCTCCTATTTAGGAAAAGAGTAGACAGCAACAGATTTCTGAGTGCGTACCTTCATATGTGTTTGTAAGGGTTTATGTATCCAACACGTACACATGAAATAAGACTATTTTACCAAATGAAATCATGTGAGAAGGCGGTTAAAGGAAATTTTGAGGTGGAGACTTTAATAATTAACATTTAGAAAACAGCATTTCTTTCTTTTCTGTAAAATTAGAACCTTGACCCATCTTGAAAGGAAGCCCTACATGAGCAGACAAGGAATTGTCTCACTTCCTTCTGAGCGTGACTGGAGAATTTTCAGCTTTTCTTAATCTTTTCCATCACGGTCTTGTTACCGTATGTGTTCATGTCGTGAGATAATCGAGAATAAAACACTTGTACATTGCAGATCATTTAAGATAAAATGTACATTGCCAATAAGTATAATAATGTTATTTTGTAACGATTTATCTCATCTTTTAAGATTTAGCTTCTAAATTTAATTCCTCCTTGCAGTCGTGTGAATTTTTCTTTACTACTCCAGGGTCATTCCAATCATCTGCACCAGGAAGGAGCATTTTCTCTAACTAGTGTAGTAATTTGGGAATGGCAGGTATCTGGGAAAACTCCAGTAGAGTAGCAAAGGAGGAGATGGACCGGGTCTGGTGGGATCTTGACTGCATTACATTTGAAAGCATCTTTGTCCGGCGAGGGAAGAAGAAAGACTGCAGATTTGCAGGTTAATGCAAATGAACTGAATTTTTCTCTCTATAACCTTGTGAATGGAGAAATTCTCTATATGTTCCCTTTGTTGTAGTTTTACAGCTTCCTACGTGCTCCTCTTTTAGGGCATTTCCCATTTGTCTGACTTGGTTTTCCATGGGATTTGACAGAACAAAGAAAACAGTTTATGATGGAATTCCATAAATTCCTTATGTTTCTGGGACAGGCTAGTCTCACTGGACATAAACGATGATGGCAACAATTGAGAGTCTGTTAAACATCAGCACAGAGGATCTGTACAGATACATGGAAACTAATATCCAGTGGAGAAATTAAAAATATTATCAGAGAAGATAAAAAAGATAAGTTTTCCAAGCAACTTTTGCAGAAAGAAAGTCAAAGTCTGTCCTGTGTAAAGGCTTTACGGAAATAGGTAAGATTACGCCTGGCCCAGGCGTTAGGAAAGATGTATGTGTCCGTGCAGCAGGAAGACTTGTGGAAGGGTGCTGTTAACTAAAGAAATGCCACTTAAAATAAGGCAGGAGAATAATTTCCTGTCTTTTAAACCGACATTTGTTTTGTTTGTTTAAAGAAGAGGAGGCCCAGTCCTTGTCAGGTTGAAGGATGCGGAGGACCGCTTAAGCCCCGTAAATATATTCATAGCCTCTGACCCGGGAATTCCAAGCATAAACATTTATCTTAAGAAAATAATTGAAAAGACTTAGACACAGCTGCAGCAGGGACCAAGGGCGTGCACACGGACCAAGTGTTGCATAGAACCTTATTTTTTCCACTTTGCAGATCGATTGTTCAGGGACAGCCTGTGCAGGAGTTACAAGACACAGTGGCTCAGCCACAAGCCCGCACAGAGCTGGTAATTCTGCGGATGGGTGTGTACACGTGCCTGGCGGAGGCTCACGGGCAGTGTGGAGGGTCCTGGGGCCACATCCACCCAGTGAACCTGGATGGTGTGCTCACTGTGCTTCCTGTTGGACCCGTGCCAGCTGCGCCGGTGACACACCACGAGGGGGAGGGGTGGTGACGGCTCGGAAGATGAGGACCTGTCCTGTCTTTCTCATCCCGGTGCCCCTGCAGAGGACCTGCCCTGTAGCTGGCGGTCAGTCAGGCATTCATGTTTCGTCCATCACTCTTTCACTCTTTTCTCTAGACTCTGATTGCTGGTGCGGGCTTCCAAACTCCTGCCGGGTGACTTCACCAGAATCATTTGAGATGTCTGTCTGTTTATTTATTTTTAAAGATTTTACTTATTTATGACAGAGAGAGAGTGAGAGAGGGAACACAAGCAGGGGAGTGGCAGAGGGAGACGCAGGCTCCCCTCTGAGCAGGGAGCCCGATGTGGGACTCGATCCCAGGTCCCCAGGATCATGGCTTGAGCCGAAGGCAGACGCTTAACGACTGAGGTCCCCAGGTGCCCTGCTTGAGATGTTTAAAAACATAAACGCCGAGGTCTCTGTTCCCAAGTTTTTATTTTGAAATAATTCTAAACCTTCAAAAAACTTAGAGGGACGCCTGGGGAGCTCAGTCGGTTGAGCACCTGACTCTTGATTTTGGCTAAGTCTCAACCTCAGGGTCCAGGGATGGAGCCCGGGGTTGGGCTGTACACCCACTCAGTGGGGTGTCTGCCCGAGAGTCTCCTGTTCCCTCTGCCCCACCACCATTCACGCTCTCTCTAAAATAAATAAATAAATAAATCTTAAAAAACAAACTTAGAGGGTTCCCCTTGACCCTCCACCCAGCTTTTCTTCATGTCACCCTACATAAGCATAGCACAATTATTAAAACAAGGAAACGAACATTGTCATAATACTATTAATTGATCTATAAGCCTTATTTGAATTCTGCCAGGTTTCCCATTTATATCCTTTTTGTGGCCCAGAATCTGATCTAGGAACCCACATTGCATTCAATTGTTTTCTTTGCCCTGTCTCTTTCAGTGTGTGATGATAGCTCCAATTTTGGACAGCACTTTTTTTTTTGGCAAATGTCTCAATTTGGGTATATCTGATGTTTTCTCATCATTAGACTGAGGTTATCATTAATTAATTAATCATTAATTAATTAATGATTTTTTATTAATCATAAAAGAGAGAGGCCTCTGACTCTCTCACATAGAAGTCATTTCAGGCTTCTAATTAATGATGAGGTCATCATTAGACTGAGGTGGGCAGAAATACCACCGAAGAGAAGCCGTACACCTATTAGTAAATTCTATGAGGGGTAGATGATGTCACCAAGTCCTATTTCTATTGATGGTAACTTTGATTTCTTACTTCTGGTGTCCACCCAGGTTTGCTTTCCTCTGTAAAGTTACTATTTTTTCGTTTGTAATTAAGTATCTTGTGAGGAGGTGCTTTGCAACTATCCTGTTTCTCAACAAACGTTACCATTAGGCAGATACCACAGTGATTCTTGTAGTCAAGAGCATCTGTGGCTTGATGACTTTGCCAGTATCCTGATCCTCATCAAAGCGCTGTGACTTTTGCCTGCAATAATTATCACTATGGTATTTGCTTAATTGTTTATTTTTACTCCTTCCTTCCACATTAATAATTGGAAAGCGACTGTAAGGGAGAACTGCCCCTTTCCCCTCATTTACTTATTGATGTCAGTGTGGCCTCAGGAGTGTTTATTGGACTCTGGGGGCTTTCATCCAGTACCACCATTAATTCGTTCTCCTGCTCAGATGGTTGCAGCCGTGGCCATTGTGAACTCCTTCGAATGAGCTTTTGACTTCTTGCTCCATTTTTTTTTAGCACGTCAATACGTTGGCGCATCACAAAATATTCCAGGCTCGTCTTCTGTTTTTCCTGCAAAGGCTCTAGAGCTCCAAGGGTTTCTTGTACTGGAGAGTGGCGTGTAGAAACCAAGACCAGGGTGCTGGACGTGCCCTCTGCTGCTTCAGGGTCTTTGCTCGTAGGCCCTTCTGGCTGGACGGAGCTGGTGAATGCACATATGCATATGTGAATGCACACGCTGGGCTCACATTCTTTTCAGTATCTGTGTACCTTTGACTCAAATCCAGTGGGACAGGGTTCTTTCTAACATCGCCCCTTTTCTTACTGGTAACTTGTTTCTCCAGCAGTGAGAGACTTTGCTCCCATTATCTATATAATACATGTACTTGTTTCTTCACATCTTGTAGACACAAAAAGCAGCGACTCAAGCTGCAGGTGGTTTTGTCCCCGACGGCCATTTGGCACGGTCCGGAGACCCCGTCCATTGTCGCAACTCGGGTGGCGGAGTGCTGATGGCATGTAGCGAGGACAGGCCAGAGAAGTGCCCAGGACGGTCCCCATACCAGAATTAAATGGTCCAAAATGCCAGTAATGCCCACATAGAGAAACCTGGGGCTTCGGGCAGTTTCAGAATGGCCAGCCTAGACCCCTAGGAAAAACACATGATCTTCGTGTAGTTCCTTTTTCTTTCACCTTACAGTATTCAAGCAACACAGCGTAATGGAGGTTATCGGGACCAGTTCTTCCTCCACCTCCTGCCCTGTGGTTGTGACGCACTTGTAACCCCATTAGAGTCCTTGGTTAGTGTCTGGACCCAGTGCGGGCTGTGGTCGATTGGTATGGGTTCTAAAAGTCAGAACAGCACAGAAGGATGTGCTCCGAAAGTGCGGGGTTGTCTTTACAAGGTCCTCACATGATTCTGATTTTCACCTTTTTTCACCACCAATGGTGTAGCTCATGGGCTTGGAAGTCAGACCTGAATTTACATCCAGTCTCTTATCAGGTGTGTAATGTTGGGTAAGTTACCTTCCCTCCCTGAGTCTGTACTTCCAAGGGCTGTCACGAGGGTGTGAAAGTATACACGTGGTGTTTATCACCAGGTCTGCACAGAGGGAGCCGAGATGAGGGCTGTGTTCACCCTCATGTTTCCCTGTAGCAGGTACATCGCAACACTACTCCTTGCTGAGACCGGGCTCGTGCCTTGGAGGTGTTCACATTTTAGGGGGGCTCTTGTGGTGTTAGAATGCCCATTTCTTACACTGATGTGCAATGTAAGGGACGACGATGAAAGTAAATCATGATTTTATGGGAGCTCTTCCCTAGAAGGCCCAACAGGTGGGCGCTATGTCTGTCCCTCTCTGATGAGCTATCGTGGTAAAAAAAAAACAGGCATCTAGAGAAATAGATCATTATGTGTCTCTGACTCTCTCACATAGAAGTCATTTCAGGCTTCTAAGGATGTCTAGATATCAGACTGTATGAAGTTGAACTCTCGAGAGAGCGCCTCTAGTCAGGTGTTCCGAGTGCTTGGAGACCAGGCATTTGGGCGATTTTTAAACATATACATGTACGTGTTCTAGAGCAGTGCTTCTCAGTTTTAGCAGGGACACAGACCATCCGAGGGTTTAGTTAAAGACAGAATCAGGGTCTGGCCCGGCGCCTGGGACTCTGCATTTGGAACACGCTCCCCGCAGATGTATCTGCTTGTGGGTCACACTTGGAAGTGTGAAGTCATATTTTCTGGCTTTGAATCCTAGTTCTTCAGCTGATTAGATATGTGCCTCTTATTAGTTATTGATTTCACTCTAAGCATATCGTACCTTGAGGTTATTAGCTACGTCCCCGCTTGGAGCATATCGACATTTTAAATTCGCAGTACGTGAAGACGGACCTCTAACAACTCATTGGTAGAATCGAAAAGCAAGTGTCATGATTTGGTATTGCAGCCAAAGATGTGCTTCCTCCACTTGGATCCACATATTATCTCTGAGATTTTGCTTCCCCATGGTGACAACCACTAAGTACCTAAATAAGCTGAAATTAGGACCAGAGTTGTGTTTTGTTTTGTTTTTTAAGTAGGTTCTATGTGGAGGCCAAGTTGGGGCCTTGAACTCACAACCCCGAGATTAAGACCTGAGCTGAGATCAATGGTCGGACACTTAACTGACTGAACTCCCCAGGCATCTCTGGTTTTTTGTTGCTGTTGTTTGTTAAGTAAGCTCCACGCCCAACATGGGGCTTGAATTCACAAGCTGACAGCAAGGGCTGGATGCTCTACTGACCGGGCCAGCCAGGTGCCCCAGTACCACAGTTTAAAGAAAAAATGCATAGACACACACACACACACGTATATAAATAACACTGTTCTCACTATGTCAATATATAAATAATAAATAAGGTTATAGGGAAGCAGTTTTTGGAATAATAACTGAATAAAACAAATACTTTAATGTATTATTTACATTGTCCTTTTAACAAATTTCTAATTTGTGTGTTTTTGAATTTAATGAAATTTTTGGTACAAAAGTACATTTCTGTAATTTATATTCTAAATCGGGGGTATGTGCTCAAGAGCACAAAGGGTGGCAGAAAAAAGTTTTGATTTTACTGCTATGTAGTAGGGGAAAAAATGACTTTCTTTTGAAAACAATATTGAGGGCAGATGTGAATGGTTTGCCACGTGGAGGAACTAAAGACCCCCTCTGGGTGTTTCCAGGATTTCTGATGCTGAGAAATGCTTTGTGATCGCTCCAGATAGGTTAGCGGGAATCGGGGGCCCTTCACTCGGAACTAAATGTGTAGCAACACAACATCCCTCCCCTCCCCAAAACAGAGGGTAAGGGGGTCCCAGAATGTAAGTGACCAGTTGATGTGTTACATTAATTCAATGGGATTGACCTAGTCCTGAGTAATGAGAGTTCCAGGATCTTCAAAACAAAATAATTATTAGAGATATCTGGCGGGAAGCATAAATGGATGGCTCCCCGCCCCCCGCCGCCCCCGGCGCTGTAGCGAGGTGAGCTGCTTGGGGTCGCCCTTGCTCTCAGTCATTGCCTGGACATTTCCAGCCAGCAGAGCCGCGGCGCCCGGACTCTTTGATCTGCAGAACCTTTTACACTCTTTACATTGGTTGAGGACCTCAAGGAGCTTTTGGTTATTTCAGTTACAGCCATCAATCTTTACCACAGTAGGAATTAAAACAGAATTTTAGGGTGCGCCTGGGTGGCTCAGTCAGTTAGGCATCCGCTGTTGGCTCAGGTGATGATCTCAGAGCCCTAGGATCGAGCCCCGCGTCGGGCTCCCTGCTCCGTGGAGAGCCTGCTTCTCCCTCTCCAGCTCTGCCCTGCTTGTGTTCTGTCTGTGTCTCTCTCCCTCTCTCAAAGGCATAAATAAAAAAATCTTTTTAAAAACAGAATTTTAAAATATTCATTAATTCATTAAAAAATAAACCTATTGCATGTTAACATAAATAACATTTCGTGAAAAAAATAACAGTTTGTCCAAATAAAAAGATAAGAACAGCGGCACTCTCTTACACTGTCTGCAGATCTCTTTACTGTGTGGCTCACTAGAAAGAGCTGGATTTTTCCGTCCGCTTTTACACTCGGTCTGCTGCAGTGTTGCTCATCATGTAGCCTCCGGAAACCTGCACTGCACACTCAGGAGGGAGGAAGAGTGGAAAGGGGACTGACCTAGCAGGTGCCCTAGAAGGGTGCGTGGGACCCGGGTCTCGCTTGTCCCTGAGCTAAGGAGGAGGTCGCTGTGGCTCTCCAAGGCCCATAAGGGGCTGGATCTGCTTCTCGGGAGAGGGTTGGCAGGGGCACAGTTAGGGGCTGCGTGTGGAGTGCTGTCTCCTCTGTTTCAGCCTCCCTGACCAGTGTCATGGTTTCTTTCTCGAATCAGCTTCTGTGGCGTTCTGATGTCCCACACGCTGCCTGGGTGTGTCTCTGCTGCGTCCAGTAAACGTGGTCTCTTCCAAGTTCGCCAAAAAACAGATTAATTGGGTAGGATTTGCTCAGCTTCGAGTTTTTCCCTTATAAATTATTCATATCTGTTCTTACCTTTTGTTAGTAAACATTACGTGGGAAGACAAGCGAACAGTTAAATTATATTATTGTTAATGCAAGACCTTGAAATGATCCTCTAAAATTCATAAGCTTGTTTTTTGCTGTGCTATAGGGCCCTTGGTTGAGTTTTTAAAGGGAAGTGTTTGAATAATTGCTTTTATTTTTGTTCTTTAAAAAAAAAAAGATTTTTTTTTATTTGAGAGAGAGAGCACAAGCAGGGAGAGGGAGAAGCAGATTCCCCACTGAGCAGGGAGCCCTATGCGGGGCTCGATCCCAGGACCCCCGGATCATGACCTGAGCTGAAGGCCGACGCTTCACCGACTGAGCCCCCCAGGCACCCCCAAAAAATAAATCTCTGAAAAAATATATATATACACAGTGATATCTTCTGCAGTGAAGTGACTCCTACTTCACATTACAGAATCCTCTTCTGTGCCATCTCGCGCCGACTCAGTGTGATACTTCGGAAGGAGCACCGTGCTGTTCCAGTGTGTTCTGCCCTGTGAGACAATGTGAAAGCCCTGCAGAGGGCAGCTCGGGAGGCCACGTTTAGGCTTGGTCTGCTGTGTGTGCTGTCGCCCGTGGAGGCCGCGCCTCTCAGCTTGGACCCGGAGCTGACGCTCGCGCTCCTTTGGTGTTTCTCCTCCACGTTTTCCTGAGGCTGGTGGCACAGAGAGCCGAGTGTGAGCCCTTCGAGAACCTCCGAGGCAGGACAGGGAGCAACGTGCCCACAGAGCAGCTGCCCGATTCAGGTATCCACACAGTCCAGAAGTGTTTGCTGAGCACCTGCTGCGCGCTTTAGAAATACACTGAAAAGGTCTGAAAACACTAAGACTTCCCTCCAGAGAAAGCTGCTCCGGCGGTAGGAAGACCGCGCGGGGACCTCTCTCTGGTAAAGAATGCCTGCATTTCCTCCTCGAGGAGGATTGGCGAGGATCATGGGAGGCAGCTGAGCACAAATGTGGCTGGCGGGGGGCCGTCTCTTTGAAGTTCCTGAGCTTGTGTAGACTCGGCCTGTGGATCCCAGCGGCAGAGGAAGCCGCGTGGGCTTTGATGTCGGATCTCGAGGCAATCTTGGCTCACCCGGGGCCAGTCAGGGGACCTCGAAAAGCCTAGAAAGAAAAGTCCTCTGCCAGAAGGGAGTCGAAAATAGCTGCGGGTTATTTGAAACACCGTGTTTACTCAAAGAGGTTCGAGAGAGATTGTTTGGAGTTAATCTAGTTTCCCTGTAGGCAAAGGATTAGTCGTTGAAGAGGATTCCTCCACGGGAGGTTGGGCGGGCTGTGGGGGCCCCTCCGAGTCCTCTGGCCACCGGCCTGTGTCCTTGCAAACATTTCTGGGAAGGGCCAGGTGACGGATGAGTGCGTGACTCCGCACACCACCAAGTGTGCAGTTGAGATGTTTTCAGTGAACGGTTTCGAGGGGAAGGAAATCCTCACAGAAGCGGACGGTTCCGTTCAGAGATGCGGAGTTATCGAGTTTCTCTTCCCCGAGGTCAGGTTAATGGGAAATCGGAAACCAAAAGCTGGTTTGCGTTACCCTCTCACACCTTAAAGCCTTGCTTGTTAAGACAGGCACATTTTTTAAATGCTTGTCTGAATACCTGAATCACAAACCTGATCTTCCTGCGGCTTGTCATCCCACCGAGTGGCTTTCCTGATCGTAGCCAGAGCGTCTGGACATTTCTCTACCAGTTCAGAGGAAAAGAAACCTGAGTGTTTTCTTCTCCCCTTACTCTCACACTCCTGGGTCAACATACTGAGTTTCCTGCACTAAGTGATCACTTATCAATACTACAGTGGTCTTTAAAAAACAGTTTAATCTTGTTTTTTTTAAAACTTCCATTTCGTTCAACTAAAAAGAACAACTGTGTTTCTCTGCGTGTCTGTGTCTCTCCTCTCTGACTGCCTTCAGTTACTGTAACACCCTCGGGGGCCATCCATGTTGTTGCAAATGGCAAGGGTCTGTCCTTTTTTTATGGCTGAATAGGAAGAGGGTGCACGCACGCTCACACACCTGCTCACACACAGTCCCATCTTTACCCATTCAGCCCTCGGTGGGCACACCCTGACTGTTCCAAGCTGCAGTAGACACGGGGCTGCAGATAGCTTTCCGAGTTAGTGTTTTCCTTTTCTTGCGATAAATCATCCACAAGTAGCATTGCTGGATCGTAGGGTAGCCCTCCTTTTCGTTTCTTGGGGACCCTCCGCACCGATGCCCACAGCAGCTGCACCAGTCTGCGTTCCCAGCAACGGTGCACGAGGGCTCCCCTTTCTCCGCATCCTCGCCAACACCTGTCCTTTTTTACATTGTCGGTTTTAGCCATCCTGACAGTCTTGAGGTTGAGATCTCACTGTGGCTTTGATCTGCGTTTCCCTGATGGTCACCGAAGAGGAGCCTCTTTTCATGTGCACGTTCGCCGTCTGTATGTCTTCTTCGGAAAAATGGCTGTTTGGGTTGTCTGCCCATTTTAAAAATCAGATTTGTGGGGTGCCAAGTGGCTCAGTGGATTAAAGCCTCTGCCTTCAGCTCAGGTCATGATCTCAGGGTCCTTGGATCGAGCCCCGCATCGGGCTCTCTGCTTAGGAGGGAGCTTGCTTCTCCCCCTGTCTCTCTCTCTGCCTACTTGTGATTCCTCGCACTCTCTGTGTCAAATAAATAAATTCTTTAAAAAAGAAAAATCAGATTTGTTTTGATTGAGTTATGTGAGTTCTTTATATATTTTGAATATTGGCCCTTTACCAGATGCATGATTTGCAAATATCTTCTCTCATTCAGTCGGCTGCCTTTTCAGTTTGTTGATTATTTATAAATACCGCATTGTTTTTGTTTTGAGTATCTTTGTGTTCAAACTAACGATGTCTTTGAGAATGGAGACAGCTGGGGCACCAGGGTGGCTCAGTTGTTAGGAGTCTGCCTTCGGCTCAGGTCATGATCCTGGGGTCCTGGGATCAAGCCCCTCATCGGGCTCCCTGCTCTGTGGGGAGTCTGCTTCCCCCTCTCCCACTCCTTCTGCTTGTGTTCCCTCTCTCGCTGTCTCTCTTTCTGTCAAATAAATAAAATCTTTAAAAAAAAATTAATGGAAACCGCTTTTGTCCTAACGTAGCAGGTGGGAGTGGGGTTCAGAGGTCACACTAGCAGAGAAGTGGCCCTGCGAACCGTTTATCATCTGATTTTCCCAGTCACTGATCCTGGGTTCCGATAGGGACTCTCCTGGGGCCTTGGCTACTCGGTCTTTCAGTATTGATTATGGAACTTTAAGGCGTTCACCGTTTGGGTGGATTTGCAAAGTCGTTCTGCCTGAATGTGAGGAGCTAGTTGGCATTTCCTACCAGTTGTTTCCCTGAAGACCGTGCCTCGTGCGTGGATTAGCTCTGTGGACCGACACCAGATGGTCACAGGATTCTCTCCTTGAGCTCCCCGCCAGCCGCAGAGTGATGTGTGCGCAGCACCGAGAAGGGCCGCTGGTGACCCCCTCCCCCCTGCCCCAGGTGACACAGGGGGCCGCTGCACGGGCGTGAGCAGGTCTGTACATGTGTGCGTGGTCTTTACACGCGCGGATGGAACAAACCATCTTCTGAAAGAGTAAAAGTCCAAGCCATTCCATGTGTTGGACAAGCCAATCTTAAGAAAAAGAGTTTCTTAAAGTAAAATTTCTCGTGGTCGTGTATTGGATGTGAAGAGTTAAAACCTCTACTTTTGTTAAGTGTTTTCTGAAGCAGGGGCGTGCTCGGTGGGATGCTAGAGAGCGGAGTAGCCCACGAGAGCCGGAGTCTCCGAAACGGTCAGCGTTGCGGTGTTTCTGTCGTTGCTGTCCACTGAAGGTAACAAAGTGTTCTGGCGATCCTTTCTTTCTCCCACAGACTTCCCCAACATCCCCAGTGCTGACTTGTAGGAGAGCTACAAGTATTTTAGAGTTTCCTTTTTGGTACTTTAGTGACAGCCTTATTCTGAGTCGCTGCTTGTGTTCTGTGTTTTGGTGGGTTTTTATTGTTGCTGGAAAGACTTCTAAGAGATTTCCTAGTTTATTTAGTTGTTTACTTGTTTTTAGCCTTGAAACCTTTTGGATAAGTAGTTTGTTTTTTTCCTGAGATTCTAACTCTTGTTTTTAGACTCGGAGTCATGTATTTCTGATTATGGTGTATTTTGGAAAACAGTGTCAGGATGCTTCCTGAGGTCAAGGATTTTTACCTTAAGAATGAGGAAAGAAGAAATGTCAAAAATCCAAGTACTAAATAGACATCTAATCCCTTGAAAGCCAAGGTTCTTTTAGAGTCCAGTTACCTTGTCGGTTGAGCTGATTAATGATAGGGGGTCTGTTTCCCCCCAGTGAGTGCTTTTCTGCAATTCCTAAAGATTCCAGTGTAAAGGGAACTCTTCTGAGAGATTTTCTGGTTAAGACGACAATGCAAACAGTAGCACTTGGAACACTATCTCTTGGTTTGTGTGATACTGTTTTTCTTCCAAATACAGGTTTGAATTGGTTTATCATTTTTTTCATAGTCATGGCCATATATCATTACAAGTACATGAAATGTATGTGCTTTGGGCAAAGACCACAGGAAACAGAAAAAAGGAAAATCCCTATTCTGTTAGAAACTTAGGATAATGGGTAAAAATAATTTTTAAAAATTTCTCAGTGCTGCGGGGCACTTGGGAGGCTCCGTCAGTTAAGCATCCAATTCTTGATTTTAGCTCAGGTTATGATATCATATCGAGCCCCGTGCCGGGCTCCACGCTTCTCTCTCCCTCTGTCCCTCCCCCTGCTCGCTCTCTAAATCAATCAATCAATCAGTCAATCTTTTAAAAATTTTCTGAATATTGCTAGCATTACATCAGCAATATCTAGAAAAAAAAACATTTAGGCCTTCTTCATTTTGCTGTTTCAGAGCAGAAATCTTAACGAAGAAAGTTTTGAGAAGTTTTATCTTCAGTCCACGAATTTAAATTTTTTTGAAATCAGTCATAGCTAAGAGGTGTGCCTTTTGAGTTCTTTTGTTGGCAAACATTCTGAAAAATTAAATACCAGCTGGAAAGCAGAAGTGAGTTGATGAACAGTGTATTATTGCTAAACGAGATTTCCTTAAGTGTAGAGAAGGTTACAGTCCTCAAACTTTTACTGTTTTTAAGTGATTACAGCATCCTTATAATGAACTATCTGCCATAGTAAATAGGCTCCTTCAGTCACTTATTCAGCCTGGAGAATTCTGTGTGGCTGTGATGTTGTGCTCTGGGGACACAGTCAGTGGCGGGCAGAGCAGGTCTGGGTTCCGCTGTTAGTGTCTTGTGGATGGGCTAGCTCACTGCACACCGACCATAGACCTGGAGCCGTCCTCCAGGCGGGGGTCGTGCTCCGTGGAGGAAGAAGCAAGCGGTAAATAAGTACATACATAGATGATTGAGCCAACTTCGGGTGGGGACCAGTGCTTCAAGGCCAGAGAGAAATTAGCGTGGACCCAGACATAGTCTGCTTTATAGACTAGAGGAGATCAGCGCCAACACAATTATTCACACAGATAAATAAGACAAATGCCACGAAGGAAGAGTGGAGCGAGACCATGTAAGTGAGGGAGGTGAGGACCAGTCCATTTTGAGGGAGACAGGGAGGCCTTCCTGGAGGAGGTGACATTTGAGCTAAGATTGAATGATGACTAGGTATGTCAGTTTCCAAGGGGCTGCCGTATGAAGTGCCACAGACTGGTGGCTTAAACGGTAGAAATTTATTGTCTCAGTCTGGAGACTAGAAGTCTGAGACCTGAGGTTGCCAAGGAGAATCTCTTCCATCCTCTCTCCTAGCCTCTAGTGATTTGTGGGCAGCCTTCAGCATTTCTGGGTTGTAGACACATCACCCCCCTCTCTGCCTTCATG
>CM053618.1:54155977-54183198 GCA_028646535.1 Procyon lotor
GTTAACTGAATAACAGTCAACTTAGAAAACTAGTTTAACACATTTTAGTGTTACCTTGGCTTAAATTTATTGTTTTAAAAATAAGTGACCTTTTTAAAAAAAAAAGATTTATTTATTTGAGAGAGAGAAGGAGAGAGAGAGTACGTACGTATGTGCCTGTGTCCTTGCAGGTGTGTGCACGTGAGGGGCAGAGGGAGAGAGAATCTCAAGCAGGCTCCCTGCCGAGTGCACAGCCCAGTATGGGGGCTTGATCCTGTGACCGTGAGATCACGACCTCAGCTGAAATCAAGAGTCAGGCCCTCAACTGACTGAGCCACCCCAGAGCCCCAAAAAGTGATCATTTTTAAAGAATACCAAAATATAAACTTTTGCCTTTTTTCTCAGTCTGTTACTACTCCTCGTTGAAGGGATACATCAGCATCAGCCGCTGCCCTGGTTCGGCCTCCTGACACCAAGACAAAGGAAGTAATGTCCAGTTTGCCTCTTTAAGAGAGCTTGAGTGATAGACAAACAGATAAATAGAACAGAATGAAGCGTCCAGAAATAGACCCACATGTGTGTAGCCAATTGGTTTTTCAGCAGAGGTGCCAGACATTAGCCTTTCAACATGTGACGCTGGGTTAACTGCATCTCCCGGGGGTCAGGTGAGATAGCCTTGATCTCTGTCTCATGGCAAATACCAAGGTTTGTAAAAACTCGATCATAGACCTAAGTGTTGTAAACCCTAAAACCGAAGCCTGCAGAACAAAGCATGGAATAGAGCCTTTGTGTACTTAGGGTAGGCAGAGATTTCTTAGTCCAGGCAAGCCCCTGTAACAAAGGAATGGGCAGGGGTGGCTTACAGAAAACAGATTTTATTTCTCAGAGTTCTGGAGTCCAGAAGTCCAAGATCAGGGTCCCGGCGTGGTCAGGTGAGGGCCGTCCTCCTGACGGTGAAATTCTCCTTAGGGTTCTCTCTGGGCTTTCTTCTGTAAGGGTACTAATCCCATTCATGAAGGCGTCATCCACACGGTCTGATCACCTCCTCAAGGCCCACTTCCTAATCCATCACGTTAGGATTTAACACATGAATCGGTGGGGAGAGGTAAACCCAAGCATTCAGACCATAACAACTTCTTAGGACAAAATTGCTATTCATACAATTTAAAAAAATGTTTTTTTTTAAAGATTTTATTTATTTATTTTACAGAGAGAGAGATCACAAGTAGGCAGAGAGGCCGGCAGAGAGAGAGGGAGAAGCAGGCTCCCCGCTGAGCAGAGAGCCCGATGTGGGGCTCGATCCCAGGACTCTGGGATCATGACCTGAGCTGAAGGCAGAGGCTTTAACCCACTGAGCCCCCCAGGCGCCCCCCCCCAAAAAAACGTTTTGATAAATTGGACTTCAAGACTGTACGTGTTTATGGCCTTCAGAAGTTACTATGTAAAGAAATAGCCAGGCGTAAAGTTGGACAAAATATTTGTAAAACAATGTGTGACAAAGAGCTTGTATCTAGAAGATCTAACTTTTATAATACAGCAATGACAATTTTTTAAAAATGGGCAGACCTGAAAAGACACTTCAGTTATTTAAAATTCACAGTGGAAGGTGCTCCTGACTCTTGACTGTGGGGCTGTAAGTTCGAGCCCCATGTTAGTTGTAGAGGTTGCTTAAAAATAAGATCCAAAAGATAAAAATTCACAGCAAAATACTGCCTACAGCCACCAGAATGGCTAAAATTAGAAAGACCTAGAAGAACAAGTGTTGGGAAACAGACCGAGTGGACCGTCTTCGAGGGGCGGGAGCGTGGCATCATCACGTGCCCAGGAGCCGTCCCTGAGTGAACACACGCGCGGCTCCCTAGCTGCGTGGTCCCTGACAGTAGTGCACACAGGCTTGTGCGCGAGTGTGTGCACGGGCTCTGTGTGCGATCGAGGAGCCAGAGGCAGCCTCGGCGCGCATGCGCAGGAGAGCGTGTGACCGCCTAGTGGGGCCGTCGTTGGGTCAGTGCGCAGGTGGGGGTGCGGGGCTGGGGAGGGGGCGCAGCTGGCTGGGGAGGGGGCCGCGGCTGCGAGCCCGCCCCGTTGTCAAACCGCACCGAGATCTGCACGTTACCGCGCAGGATGATACGTCCACGAAGCTGTTGAAACCTAAGAGCGTGAGATGGTGTTTTTGATCATTAAAACACTGTTGGCATCTAGTTTTGTGTCTTTGTGAGAAAGCATCTGGTCACTTAAATTTGCAAGGAGCCGTCCGGTCCTTCCCGGGCGGTTGTGCTAACCCTTGGAGGAGGCCGTTCCCTGAGCCGGTCGTGAAGGGTTTACCGTTGCACCCGATAGACCTGGTGCGACCGAAGTACAAGGCCTGGGTCGCTCTGCCGGCACAAGCTTCGGACGCCTGCGGCTCTCACTGGCAGCCGAGGGCCTTGCATTTGTAACCCGCATGCCAGTCTTGGTATGTTTACTTGCCTGTGTCTTCAGAGGCTCAAGTACTTGGTGTCTCGGTTAAACTGCATGTGTCTTGAAAACGCGAACGTGTTCATTTTGGATTTGCTTTGGAGAAAACGTTCCCTGTGTCACCTGAGTCCTGGGCACGCATTGTCCGGTCTGGTCCCCAGGCCCCGGCCAGCAGCACCCGGGCCCACCGTCCTGCTCTCCTGCCTTGTGTCTGCGTGTCTTTCAGATGCTTTGTTGGCGTCTGATTTTCACCAGCCGAGTTCTTGGGGGAAAAACATAAGCTTGCTTATGAAACAGTCTACTTTGTAGAGTTCTGGTCATTTTCTCGGGGGTTGGTCATAGCTTATAGCACATGGAAGAAATTTAGCTGCAGGGATATAAACATCTTTTTGAGTAGAAAAGTCTGTACCAGTTGATGTATTATAAAAGTCGAAGCCAGTATCAGAATGTCTTTTTCAGAGGTGGTAAGGGGAATTATTTTTTAAAAGACCCGAGTTCACACAGCAGTTGGGGGAGGGACACAATGACCGAAGTATTACCTTGTTTTTTTATGTGGCAGAGAATGTTCTTTGAGGAGGAAAAGTGATTCTCTTGAAAAACAAATGAAACTTTGTAGGTCATTTATAGCTCTTGAAACACTTCCTGTTGAATTTTTGGTTTAATAATAACAAGAAAACTTTTTTTCAATTAAAAAAGTGCCTACCACTTTAAACCATTTTTTTTTAAAGATTTATTTATTTACTTGAGAGAGAAAGAGTGAGAGAGAGTGGGAGAATCTCAAGCAGACAGACTCCCCGCCGAGCACAGGGCCGGATGCTGGGCTCCATCTTGGGGCGCACGAGATCATGACCTGAGCTGGAACCAACAATCAGACGCTCCACAGACTGAGCCACCCAGGCTCCCCCCCTTAACCATTTTCAAATGTGGCATCTCTCGTGAGCTCCCCAGCAGCCCGATGGGGTTGGCAGGGAAGGCACAGTTTCCATTTTAATAGATGCTGTGAAGTTGCCTCCAAGCTTAGGTTATATGATACACATTACATTACTTTCATTCCCGTACATCTCCTGATATCTGAGCTTGAATTTCAGACTAGTTTAAATTAAGCTAATTGGCGTACTTGGGCCCTGACCTGGTTTATCGAAGTATATAACTAACACTGAGCTACTTTAGCTTTTGTGACGTTTATTCTTTGATGCTTCTGAGAAAAGATTGAAATATCTTTTTAGAAAATAAGTTGCAAATACATTTTTGAGCAGCTTCTTTTTGAAATAACGCTTGGCGTGAGTACAGTCTTTTCAGTTGATTCGTACAATAAGGCCA
Organism: Procyon lotor; assembly: GCA_028646535.1. Taxonomy (NCBI): domain Eukaryota; kingdom Metazoa; phylum Chordata; class Mammalia; order Carnivora; family Procyonidae; genus Procyon; species Procyon lotor. The sequence goes on from CM053618.1 coordinate 54,159,731, forward strand.
CGAGGAAACTAAAGTACACAAGAATTATGTTTCATATAGATTTCCACTGCCCTGTTTTGTCTCTTGAAATTTTCAACCTGTTGACTGTAGGGGGAAAAGTCAAGAAAATAGAGTCTTGGGTTCTAATGGTAAGAGGATACCTGTAATAGTTTTTTTTTTTTAAGATTTTATTTATTTGACAGAGACACAGCGAGATACAGAACACAAGTAGGGGGAGTGGGAGAGGGAGAAGCAGGCTTCCTGCCAAGCAGGGAGCCCGATGCGGGACTCAGTCCCAGGACCCTGGGATCACGACCTGAGCCGAAGGCAGATACCCAACAACTGAGCCACCCAGGCATCCCTCTGTAAGTTCTAAAAGTGACTTGCTTTCCTTCAGTATCTAATTTTCTCAGGCAGATGTCAGATGAAGACTAAGATGTCTTCTTAGTTGATGAATTATCATCTGTGATTTCTAAGTTGTGGGCATTCAATCCCAATTTTTATGTTAACCAAGTTTTCAATAATAAAATCTCCATTTTATTTTATTAAAGATTTTATTTATTTGAGAGAGAGAGAGAGAGAGATCACAAGCAGACAGAGAGGCAGGCAGAGGCAGAGGGAGAAGCAGGCTCCCATCGAGCAGAGAGCCCGACACGGGGCTCGATCCCAGGACCCTGAGATCATGACCTGAACCAAAGGCAGAGGATTTAACTCGCTGAGCCACCCAGGCGCCCCTAAAATCTCCATTTTAATTATGTTCTCATCACAAAGGGTGAGGGCCTTATTTTATATTGTCTGGCTTAAAGGAATGAGATTATTTAACTGGAGCAAGAAGAAATTTAATGTCAATATCTGTGTAGAGTTATCTGTTGCCTTAATCCAGTTTTTCAAAAAGCAATGGCTTTTACATACCCAAAAGGCTTCTAACTTCAAGGGATCAATTAATTTTACTATAAAGTTTAATAAAAAGTCCAGTATATGCTGTGTCATTAGGTAAATTAGTAAGATTAATTAAAGCAAGTAAAATTCGGGTAGTTTAGTTTCCTAAAACCCTGATGGGGCTTAGGTGTTGGAGAGCATACCTTACCTTACAAATGTGAGTCCTCAGAACCGACCTTATACAGTGGATAAGAGTCTAGGCTCTGGGCTCAGATGCCTGGCTTTATTGTCAGTTCTGAAGGTTGTTAAACCTTCATTTTCTCATTGATGAAATGGGAATCATCATGGGACTTGCTTCTCCAGGGAAGAACGAGGATTAAACAAGGTGAATAACAGGTCATCCGTATATGGTCGCACGATGCAGGGAATTTGGATTGTCTATCTCAATAGATGAGACAGAAAACAAAATCTAGTTGGTGAGTGGTTTTCAGTTCATCATGCCCTTCATTTGTTGTTGTTCTTGGCTTCTGTTTTCCTTTTTCTATTGGGGATCCTACTGAGCAAGGAATTAATTGGAATACGGAAAAGTCGTGTCCTTCAACAAGTTTGCAAACTGGATGGTCCATCACTAGGTAGTCTGGGAGACTTGAGTTTAGTTATACTTTCAATGAAAACAGCAATAACCAAAATAACCCAGAACTTACTTTTTTAAGAAAAAAATAGTATTTGTTCTAGAGCAGTTTTACTTTCATAGCAAGATGGAGAGGGAGGTAGAGAGACCTCCTGTGTGCTCCCCGATCCCACGCGTTCATAGTATCCCCCACTGTCAACATCCTCACCAGACGGGACACTTGTTAGGGTAGAGGGACCTTTACGGATGCACCATACTCATTCCGAGGCCATAGTTGTATCCATTAGGGTTCATTCTTGGTGGTGTGCGTTCTGTGGATTTGGACAGATGTATAATGATGTGTATCTATTGTCACCGTATCACAGAGTGTTTTCACTGCCCTCATAAACCTCTTCATCCTTCCCTTCCCCCTCGACCCCTGGGAACCACAGATCTTTATTTTGTCTCCATAATTTTTCCTTTACCAAAATGGGCTACAGTTGAACTCATACAACAATGTAGCCTTTTTAGATTGGCTTCTTTCACATAGTAATAAGCACTTAAGATTCCTCCATGTCGATTCATGGCTTGAAAGGTCATTTCTTTTTAGCTCTGACTAATGTTCCATTGTCTGCACAGAAGGCCGTTCATTTAATCCATTCAGCTACTAAAAGACATCGTGGTTGTGACCGAGGTTGAGACCGAGGATGTGCGCTATCAATAGATTTTTGCCAAAAGAGCTGCAGAACCATATCCTTCAACCAGAAGGAAATTGGACCCAGATGCAAGGGTGAGAGGCAAAAATCACTAGGAAGAAAGAAGTGGGTGGGTATTTTGGTAGATTTAAAGAAGCATCAATTGTAACAGTAAATATTACATTGTAACATCATATATATTTAAAAAGTATCTCCTGCTATTACAGTGGGAAGAATTTGGAGTGCATTCTTGACTATAACAGATTGCTTTGTTACTAAAATTACTGTGCTTCTGCTCTGGGACAAGTGAGGACACAGAAAGCCCCTCGAGCTCCTATCCCTTTGGCTGTCTTGCGATCACCGTGCAGAGATGGTGGGTAGAGTGGGACCCAACTGCACTGTGTAAGGTGCCAGAGATAGTTGATGTTCCCTTCCAGATATATGAAACATCAATACTCTAAGTCCTGGATTTATCAGACTCAGACCTTCCCAGGCTCCGGGGCTGTTTTCGCAGAGACTGGGGAAGAGCGCGGTTCCCGTGCGTTGGAACCTGTGTGTTTGGACGCTCGCTCAGCCCGAGACAGCAGCACAAATCAGCATCAAGTTACCTCAGTAACAAGTGCCTCAGTTACCCTCATCCCCTCCACTGTTTGTGTCCAGATCCGATAGAACTCATCATGTGTGCTGTATTCCCCACAATTCAGATCCCATTTATGGAAAAGGAGAGTCTGTGTATTCCTTCCTTCAGGAAGGGTGAAGCTAATAGGCACTGGGCACCGGCTGAAAAATAGTCTCATGTCCTTTCCGTAAAGGGTGAAACATCTTTAGAAATCACGGTCAGTGCCCGGGGGCCTCAGTTCTGAGCGTCCAGCCCTTGGTTTTGCCTCAGGTCCTGATCTCAGGCTCCTGAGATCGAGCCCCGCATCAGGCCCTGCGCTCTGTGTGTAGTCTGCTTGAGGTTCTCTCCTCCTCTCCTTCTGCCCCACCGGCTCACACTTTCCCTCTCTCTCTAAAATGAGTAAGTAAATCTTAAAAAAAGGAAAAAAAGAAAAAGAAATCACTTGAGACATGGAAGGTGTTTTATTACCTGCCAGTGCGAGGTTTTTAATTGGTTTTCTTTTCCCCAAACTGAAAAGTAGTCTCCAAGAGTGAAATTTCTGAATTGTTAGATAGAAAATATAATTTTGTGGGCGCTTCCTAAACCTCTGCTCATAAGTGATCACTGTAAGTCGTTACCATGCCATTTGTTAGGAACAGTACCAAATATGTTATTTGTGTGCTAAGATGTTTGTAGTCTCTTATCACCTAACACATCACCATGCTTGACGTTCAGAAAGGCAAAAAGTTCATTCCTGAAACCTTTCATCTTAATGTGATACTTTATATTAAAGTTAGAAAGAATAATTTAGCTTTTTCAGGGACTTGTGTTTTACCTAATAAAATGATTCCTAGTTATTTGATTATATCATGGGATATTTTACCTCCTTAAAATTATGTTTTACTGTTCTACTGGAAAAACAAAATATACTCAGGTTGCAAGTAATGTCTGCTGGTCATGCAAATCAGATTTTTTCTTTTGAGGCTGATTTTATTGAGTTTTTAGATGAAGATTTTATTGTTAATATATCTAAAAGGAAAAAAAGGAATTAAGTAGCTACCATAAACCCTTTCTGGGATAAGTCGGAGCATAAAAATACAAAAATAAGATGTATTATGAAATATGTTTTGTGGGGCTAACATTCTATTTTACATTTATTTAAATAATTTAACTAAATCTAAATAAATAGTTTATATTTAGTTAAATATAATTTAACTAAATAAATAATTTTACATTTTATTTAGTTAAATAATTTAAGAAATATTTTTTCTCTTCAATGTTACTACTAAACCAGGCTAGTCTGAGATACATATTACTAATGCTCAGAATGGAAAATATACACCTGCGGTAGAAGAAAAATGTCATAGTAAATATGTTTATACAGCTGTGTGGTAATGTCAGTTATTATGAGTACATTTACAGAATCATGTAATGAGCCTCATTTTCAAACAGCCGTTAACTTTGGCTTAGAAATGCTAATTAAAGAATAACTTCATTTTTCAAATGCAGACTGTATAAGCAGTATATAGCATCATTTTAGCTATCCACAGCTCTGAGTGCATAAATTTGATCATGAGTAGATGTTGCCTAATTTCTGAGGAAAGAGAGACTTTTTGTAAGGCTGTTTCTTATTTATAACTTAGGCTTTCATTGCATACGATGCCCCCTCTTAGTACCAGACTGAATTTCCATTAAACTTTATTGCACTTACATGGGCTCTTCTGTCATGCTTTAATAAAATTATAAAAATTGACTTAATTGGGTCTGTGTGAAAGCTTCCTTTATCATTACTAATTCCATTTATTCCATGGGCTTATTAGTTTTGGATAACTTGAATGACTTCATTAAGATTTGCACTGGAATATGAATAAATATTATTTAAAAATTAAGCATGAGTAAAAAGAAATTTAGAAATGTACTCATAGGACTTTGAGGATTAGGAAAATGTCTGTTTGGTTCAAAAGACTGAGTAAAATATGACCACTGAATATATACTGCCTTGGTGTTGTCTAAAAATATTTCATCTGAAAAAATTCACTGGAGTGGTTTCATCCTTTTGTCTAGATCTTGAGCTGTCCTGTGCCATTAAGCTCCAGAAATACCAAGATGGCAGGCTTATTTCCTGCCCTCAGATACTTCCGTTTCCTTCTATGTAGCAAGAATACCCAGCATCAGTTTGTAATTACCAGCAATTAGTTTTCTTAAGCCTACAACATGAGGTTGCAAATCGATTTAGCATTTACATAGTAGAATCTTTCTTACACTCTTAACTCTTCTTAGGACTCTTTAAAATGGATACTAAGTTACAAGAGGGCCAGTAAAGAGACTACAGTGGATACACCACGTGTCAATTTCCATTCCTGGAAAAACCAGTTCAAAATGCTTTGGGGGGACTTATTTTTTGCTTGTCTAAACAATTTAATTTCTAAGATGGATATGGAATCATGGGGTATTTGTTGATTTGAGGCTGATTACGGCTGATTTTGACCTCAGGATTTTTCACAGCACTACGTATGGTGACTCATAAATAGTTACTCAGTTACTGAGGGAATAAATAAGGAATGATAAAAGAGTGGCCACTTATTGGCAGATAAGGAGAGCCTTCCAGCCGAGTGAGATCAGAGGTGGTCTGAGCTGTGAAAGGGTTTGGTTGGTTGGACAAGAGATACAGTTGGGATGGACGAGGATCTGATTAACAGAGGGGCTAAGGGAGGAAGGGGAGTTTTTTTCGCTTTCCTGTGACAGCCCTGCTTGTTACATTGATGTCTGGCCTGAGGATTGTGTTAACTCTGTTGGATGTAGTGAAAGGGGAAAGAAAGAAGCTAGAGCCATGGTGCTCAAAGTGCGGTTCTCCAACTGGCAGCTTCCGCATCCTCTGGGAGCTTGTTAGAAACGCACATCCCTAAGTGGGAATCTGCTGGTGAGTTTTAAGTGGGCCTTCCAGGAATGATGGTATCAGCAGGCCCATCAGGGAATAGCCGAGGATCAGGACTTCTACAGAAAAGACGACCGCTAGAGTCATTTCCAACAGAAGACAGGATGGTTTAAAGATTTGATGAGTTAGCACAGGTGTCCAGAAATTATTAGTCCTTGAATGCACCGAGTTTTAAAAGAAAGCGATGTTTGTACTTGGATGGAGTGACCACAGGTTCCAGCTTCACAGGCTATCAGTTTACCCAGAAGTAACTGGATACTTCTGTGTAAAATAACATGGTCAACATATCATGTGATAGCGGGAACGAAACTAGCTCCAACTAGAATGACACACTTTCATGCGAGGTGTTTATTCTCCTGGAAGGTAAAACTATCAGTCGGAGCAGCTGTGTGATGCCCAGAGAACTCAGTCAGTGGTAGCTGGATATTCTTAAGCATTACCGATTTTGGAATCAAGAACCTAATAAATTTAATTTCTCTGTACCAAAAATATCTCAATATTAAATAAATGGAAGGCTTTTCAAAAAACCAAACACCGTTTTCTCCTGGTCAGTGCTGAAGACCTCTGAAAAATTTTTATACTTTGACCTTTTCTTTCTCTTTCTTCTTTTTTTTTCTTTTTTGAGAATTCCTGGGGATTATTACCCTTCTCATTGATTGGTTCGGAGACAGTTTTTCCTTACAGTATACACTTCCTACAAAAAAAGAGCTTCTTGGAATGGCTTACTGCCTTTTTTTTTTTTTTTAATTTTGTTTATATTAGAGAAAGAGAGAGAGTGCATGTGAGGTGAGGGGCAGAGAGAGAGAGGGAATCCTAAGCAGACTCCACACCGAGCACAGAGCCCAATGCGGGGCTCAGTCCCACAATCCCAAAATCACAACCCTGAGATCAGGACACCAAGATCAAGACCTCAGCCAAAACCAAGAGTCAGACGTTTAACTGCCTGTGCCACCCAGGTGCCCCGAGATGCCTTTCTTCTGAGAATGATGTTCGCTAAATGGGTTTGAGCCGATTTCTGTTAATTTCAGTTTCAGATCTGAGAAACATTTTTCTTAGGATCATGTCATCACTACTACATTATATGTAGAGAACACCCATTAGCTTGGTGGTGTTCTTAGAACTGTTTCGAGCTCGTTATGAATTATACGGGAAATTGTCACATTCATGCGGCTGGCGTGGACATGGCTATTTTTAATCAAAACAAGTAAAATATATATGCCACAATGACTGTTGGTGCTGTGCTGTGTCGATTCAAGACTCCATCAGCATTGGGGTGTGTGCTCTTACCCTCTGCAGGTTATTTATCAAAACCCTATTGTGCATTAGGCACCACGCTGGGTGTCAGGAGGGCCCTGGTCAGCGCGGCCCCCGCTCTGTAGGCCTGCCGTGCAGCACCGTTCTCCACATGGCGATGACAGAACAGAAGAGAGAAAACTGAAGTGACGCGGCCGGCCTGAAGATCGAGATGAACACCTCAAAGACCAGAAGGTGCTCAGAGATAGGAAGCTGTGATCGAACTGGAACATGGAATCGCCAGCCAGCCAGTTTCTTGGCCAGAGCAGGAAGGAGCGCGAAACCTCCTCGGCTACTGCACAGGGACTGGGGCAAGGGAGCCGGGCTCCTTGCTCGCAGGAAGGGGCAGACTCGAGAACTCTTCCCCCACCTCATTCCATCATTGTTGTGACCAGACGCTAAAAGTCGCCAGCTCTGCCATGTGTTGAGGCCGTAGTGTTATTAGAAGCTGTGAACCAAGAGGAGAAAGTGGGATAAAAACACAGTTTGACCGGAAACCAAGGCAGATCATCTGTTGGTTCTTTTCTATCCCTGATATCACCATAGAACCAAAGCTCAAAATCGCTAATATCTGCATTCTTAGAGCACGTATATGCACTCAGGCTGGGAGAGGAGCTAAGTGCAGGCAGCCACAAACGCAGTTGTCAGGAGAACAAGGTGGAGACAAAATAAAAATGACCTCCCTTTCAAAAATGATCCTGCAGACCTAGTTGCCAAAGCATCTGTTAAGAAAGACAGAGCAGAAGCTGGAACAGCGAATCCATTCTCGGAACTCTTGTCACAAAGATTGTAGGTAAGTGTGTCTAGGATGCTCAGTGAGCAGAAGGGCTGGGCACCCGACCCCAGGTCTTCCAGAGTCGATGAGAGTCAGGAGGCAGCCGATCAGAAGTACTCCAGGGAGCAACCAGCAAATAAAGGCAAATTCACGTGAACTACCTGAGACATAGAGAGAAAATAATACAAGGACCAGGGGAAAGGCTTCCCCTAATAGACTTGTCCCTGGCACCTGAGATGCCGGAAGACAGGGAAGTAATAACCCAGCAGGGCTGAGAAAAAAGAAAAGTGGGTGTAGAATCTTGTACCAATGGTTTACATTGTTCCAGGAGGAGAACAAAATTAAGAAAACTTAGAATATGTAAAATAAGAGCGTTTACCAGTCACATAACCTCCCAGAGGAAATACCAAAAAATAGAATTGACAAGAAGAGAAGTTATCCCGGAGGGAACATGTGGATGAGATTGGACAGTAGTACGGGAAGGGGGGACGTCAGAGGATCAGGAGTCGGGTATGAACCTGATGTGCTAATGAACAGCATTAATTCACTTCCTCCAACTACAAACATAGAAGCACTTACGATCCCGCAAATATCCAGTACAGACACAGAAACTAGCCGTTAGGTAATCGGAGGACAGAAGGATCTCTGTGAGTCCATAGTCTAAAAAGAGAAAAGGAGGGGGCGCCTGGGTGGCTCAATGGGTTAAAGCCTCTGCTTTCAGCTCAGGTCATGATCTCAGGGTCCTGGGATCGAGCCCCACATTGGGGCTCTCTGCTCAGTGGGGAGCCTGCTTCCCCCTCTCTCTGCCTGCCTTTCTGCCTCCTTGTGATCTCTCTCTCTGTGAAATAAATAAATAAAATCTTTAAAAAAATTTAAAAAAAGATAAAACTTACTTTTCCTTTGTCTCTCCGGTAATCCTCAGACTCAATAAAGGCTGCTTAGGGATTGGTATAAATGAAGGTTGTCCAGGCAGCATCGAGTATCTTCTCCCAATGGAAGCCTGTTGCTGTTTCTCTTCTAATTGCCCAGAAGATAACTTAGCTGCCACAAACGGACTGATAGCTTGCATTTACTTTGCTCAAGGGTAACAGCGGGGAGAGCAAGGGCTAAGGAGCTGTCGGAGGAGGAGGAGGGCGGCCGCATTGGGTGACTGTCTCCTGCAGGGGGAGGAGACAGACCCCTGAGGGACCCAGGTGGCCGTTCTAGCTGCAGGGAGTAGTGGGGGCAGGTGCTTGGTGTTCCGAGGACCCCGCTGCGTCTTGACTCAGGACCCCCACAGTCCCCTGTGCTTCATAGGCTCTTACTCACGTGCCTTAACCACGGCCCTGGTGTCCAGGCCCAGTACTGGCCCAGCCCCTATAATGGCTTTTAGGGGTCGTAAGAAGAGAATGAAATTGAAATCTCAGGAAAAACCACGATGCATGGGATCGCTTATTCCCACCACCTGCAGTGACTGTCTGGGTCTGCCCGGGGACACCGTTTGCTCTAGTCGTGTTCCTGCAGCCACTAAATTGTTGTGGGAGCCAAGAGGACCTCTCGGTGTTCGATTACAGCATAAAACACCAAAATTCCCTCTGCCTTAGTAGATTCGGTGGTATGTTTTGTGCTCTCCCTTCAGCTCCCCGAGTCCCCCTCAGATGGCCCGGGTTCTGCCTTGCTGCCCTTCCTCCCCGTTATTTGGTGAGTACGTCTTAAACGCACCACCTCAACTCTGTGGTCATTGTCCACTTCCAATATGCCTGCACCGTTTTGGGGGGTTGACCCCCATATTAACCAAGCTGTTCTTTCTACATTTCTTCTCTGGGCTCGTTAGACAGGAGAAGAAGAAAAGCCAACCACACTATATTCATAAGCTCCGGTAAACTCTGGTTGAACTTGTTTGGTTATTTGAGGTTTCACTAAAGAATGTGAACTAGAAAAATGGCCAAGTGATAGAGAAGCACTTTCACGTCTGAGTATTGGCACATGGGAACGGGGACGAGAGGAAGGCCCAGCTGCCACAGGCCCAGTGATCTGGGACTCTCAACCCGTGGGACTATATGCTTATAGCAGGAATGCTGGGGAAAAGAAAAAAAAAAACTAAAAAAAAAAAAAAAAAATTGAACCATACTTTAAAGTGGTGGAATGAAGTAGAAAATGGTGATTGGAACTTAGCTCGGTAAAAAGATTTATTTCGATGTCGTGTAAAATGTTGCCTCACCCTGTCTCTTAAAGGTTTACCTCAAACACAGTCAGAAATGAAATATAAAATTAAGACAATCATTTTATAAAATATCAAAGAGTTAAGCCAAGAAATGAATGGCTTAGGTTTATTTCTCGTGAATAAAATAATTAGCTTCCATATATCGAACTATTAGCTTGTAGGTGTCCAGTTAGAGTACAGGTGTTAATCATTAGGACCTATATTACCCAGTCTGAACTTCCAAGTTCAAGGGCTTATTTGAAAAGGAAGTTGATTCACAAAACATTAAAATAACTTGAACTATATTTTTTTTAATTCAGAAATAAGATTTTTACCCTGTGAGCTTTTTTTCCCTCCTCTTTTCCTCTGCTTTTATTATTTAATCTTTCATCTTAAAGAAGAAGTCCCAAGATATTAGCATTAAACATTCAGTGAAAGAGCAGATGAAACACGAAATAGCAATCTGTTACTAGCATCTGTCTTTCGGATAACTTTTATAAAATTTGAGATTCATACACTCCTTGTTCCTGTATAATTGGTCTGCTCCAGAGCCAAGTGGGGATAACTTGTTTTACTCCCAAATCTGTACTTGATTTTTCAAGAAATGCTTTGCACAGAGCCTGGGTGACGTCTCCGGTGTAAGTAATGTTCTAAGTTTCTCCAACCCGGGGCGGTGTAGACATGCTCTGACACCCAAGATCCAAAGTAAATCATGAAAACCTTCAGGCTGTCGTAAAACCACTTGTCCCTCTGTTTGAAGTCAGTCTTGATCAAAGACACTGGGAGTTAAGTTTTTAGAAGGAACTTTTTAGAAATAAAAGCTCTTTTAGGGAGACTGTGCAAATGCAGAGCTGAACTTTTCAGACAGAAGGACAGAACCCAGAAGTGAAAGTGTGTTACTATATACAAACTCAGTTGCCCTTCGAAATATATTATACCAATGGGATGTTAGTTGTATGCTTTGAAGTTGGGGTCAGAAATTTTTTTTTCCTGTGACCCCATGAGGTCTGTGCATTATTATTAATTAAGATTCGGGTTTCTTTGGACCAGCTTGAGGGGCTTTGTCCTAGAAATGAGAAGTGAGCACCAGGACCTCCTCCTTCAGTTTTCTCTCTCTCTCTCTCTCTCTCTCTCTCTCTCTCTCTCTCTCACACACACACACACACACACACATACACACACACACACACCACTTCTTCCTTGCTCTCTTGAGAAGGATACAGAGTTACTTGTGTCTGTGAGAATAAGCTCTGGAAATACTACCCCCTTCATAAGAGACAATGCTGGCAGATCTTGTAAAATTTAGTCTGACGGTGTCAAAAATGTGAGGAACCTAAGGCCATAGGAGCAAAGACTGAGCATCTGTGTTTTTGGTTTTTTTTTTTTCAGATTTTATTTTTAAGTAATCTGTACACCCAGTGTGGGGCTCGAACTCATGACCCCGGGATCTAGGGTTGCACCCTCCAGTGACTGAATCAGCCAGCCCCAAGTCTGAGCATCTTTCATGTCCTTCTGGCTTCACAGAATCTGAGCTCAGCCACAGTTGTCCTGGACACTGTCTCTTTAGCCATTGTTGCCAATATAATCAGAGATGAGGAAAAGCAGTCATTCCCAAGGATTAGGCTTCTTTGATCTAAGTAAGAAGTACATTTTAGCTTTGGGGATCATTTTAGAGATTTGTGACAGTCCCACTGGTTTCTCTACAGGGGATCTGGGCTCGATCCTTGCCGCTGGATTTGACTCCTTGCAGGGCCAGCAGGGTGTGGATGCCTGTTACTAAGGCATTCCACTGGCAGAGGAAGGAATGAGCCCCAAGTTGCCTAATATCCCATAGGGATGGTGCAGGGGAGTGCACAGTGTTCCCTCTCTGGGGCTCGGGGTGGTGGTACACTGCTGTGTGAGGGAATTAATAGAGGTTATTAAGTTGAGGTTATTAAGTAAGGGCCACACTTGGCCTTCCTGGAGCTATGCAGGGAGGCCAAGACTGTTCGGTGAGGGGACAAGGCACACGCGTCCACTCAGGAACAAAGCAAATGACTCACTGGTTCCATTTCCCCAGTTTCCCTTGCCCCCATTTTTTGTTTGTTTTTTCTTTTCATCTTTCATTGTCCTGTGACAGATCTTTGCAAATCTAAGAAATGGATATTACTAATGACATGGTAATAACTACCTCTTATCTCTTTCTGCTTAAGGCAGAGGTCATGATGGTGGTAAGCTATTGTTAGCATAGCTCGAAACCCTGGTACAATGACCTGCTTCATGAATAAAGCACGTCCCTTATGAAGTGAGCCCCTGCCCCGCTCCTCTGGTGGCTCCGTGCAGATGCTTGGGTTTGAGGATGTGGCCGGTGGCCGCTGTCAGTTTTGGCCTTCCCTCCCCCCGCCCCCACCGGTCACAGCATCCTGGGTCTTCCGTGGATGGCAGCGTATAGCAGCACATGTCACGTGGCACATACGTGGTGGCCTGGGATGGGCATCGGGACACCTGGCTTGCCGAGGCCACACGTCCCAGCCGCCGAGCTGGGGCTCTTACCGGTCTATACCCTTGAGGTCCGTCCTGGCTGACAACCCGGGCGTCTCCCCGCCAGGGATGGTCAAGGGCAGCTAGAGGGGCTTAGGCATCTAAGCGAAGACTTTTGGGGTTTGCAGTGAATGTGCCAAAGATGGTTTGTTCTCGACGAGCCTCCCTGTGGACTCATCATGGACTCCCCGTGGACTCCCTGTGGACTCCCCGTGGAGCACGCCAGCCGTGCTGGGTTGCGTCCCCAGGCTTTGAGGTGGCATTTGCTGAGCTCAGTGACACGCTGCATTTAACATGTCGAGAAGCCCTCGTCCCTTCCGTGACCTAACCCTAGTTTCTGATGCGCCCCGTTTCTAAACGTGTTCTTCCAGCCAGGCCTCTGATTTGAGTCTAGCAACACTGCCACACTGTGAACCCCTTCTCCTTCCTTTGTTATTACCTCCTTTCTGACCTCGTTAGGGCATCTCACAGAGCTTTTTTTCCATATAGACTGCTCTCTGAATCAGCCAGATGTGGCCGCAGTTCGTAATTTTGGACTATTTGAACTTCTGAATCACTGATGAGTGTGTTTTCCACATAGGAAACAACTCCCACTGCATTTGTGAAACAGGCTCCTAAATGCTATTTTCTGTCTCAGAGTTTGGGTAGTTTAAGGTTCTTTGCCTGCCAAAAATAATATTACCACACATTGCAAAAAGGGTAAATAAATAGGACCAGGGATCTCATTTACTTTCTCCTGTACGACTTCCTCTGATGTCCGAGAATGCAGCGTGTCACCGTGTCGCATAACAGGAGCCCTCGGCAGTGACGACAGGTGTCTGTATGTGAGTGACGCATCTATTTTCCTACCAAGTCTGACTTTTGGAAAATGAACTTGCCTGTATTTTTATTTCATGACATACAGAAAGTAAGTGTCACTTTCTCCGTAAACATTAGAAGTCTGGCTTCTGATCAAAAATTTCAGTTTATTGGTCATAATCCCGCTCTTAATCTATGCATACCACGTTCATTTAGATTTATTTAGATTTATTTGGTAGCAGTACAGCTGAAACCCTTAAAATATATTCTAATTGGATTCAGAGTTAAGACACAGTGGTCTTCATTCAAGGAGTGTATCTCATACCAGGAGCATCAATTGTGAAAATAAAGTATCTTCCTTTGAAATCCTATATCGCAAACCAAAAACATTTGGGAAGCTCTCCAGAGCCCATGGGGGCATTATGCCTTGCCTTTAAATCATCGCGCATGACAAGATTATATTCTTAGCTGATCTACAGTCTAGTTATTTTGTTATGGCTGAAATGTTCCAGCTGGTTTTTGATATGAAACTATCAATTCTGGGCTTCCTCCCCTCCCCTAAAACGTCACACATTCCGTATGCCTTCAGTGGGAGGAGGCATTCCTGCTGCTAAGTTTGCTGCTCACGCAAAGACAGAATATTTACCAGAATTCTTGAAACCCGAACCAAACTAACCTGCCTGAGTTGGTTTTCATATTTAAAAAGGTTTCTTAACTAAGGAGGGCTCAGGTTTTTGTCTACTTTAGTATTGCAGGGTCAAATTTTTTTCTCCATAGGAAAATAGAAAACTGCCTTTTCTCTGAAAAGTCCCTAAAGCATTGTGCTTTAAAATATGGTCCGCTTCTGATCTTCAGGAAAATTTCTAGAAGTTTATAGATTAATGAGTACATTTCATTCCGGATGACTAAAATGCTTTCTGGATTATTGATAAAATGTGCAGAGCTTTCTGGTTTTGAATCAGCTCAAGCAAAGGATGTAGTGAATAAAAACTAAGACTTCCCAGATCCCCTTGTTTCCAGGACACTTTATCACTCAGGCCAACATAAGACCAATTGGCAGTTAGAAAGAAAGTTAAATTATGGCTCACTGTGAGAGAGAGCTTTTATTTGCATTCATTGTTTAAGAGTATATTTATGCCAGTGCCAAAGAAAACCCTATCTTAGAAACAAAATAAAAACTAAATTTTTAAAACTTCCCAAGAATAAGCTTGCATATTAGCTGCCGGAGTCCGCTGGTTTGTATAAAAGCATGAAAAGCCAACCGTGATATTTTTTATGATTCAGCAGCATTTACTCCAAATTTATAAGCAGACCATAGTGCAACATATTGCAGTCATACTTAAAATATATTGAATCTTGGCTATTTCTTTCCCATAACCACAGTGGAAGTGATCCTTGGGGCTCATAGAAATCAGCAAGAAGAAAAGATTTTTGTATATGGAGTTTTATTTTGCATTTTAAAACCGCATTTATTCTGTTTAACAAAGTGGTAGTAACGTACCAAAGTAAGAGTACAGTGGTAACAAATTGTAAAACATCCTTCTTTCCAATAAATATTTGTCAGGTACTTGTCACGTGCTGGATCTTCCTGAGGGGTATAAAAACGATGGTGATAGAGTGTGTGGGGCTAAGTGTAGATGAAGGGGGTGAAAGAGGTGTAAAAACGAGCAAGATAGGGGCGCCTGGTGGTTCCATCGGTTAAGTGTCCCGACTCCTGGTTTTGGCTCAGGTCATGATGTCAGGGTCGTGGGATGGAGCCCCACATGGGGCTTTGTGCTTGGTGTGGAGTCTGCTTGTCCCTCTCCCTCTCCTCTCTCTCTCTCTCTCTCTCTCTCTCTCTCTGGAATAAATACAGTCCTTTTTTAAAATGACCATTATAAGGGGCGCCTGGGTGGCTCAGTGGGTTAAAGCCTCTGCCTTCGGCTCAGGTCATGATCTCAGGGTCCTGGGATCGAGCCCCACATCGGGCTCTCTGCTCAGCGGGGAGCCTGCTTCCCCCCCCCTCTCTGCCTGCCTCTCTGCCTACTTGTGATCTCTGTCAAATAAATAAATAGAATCTTAAAAAAAAAATGACCATGATAAAGAACTCGGGTGTACAAGCCGTAAGAGAGATTCAGGGAAAAGGACTGGAGGGCTCCTGGCTGGGCAGCCTTCGTGGCAGGACGTTACTCGTCCCCTGTTGTGAAGAATGGACGCGATGTGGCCGCAGGGAAGGGGAGCAGAGGCCACCTCGGGTGAGGGAGGGCCCAGCGCCGAAGCGCCATGTGTGTGCAGCCCATTCCGTCTGGCAGGAGCACTGCACGGGCAGGGCCATAGCCGAGGGTCTTGCATGCTGGCCAGGGACTTTAACCGTGACCTCGTGCTCCTGGAGCAGCTGCTGGTGTTTCCCGGACCCGGGGCAGCGTGCCCAGATCTGCCCCTTCCAATGGAGACTGTGGAAGGTTGCCTGAACGACGGAGAGCCGGCTGTGGGTGCAGCAGGGGTTTGAGGGCAGCAGGGCAGCCTGGGAAGCGGAGGAGGGGCGTGCCCGGCAGTGGCTCCGTCTCGAGGACAGACGAGCGTGGGCAGGCAGCCCGGAGGGGGTCAGGATGCCACACAGACAGGCGTTCAGTAAACATGTATTTCAGTTAGAGTTCGGGCTTCATTGACCGAGAGGATAAATAAGCGCAGGAAAATCAAGAGGCCGTCTGAGGATGATGCAGTAATTATACAGTAGTCCCTCCCCGCTTCCTGGGTTTAGCTTTCCGTGGGTTCGGTTCCCCGCGGTCAGCCGCAGTCTGGAGTCAGATGAGCCTCCTGCTGATGTGTGGCCCGAGGGTCATGCGGGGCCCCGGCCCGTCTGCCAGTTCAGGTGCCCTCGGGGGTCTGGCACACGGCCCCGTGGATCGAGGGGATGCCTGTATTTTCGACTACTGAGTTTGAGCCGCTGCCAGGACACATATCCTGAAACGTCCTGAGACAGCAAGAGCTGCAGAAATGGAACTTAGAAACCAAGTTCAGGGACACCTGGGGGGCTCAGTTGGGTAAGCGTCTGCCTTCAGCTCGGGTCATGATCTCAGGGTCCAAGGATCGAGTCCCCTCTTCTCCCCCTGCCTGTAGCTCTGCCCCTGCACGTGCTCTCTCCCTCAAATAAATGAATGAAGTCTTAAAAAAAAAAAAAAGAAGGAAGTTGAATGTGACAACCCAAGCAGGAGACAGCTAACCAGAGGCTGGGGCGTCACTAAGGTTTAGAATCAGAGAATTGCAGGGGTCCTCCAGGAAAAGGGAACTGAGGTCCTGCCTGCAGACGACATGAGAGCAGCTGAGACAGCACGGGGAGAGTCTTGCCAGGGGCATTAGGAGCTGAAGACAATGAGTATTGAGTATTGAGAAAGGACTGTCCACTTTGATTTCTGAAGGAAGGGTTTGCTCAGACGGTGGGTAGGACTGAGAAGCGGTGAGAGGGAGGAGCCCCAGACTAGCAGCCTGAGTGTTGGGAGGCCACACCGGCCGGGGAGACGCAGGGGGACCTGGGGGGGAGCTGGAAGACCCACACGGGCCGCTGGGCACGGCCCTGTCCTGTGCACTAACGTGCGGCTGCAGGGCACCCCCCGAAATTCCGGTTTCGTGGCGTTTTCACTGAAATGTAAATTGTCACCTGTGGCTCCCTTACCGGATGGCAGAGATACAGTGTGTAAGTAGTTAATTTAGGAAAGTAGACGTTGTGAGAGATGAGGAGGACTGCCCGAAAAAGTTCAAGGGAGAGATGATAACATTTGAAGGAACCCATGGCCAAATAGTCTCATTCTTTTCCATGAAAGAGGTAGCACGCTTTGCAGAGGGAGAAGGGAGGGGGCAGGGGAAAGGTTTTCAGCTGGCCCGGTGGGTTCTGGAGCAGATGGGTGGGTGGTGAGTCTCAGCAGCACCGCCAGCCCCTGGAGGTGGGAGCGTGTATCGGGGCAGGTCTCTGCTTCCCTGTCTGGTGGCTTTTCAGGAGCGTTGCCAGACCTGGGAGAAAACCAGGGGAGCAGGAGATGGAGTGGAGGGCTACTTCGGGGAGGCTGTCGAGGTGAGTGCTTGCCGACCACAGACTGCGGGGAGGGGCCAGGGAGAAGGGAGGAGGGTGGGCTGAGGGCCAGGGGCTGGAGCTCATGGTGAGGAGCAGACCCGGGGCGTCAGACTGCATGGTGAGCGAGATCATAAAGCGTCCGTCTGTAAGAGTTGTCGATTTTGGTGGCAGCCTGTTCAATACGAAATGGGATTTTAAAGGAAGATGTTACCAAGAAGGAATGTAAGTGTCCAGTGAGAAGAATCTACGAGGCTGATATCTTGGTTTTGCTCCAAACTCGCTACCCCAGCACCGAAGGTGTAGATTTGAATATAAACCTGGGACTCCTTTTATCCAACTGCAGTGATGCCCCAAATCATAAAAACTGAACTCAGAGCCAGGAGGGGTCTGTGAGACCATCTCGTGCAATGTGTGGATTCTGTAGACCAGGGCGTGTGATAGTTGAAGGTCACAGGGCTGGTTGGCGGAGGGCACTGACCCCCCAGTTCGGCCGGGACGGGGCAGCCATGTGCTCTGGGCTGAAGTCCTCAGTGTGTCCCCAACAATGTGCAGAGACATTAAAGTACCGTGTGGAGTATTACCTTCAGAACGTCCCTATGATCCCCTTCGCCAGACGGGTCCTTTTCAGAGGACGGGTCCTTTTCAGAGGAGCGCTTCAGCGCATCGTGCCTGCTGTGCGGCACACGCGGACGTTATGGGATGGGAGTGTTAATAAATACAGCAAAACCTGGAGTGTCGTTTTGGACTGAGTTCCAGTGTGAAAGAGTTTGTCGATCAGCAGGCCCGTCTTCCCGTCCCAAGGGCCCCGTGCCCCGTGCTGTGCCCTTCTGCCAGCTCTGGTCTCTGTCCTGTCTCCCACCCTCCATCTCTCTGGTCCTCGATAGTGGGACCTCAGAGAAAACGATATTGTTTCCAGAGAACATGAGAACTTTGTAAAGGTACTAGCACTTCGCCTTTTACTCTAAATAGTATATTGAGAAACATACTGAAGCCATCGGAAGTAATCCTGATGGTTATTTGTAAAATAGGAATGTAGTGCACGTGACCCTGCCAGAGGGGTGCTTTAAATGGTCTGCTTCAACATGGACCCAGCATTTTTACATTAAGTGATTAAAATACACCAATCAGTGACTTAGTTAAAAATACAAATGAGACTTCGCAAGTTCATGAGTTGGACAGTTCGGGTCTTTGGTTTCTGTAGCACCGTAAGGAATTGAAGGGGTGTCTGGAGGTAACATGGATCAACAGCTCCAGGACCTTTGTTTGCATCTCTTGCAACAAGCAAGATGCTCTGGGATTAGCTGCTTTAATAAATGGAAGCAGAGTCCTGCTCAGACCATCAGGGAATGCCGGAATACCCTCATGTTCATTGTGGTTCTTCCCCCTTTTTTGGAGAGTTTAGTCTTACAGCATCTGGCATCCGTATGACATGGAACTCAAACACCCTGTGGTTTCAGAGACTGAGTGTTTTAATGTATTTAGTTGAGTAAATGCTTCTCTTCTTCTGCCTTCCTATCTTTCTCCCCAAGATTGGCTCTTCTGAATATATAAATTCAGAGGATACAGGGGACAAGTTACCTTCCTACGTTGGAGGAGCTCATACATTGTCTTTGTTTTTTTCAATGTCTGCAATTACGTTATTTTTAATTGAAGTGTAATTGACATGCAGTGTTGTATTAGTTTCGGATGTAAAACAGGGACCTTCATAGGCTGGTTCCCAGAACGTGGGCTCAGATCAGCAGGGTCTGCATTACCTGATCAGAGCCCTGGGGGGTGGGACACAGCCGTCTGCCTTCTCCCCGGCTTCCTGGACATTCTGACGCACCCTCAAGTTGGGGGCCTCTGGGCTAACGGCTGGAACTTTAGACTTATTTTGTTGTTGTTGAGATAAAATCCATATTCCAGAAATTCACAAGGTCATGCGCCATCACCTCTGTTGGATTCCAGAACATTCTCATCACCCAAACAGAACCCGTCTCCCTCATAGCGGTTACTCCCTGAGTCCGAACCCACCCTCCCGCCCCTCGCAGCCACTCATCTGCTTTCTGTCTCTATGGATTGAGTTTTCTAGACGTTTCCTATAAATACAACCATGCAGTGTGTGACCTTTCTTGTCGGGGCTTTCACTTAGCGTCCGTTTCCCAGGTTCGCCCATGTCGTCGCCCGTGCCCTTCGTCTCTATGGCTAAATAACGTTCCATCGTGTGCATGTAGCATTTTTGTTTGTCTGTGCATCATGGACGCACATTTGAGTTGCTTCTTTGCTGTTATGATTACAGCGCTGTTGTGAAGACCCAGGCGCAAGTGTTCGTATGAACCAGTGTTCAGTCCTCTTGTTGCTCATGGCGTTTCTATTTCATACGGTCGCCGCCAACACCGAATCAGGGAAGTGCACGTTCGGTGCCTTGGAGCCTTGCCTCCGTTTTGGATGATCAGTCAGTACATGACCTTGTTTTGTGTGCGTTTCCGTGGAGAGACACGTTCTCTAACGTATATTGTTGGTTCATGGACATCAGGTTCACGGCCAGCAGCGCTGTCACTCGTGCTTGAAGGAAGCATGTCTAACACACACATCACACCTTCTGGAGCTTACGAACAATGGGCAGCACTGCTCACTGCTCTTTGGGCCAGTTTAAACAGTGAAATTGCCAACGAAAAGCACAGAAATGTGAAAAAAAACATGGCATCAAAGAGCGCTTGTTTATCACCTGTGAGCTGAAACAAGACAAGGGCATCAGCATGTTCAGTGTCACGTGGGAGCATGCGTGTTGGAGGACTTGAATTGTTCACGGTGTGAGTGCACGTCAGAAGTAGTGTGAAGCCACCACCAGGATGACTGGGGTTATGGGTTACGTGGAATTTAAAATGATGACTGGAGCCAGTGTGCAGATTTGCAAATACGGGATCCACAAGCACTGAGGATCCACTATGCTACGCGTGACACTGCTGTCCTCCCTGACTGTGACTGTCTCATTTGTTTAGGGAGCCCCAGCTCTGCTTCCTTCCCTCCCCCCCCTCCCCTTTCTCTCCCATCATAGCCATCTGAGTGGATGTCCAGTGGTATAGGTATGCTTTTATTTTGCATTTCCTCAATTATTAGTGATGTTGAACAACTTTTCATGTGCACATTAGCCATTCATGCATTTTCTTTGGACAAATGTCTGTTCCCAAACTTTGACTATCAGATTGTATTACTTGTCTTTTTATTGTTGTGTTTTCTATCATGTGGATGCCAGCCTCTAAGAGGCCTGATTTGCGGGTATCACCTCCTCTTCTGTGAGTAGTCTTCACTTTCTTGATAATGTTCTTTGACGTACAAAATTTCTTTGTTTTAACAACGTCCGGTGTTACCTATTTTTTCTTTGATTGCGTGTGCTGTGGTGTTAACTTCTTTAATTTTGAAAGTGCTGTCTTTATATACTTAATCAATACAGCCTGTTACATTTTTTTATTAGATCGTGAAGAGTTAGATTTCACAGTTTCAGTGAATGATTACTTATTTGCCAGTGGCTGTAAATGGAAAGTATTTGTTTGTCGATATCAGATATTTACAAGAATTTTACGTTGTGGAATTAAAAATAATGACATCAGGGCCACACTTCTATAGAAAGTAGTGTCAAGGTCATTTAACAAGCTGCTGTTTTGCTTAGGAAAATTGAAAGGAAACACTTATCCCTGCCTTAAATACTACCCTCCTCTTTAATAAAGAAGATTCTGCCTCTTAAAAACTCTGCACTTTCTGCCCTTAGAGTGTCAAGAGCCATTCGTGAAAAAACATGAGAATCCCGGAACTTGGAAATAAACACGGTCGGTGTTTATTTGTGTTAGTTTAAATGTAGTAGCCCTGTGTGTCAGAAAACTGCATCTGTAACACTTAAGTTAGCCTAAGCCAGCAAATAATATCAGCTAACGTGGCTTTAATCTACTGAGTGACTTTAAATCCAAAAGATCAAAGGAAGTTATAAGTAAAAACAGCCCTCGTTGCAATTTCCCCGGTCGAAGCAGGAAAAGGCTAGAAATTACATGTCACCTTCATATCCTGGCTGGCTGACCTCGTGCTCAGATCCAGCCCCTGTGTGCCAGCTGTTCCCCATTGCCAAGACCCTGCCCCTCAGGGGGAGGTGAGAGGAGGCGCTCCGGTCCTATAGGAGCGCAGACGCGGAGAGTCCCAGCCCCTCACACGCAGAAGTCAGAGAGAGCCCTCTGCCTGTGTGCTCACCCTCAGTCCGCCCGCCTCCCCTGCGGCTCGGCCGTCCGGCCCCTCCGTCCCCGTCCCTCGCAGAGCAGCCTGACCCATTCTTCTTTGCATGTGAAGGTAATACATTTACTCGTGCTTCCGTGTGTGTGCATTTGTTGTTTTGAGAGTTGATTTAAAAATGGAACTCGGTTCTCTGCTTCAAGGGTCGAATTTTAATTCCAACTCATAGGTTTCTTTCTCGGTATGAACTTTGAATGGCATCTTAATAACATATTAAAAATCTTATGAAGGTTATTTGAATTTTTATCTGACACAGTAAGGTAAAGCCAGCCGTTGCTTGGGTTTATTAAAATGTGCAGATTTGAAGCATTTTATGTTTCGTGCTTTGAAGGGTCTTCTTTAGCCTCTTCTAAATGAGAGGATTTTGAAAATGTGTGCTTCTCTTGTTGCTAGCTGGTAGAAAGCGAGGTGTAGAACCCTAGGAATTACTTTGCTCACTCGTGAGAATTAAATATGGTAAAAAGATGGTAAAATATTAGCGTCTTCCAACCTACATGAATAGAAGTCTGGCGAAGATCTCCACCTCCAAAGTAAGCGTCCACAGCAAGCATAAGTCATGGCGACGCTCATCTTCAATACACAGGCCGTGTGCGACCTCAGGCTGTATTTGAGTTGATGACACGTTTCATGCATTGTAATTGGATCGACCACTGAGAGCGGAAGTCAGAATATGTGCGCTGCGTTTACGTGATTTCTTTCTTATTGAATACATTTTTTTGTGTAAATTGTAGGCATAGGTGTGTCGATTGGTACATTTATATATTATAGCAGTGAACCCTGTAGTAATGATATTTAGCACCGCTCTGCCGTTACATAGTTACCCTTTCTGTCCAGTGTTGGGGGTAGAGAAGCTTTAGTGTCTTAGCAGGTTTGACAGTAGTAGTTCAATGTTGCTGTGTGGATTCATTAGATTCATTACCCTGCAAGTGTCCGTTACAAGTCTGTACCTTAAAGGACATCCGTCGTATCCCTGCCATGTTCACTTCTGCTTAAAATAGAATGGACAATTTCTATGCCACTGGCAGGAAAATTAAGACAGCTATCCCTTGTGCAATATTTGTCCGTCTGAGAGTCAAATGTAAATTTTAAAGAAATTAAGCAGATTAAAAACGTTGTCAAAACTGAGGTATTTCATGCCAGTCATTGACCATAAATGAATTCTTCGGCGATAATGCAAGAAATTGAGAGCACAGTTAACAATGTGGTAAAATTTTCTCTAACAAGTATTCTTGTTGAAAGAAAAGGCATGACTGTATCCTTTTTACCCACACGAAGGTTGTTTTCAATCACAGTATTTATAATTAAGAAAACTCTAGTTCCTTTTGAAGCCTCAGGAGTCACTAAGCTATGTAAACAAATGCCAAGTTAATGCGTGTTTCACTTATGGACAATGGATTTCCTGCCCCCAGTGGTTTTAATGTCTGCTGACACATTTCTACTTCTTAAAATGCTAAAAAAAAAAAAAAAAAAAATCATCTTTTTGCATTGTGTCATTTAGTTTTACACTTTACATCTCTGGTTAGCCTGCCTGCTGTCGTTGCCAGTCTCGGGCATCTGTCAGACT
Organism: Procyon lotor; assembly: GCA_028646535.1. Taxonomy (NCBI): domain Eukaryota; kingdom Metazoa; phylum Chordata; class Mammalia; order Carnivora; family Procyonidae; genus Procyon; species Procyon lotor. The sequence goes on from CM053618.1 coordinate 54,182,864, forward strand.
GCGCCCCGACTGTCACTGCTTCTGTTAGCACACATAAGTAAGGCAGAGTATTTTCGTGTATCTTCCACGCTCCGTCTCGCTTCCGTCTTAGATGGGAATTAGAGGATTGTGAGCAGGAGCCCTTTGCACTGATTAGGAAAAATGGGGAAATGTCTGAAATGGTCGACTTATGGAGCAGCTTAGAAAGCACACGTAAACCTCGCCTCGTCTAGAAAATACTGTGTATCCTCGCACCGATCTGTCCCACGTTTTAACTTCAGCCCAGGGTCTGTAGCTCATTCTGAACCAGTCAGCCCTTGTTGGCGTCTGGGGGAGAGCCCGGGCCAGTGGGTCGC
>CM053618.1:54183698-54230312 GCA_028646535.1 Procyon lotor
CTAAGGTTCCTATTTTAGAGTGGACAAAACTTACTAAGTGAAAAAGCCCATCAAAGGTACATTGTTTAAATTTTTAAAAATGAATATTTTATGCTGCCTTCCTGTAGCAGTGGGTGGGAGACTCGAGCGAGAGGCTCCTGGAAAGCCTGAGGGCTCTCACACGTCCGCTGCGCGGGGGACACCTCTGCCCTCGAGCGTCTGGGGTCCCTGCAGTCACCCTGTGACACGCGCCCGCTCAGGCGTGTGCTGCTGAGCTCACGGTCCGCGCCCGCATTCTCACCTGAAGCCAACACGCGGGGAGCCCTCCTACCAGGCCCGTTTTAGCACTTTTTTCATTAAACCACCGATTCAGCCGTTTAAAAATCTCTCTCTCTCGATCACTGTTCACATGAAGAGTCAGCATTATTTTTCAAGACATTTTAAGTCACGAGTTCTTCCCTCCCTTGCAGAAGATGTTCCCATTGATTAGTCACACGAAGTGTTTTGGCCTAGAATTTTGATTTAGGGGCGCCTGGCTTTCCAGCTGCCGCCATAGTTTGGCGTCCGAACACCCGGGTGGCGATCGAATGATCCAGAGCTCCACAGAATACAGGAGAATTTCAGAGCCAGAGAGGACCTTAGAAACAATCGAATCCAGCTCTGTTGATTGTACAGATGAAGAGGCCAAAGTCGGAGAGCGTGGGGCCCACACTCGGCACCCCATTCGTCACAGGCTTCCCGACTGGCCATCGTGGTCTTCTTGTTACGTCGTCCTCAGAATACGCGTCCGGACTCTGTTCCATGGTGTTTGGGTGTCGTTGGCATAGAGTCTGCACCACCGTGAGCTGAACACAGCAGCCTAGAAGTTTCTGCCTCACGGCCGTGACACCTCTCACTGCAGCCTGAGGACAGGTGGGCCCTGCTGCGCCCGCGTCTTCCTCACGTTCCCTCAGAAAATTCCCATTTGTTCTCGTCGGATTCTTTTCCACTTAGTTGACATTTTTTCACTTTGGACTTGGGACTGAGAAGGGCTCTCTTTTCTATCCGTGTTATTTTTACAAGAGCTGACCTTGTTGGGGTTTTGCTTTGATCCTTACTGGATCTTGTGGAGTTATGTAAATTTAGTTTCTAAGTTACAGGATAAATGTGAGCAAATGTAGTGAAGAAAACTCCGTTTCACTATATACTGGTGTTCTCAAAAGCATAACGAAAGATTTCTGTGGCTGGTGAGGACTGGCCCGTCCTCCAGGCCTGTACAATGAAGACGTCACCCGCTGCGAGGGACTGTTTACACAGTCGCAACTCATTTTGATACAGTGGATTTTTATTATTTTTGTAACTCCCCCTCAAAGGTTGTTGTTTTGTTTTGTTTTGTCTTTTAAATAGCAGGTGGGACTTTTAACCCTCCACACTCAAGCTTGTGTGATCCTGAGTAATTTTGTAGGGGCATGTGATCCAGAATAGGTGGGAAATGAATTTTAAGAAGGTTAATGATGTCTCTTGTAAGTTTGAGCTCAAGTAATAGTTTTCACGGTGACCCAAATATGCACGAGTCACACCCAGAACTGGAGCCCAGGGGAACTTGGAGGAGAAGGTGACCAACAGGTTAGCGAAGGATGTCTATGCTTCTGCTGTGGTCTCCGTCTCACCCAGGAGGGCCGTCCCCACAGTAAACCCGGAGACTTCAACTTAAATTCAGATGTCCCCTCCCTGAGGTCCTGATTAACAGACATGCATTCATGTGTGTTATAAAATGTATGAAAACATACATTTACATAATTTGTATAGTTTGTAGTGAAAATCTGTTTTACAGATAAGATCCATAGAATTTTGGAAGTGAGACGTGTTTGTGTGTCTTAATGAGAGTCATGAAATGTATTTGTTGAACCAGGCTTGATGTCAGTCTCAAAAACGTGCTCATAAAACTGTGCGCTCAACCTCCAGATCAGTCTTTTGGACAACCTCTCGGTCCACATCGCCACTAACTTCAGTTCCATGGGCCCTGCTGCTATTTTTAGTTCATTCCATAGAGATGTTGAATGTCGTTTTAGGCATTTCTGATTGTACGTCATCATATACGAATATTGAACCCCAGAGAGTATGGAAATGTGTTCTAAGGTATATAGGACGGATCAACCTGCTTTATTAAGCGTTTTACCAGAAAGTTTTCTGGTCCTACCATATGTGTTTATGAAAATACGTACTGAGAATTTTTATTCCCATATTCCTAAGATTCTCGGAGGTTTTCTGGTTCATTAAAGGAAGCTGAAGTTCATTCTGTTTCTTCCTCCGTCGCCGTGCTCCTGGACTGCACACTAGCTCCCAGCCGGGGCTCCCTGTGCCTTCAGGGCTTGTCCTTGGGGTTCACCCTGCATTCTGGCCCCAGACCATCCATCCTAAAATGGAGTTCCGGTGATGATCACTTAAACCACACAGTAAATGTTCGAATTGAGCAGAACTATCAACTTTGTATTCAATGGATTTTAAGTTCTTTGAAAATGATGATCTGCGTGTAGTGTTATCTCTCTTCGTCTAGTTTGTAATTAGTCAGGATTCTTTACCAGTGAGAACTTTTCAAAGAAAATACTTCAGTCACGCGTACCTAAATGAATGCGTTCACAATTTCCCTTTATAAAAATGCTTTCACTTCTCTTTAATTACACAACCGATTCACAAATACATTCTCGTCAGTTCATAAATACAAAGTAAAACTTATCCTTGACTCTCCCCCCCCCACCCCGGGATAAAGAGAGCTATTGATTTGCCGAGTTCCCCTCCAGAGTCTTTGAATACATTTACATATTTAGGGGACCGAGCCTGCGTGGCTCCGTCAGTTGAGCGTGGGACCCTTGGTCTTGATCTAAGGCTCGTGATCTAAGGCTCGTGATCTCAGGCCGTGAGAGCGAGTCCTGTGTCGGGCTCTGCGCTCAGCAGAGTCTGGTTGAGATTCTCTCCCCCTCTGCTCCCCTCTTTCCCGGAGAGAAAGAAAATCAGTTTTAAAAAAGACAATTTCCTCCTACTCAAGCATTTCATATGTGCTGAATGTCTTATGTTAATATTTATAAAGTGCTTGGTGTTTGTGAGATGCTCTTTAAACGTCAGTCCGCCACTGTTGGCCCTTCCGTTGGCCCACGCGGTCCATTTTGTGCTTCGTGTGGTAGCTGAGCTCCTTGGTGGTAACGGCTCCAGACGCGAGATGACCCGCCCCGAGTGGACGTCCCTGCCCAGAGTGGAGGACGTCCCCGCCTGGAGTCAACGTCCCCTGACCCGAGTGCACGTCCCCCGCCCTGAGTGGACATCCCTGCCTGGAGTGGACGTCCCTGCCTGGAGTGGACGTCCCTGCCTGGAGTGGACGTCCCACGAGCACAAAGGAAGTGTGTCGCCCCCGCACACCCAGCTCTGGTGCGTGGACGGCAGGTGAGAGGGTGGCCTCCCGGGTGCTCGTTTCATCTTCTCAGTAGCACCCGAGGGTCCCTGAGATGATCCGTGCAAACACTGGAGGACAAGGAATGCTTCTGCTTCTGTTGTAGTCGTCCAAGAGCACTCATCAGGGTGCGGATTCTTTATTGAGATAGTTTTTCTTCCTCACATACCAGCACTGCACTGAAAGGTTACTACTGGCAGACTGCCCTCTTGTACAAAAAGCCAGTGTGGCACAATCCAGTGGGATAGTTGAGACAAAAACGTGCTACTTTAGGCACTTCCGTACTTAAATTTGGCTACGGGCACGAAGCAGAAAGTATGTTTCCTTCAAAGCATTTTGTTCAGAAATAGGTGAAGTTATGTCCATGTTAACCAGGCTTAGGATCATTGTGCAGCGAATCCAAATATTGATCCTCAGGTTGTACTCCTGAAACTAATATTATATGTCAGTTATACCTCAGTTTTTTAAAAAAGAAGGAATGGACCAAAAAGGAGTGCCCAGAAGTAAACCCAGGCTTAAATGGTTATTTAGTCTCTGACAGAGGAAACAAGAATATCAATGGGGAAATGCCAGTCTCTTCAACAAATGGTGCTAGCAAAATGGGGCAGCTGCCTGCAGAAGAATGAAACTGGACCACTTCTGTACACCACACACAGAGAGAAACTCAGAATGGATTCGAGACCTAAATGTGAGACAGGAAACCATAAAAATCCTAAAAGAAACCATTAGCAGTAAACTCTTTGACATCAGCATTAGCAGCTTTTTTCTAGATATGTCTCCTGAAACAAGGGAAACAAAAGCAAAAGTAAACTATTCAGATTACACCAAAGTAAAAAACTTTTTGCCCAGCAAAGGAAACCATCGACAAAGTGACAAGGCCGTCTGCTGAACAGAAGATATTCACAGATGAAACATCTGATGGGGGTTAATATCCCAAATGTATGAAGAACTTACACAACTCGATACCAAGAAAATCCCAAATAATTCAGTTAAAAAAATAGGGCAGGAGACCCGAATGGACCTTTTTCCAAAGAAGACATCCACATGGCCAACATGAGAAGATGCTCGACATCCCTGGTCATCAAGGCAATACCAAGCAAAACCACAGTGACATACCACCTCACACGTGTCAGGACGGCTGAAATCAACAACGCAAGGAACAACAGGCGTTGGCCCGGATGCGGAGAAAGGGGAGCCCTCGTGCACTGTTGGTGGGAACGCAAACTGGGGCAGCCGCTGTGGGAAACGGCATGGAGGTGCCTCAAAGTGTTAAAAATAGAGCTGCCTTATGATCCAGTGATCACACTGCTGGGTGTTTACCCAAAGCAAATGAAAACTCTGATTTGGAGGGAAACATGCACCCCACGTTTAGCACAGCGTTACCTACAACAGCCAAGATACGGAAGAGCCCAAGTATTCGTCGTGTGATGAATGGATAAAGAAGGTTGTGGTAGTGGGGATCCTGGGCGGCTCAGTCAGTAGGGCTTATGACTCTTAACATTCTTGGTCTCGGGGTTTTCACTTCAAGCCCCACATTGGGTACAGAGAATACTCAAAAATAAATAACTACTGCAGTTTTAAAAAATAAATAAAAAAAGAAGATACAGTCGGTATGTGCACACACACTGGAATATTACTTAGCTATAAAAAAAGGGTGAAATCTTGCCATTTGTAACAACATGGATGGGCCAGATGGTATTATACTAAATGACATAAGTCAGACAGAGAAAGACAATCATCGGATGATTTCACGCATATGTAGAATGTTTTGTGAAAACACAAAACAAACGAGCAAAAACAGAGCCCTGAATACAGAGAACAGACTGGTGGTTGCAGAGGGGAGGGAGGGGAGGGATGGGTGAAGGGAGAGGGAGGTCCGGCTTCCAGGAATGGGATGAGTGAGTCCCGGGAGGGGACACTGTGCTGTTGTCACAGTGAAGTGTGACAGATGTGGCCATGCCCATGTGACCGCAGCGTAACACGCGTTTGCCGAATGACCATGTTGTGCATCCAACACTAACGTCACAGCCTGTGTCGGCTACACTTTAAACTTAAAAAATAAATAATAAAAAATAAAAAGAAATATGCAGTTTTCCCCCATGGCTTTGATTTTCTCAACTGCTAAAAAAAAATGACTTGGACTTTGTGAAGCCTGACGCTATCTTTTTGTAAGTTGTGATATTAATTCTCCAACTATGTCAACAGGAGCGATCTAGATGGGTGGGTGGCAGGTCTGTGGTTTCCTAATCTCCCTGCCCCTGCAATCTCCTACTCTATCCCCAGACATTGTTACTAGAGAGAAAACACAAGGGAAACAAAGAAACACCTTTGTAGCTTTTCCACATTTTTGCTTTCTCATTAACTTTCCTGGCATACTTTTTTTCTGCTGCCTTTTTTATTTTTATTTTTTTCCCAAATATATTTTATTTTTTCAGTGTTCCAAGATTCATTGTTCATGCACCACACCCAGTGCTCCGTGCAATACGTGCCCTCCTCAATACCCACCACCAGGCTCACCCACCCCCACCCCCTCCCCTCCTAAACCCTCAGTTTGTTGCTCAGAGTCCACAGTCTCTCATCGTTCATCCTCCCCCTCCGATTTCCCCCCATCCCCCCTTCCCTTCCTTCTCCCAATGTCCTCCATGTTTTTCTTTATGCTCTCTGCTGCCTTTTTAAAAGACTTCCCTTCCCTCTCTGTCTGCCTCGACCCCATCATGGGGATACCCCTGCTCTGTCCCTCGCCGCTCCCATCCTGAGAACTTTGCAGGCTCCTCAGTTGTGCCCTTGACTGAGAGTCGTCCACGAGGCACAGTTCACTGCTGTCGGGGTCCCAGAGCCGTGGTCCCCAACTGTCCTTGTTCTCGGGTGTGAGGTGCCCAGCAATTTACTCCTCTTGCCAGGACCTGAGTCCTGTGTTCTGGGGCTCGCCCTCTGGGAACGGTCAACTCAAGCTCATCCCTGGGATCGTGTCACGGAGCAAATGCCGTCTGCTTTGGGATTCTTTTCCCCATTGGAAGAGGCTAAAAACCTAACCAAAGAACAGGCAGATGTTCCCACCTGAGATTATTTCTGTCTGTTTGATTTGGGGCATGAGTTTACATGGTATTCAAGGTGAGTGAATTCTGGAAAAGACTAGTTCACTCTCTAATAGAGATTAGATTTGCTTGTTTTTAGAGGTGTTCTTTATCAACGAGAGACTGAGGTTACGTGAAACGCATCCTGCAGCTGGATTAGGTAGAGATTAAAAGCACATCCAAAGGGTTTTACAGATGGAGGACGATGGCTTCTGGTGGATGGGAGTGCGGTGGGCGCCTTGGTGGCCTCCTGTGCAAGGGCAGGTGCCTGGGAACCGTCACTGATGGCCACTCAGACGGGTCTCGCGTCTGCCTGTTGTCGTATCATTTCACACATCCGTTTGTTGGGCCGAAAGGATTCCAAGTGCTCCCAAGAGGTATCTTGGTCGTAACCCGTCTTCCTCATACAACGGATGTGACCATTTCTACGTCCCCAAATGTCACACAGAGTGAAGTCCTCATTCGAGCAGAAAGATTGTGAGGAGTCTGCGGGTGTTTCTGCCTCTAGGGAGTGAACTAGTCATAGATCCATGAATTCATCTGTTAAAAAAAGAAGCTGGTGGGGGGTGAGTGGGAGGAGAGAAAATACTGACATTTGTTACGACCCAAAATGTATGTAAGAAACTGTCATTTCTTTACAACTGCTGAGGACGATCCCTTCCAGAGTCGTGGCTCTGAGGGTCACTTTAGACCTGGAGACAACAAAGTCTGTTGGGTTCAGGAGGTTGTTTTGAGAAAGTATGACTTGAACACTGTCGGTAAAATACTTAGGGTTCACGTACAAGTGATTTGCTTCTTTGTTCCGCGCCTTACTCTCCCGCTACAGAAGTAGGTTTTCTCTCCAGGCTTAAGAGTAGCTTCGTCAGTGGTGTTCAGGTAGCATATTCCTTAAAAACCAGTGTGTGGAGGCACGAAAAGCCACGAGCCTGTACCCTTTCAGTGGGTTAATTGAATGGTTTGTGAATTATATCTCAATAAAACTTAAAAATGAATATGTGATTATATTGAAAATACGGTGTTTTGGGTTTGGGGGTAGATTTGCCCTCCAGATTAAATATCCTTCATAACTTCTTGAGTAGTAGCCGTTTTGAATGGAAGCCCCTTTTGAGCCCTTCCCTGACTCCGTGGTGGCTCGCCCTCCTGCTGCACCCTTGGGTCCGCGGCATCCGCACGCCTCTGCCCGGGCATCTGGCAAGGGTGCTTAACCAGCCTGGGCGTGCAACTGTGCCTGTTTTGTAGTTGGGTCATTTAACTCAACTGTCAAGTCATGCATTGATATGCCCACGTCCCCGCCAGCTGCTCTGACACCACCCCCCGCCCCCGGTGCGTGGGGACGCCCCCTGCATCTCCGCCACCCTGTGTGCCTTCGCAGGGGCGGTAACGAGAATGCCAAGTGCACATTAAAAACCTTCATGTTATGATGCCTTGTTTCTGATTGCTTTTCTTCTGCTTTGTTTCAGACCGTGCAGACCTTTCAAGTTACCGAGAAGGTAGAGTAATTTCTATCATCTCCCTGCTGTTTCTGCCTTCCTCGTTAGTACTTTTATGAAGGAAAAGTACATTTCCCCTGACTTGGCTGCTTGCGCAATCCTCTCTCTCCCTGAAGGTAGACATTTAGTCTTTAGATTCCGTCTGTGTATAATGTCCATATTGGCTCCTCCCGCGGGTCCCTTCCTTCTCGTCATACCTCCCGAGGACAGAGTCACTCCTCTGCTATCTGCCAGGAGTTGAGTTGGTAGCCCCTTTATTCCAGATGGGTTGTCTGTGTTTCTTCCCCCAAATGTGGCTACCATATTAAAATGGAGGTATTCTTTTATGTGGAAATTGGAAGTGTTATCTTTTCAGCTGAAAAGCAGAATGTTAAATGGATAAGTGTTTCTTTTAAAAAGCCTGGGGATGTGCTTGAGGTGGTGGTTCCAGACGTAGGCGGCCTCGCGATCTTTGAAACTCACCCGCTAGGGAAGCGCTGATGACCCAAGCCTTATCCTCTCTTTCGAGTAGAATTACTGTATAAATTTTCATTCGTAAACTCCCTTTCCGTTTAAAAATTATTTGTTTTTAAAAATTGTACTAAAATAGAGCATAAAACCCGCCATTTTAACCGTGTGCAAGTTCACGGCTCTGCGGCGCCGGGTTCAAGTTTCTGTGGGGCGTGGCCACCGTCGCCTCCAGAGCTGCCTTTCTCCTGCAGAGTGGAGACCCTGGCCCCGGCAAACAGGGCTACCCCTCCCTCCCTCCCTCCCCCAGGCCCCGGTGCCACCGTCTACTTTCCACCTCTATGAATTGGACCCCGCCGACGCCTCCCCTGAGTGTGGCCCCGCGGCCACTGTCCTGTTGGGACTGGCCCCGCGTCACTCAGCAGGATGCCCTCCAGGCTCTTCCCTGCGGTGGTGGCAGAACGTCCTTGAATGACAGTCCATTGTCTGGACAGACTGCTCATCCAGGAAGAGGTTATAGAAGTAAATAGAGCGTGTTGGGGAAATGAATTCCCATGTTTCTACAAATAATAGAGCCCTCTCTAATGACTAAGCTTTGCATTTTGAAGACATTCATTCGTGTTTGTTCTGTTATTAGATTGCTATTTTTTTAAGTCCTGATGTCTTCTTTATAGTACATACACGTACAAATACGTCTTCAAAAAAGCCTTTTCTGACTCCCTTCCCCCAGCTGGAAGGAATCTCTGTTGAGTTCACAAAATGTCTGTATCCCTCTAAAAACACGTACTTCTTTACTTGGTTTGTAAGTATTTATAAAGTTGTCCGATTTTCTGTATCAGGTTCCGCGCCCCTTAAGGGCGAGATTTGCATCTGCCGTGTTTTTAGTCCCTGATGCCTGTGCCCTTATTCTGTGACACTAACGGCATTGACTTTATTACTTCCAAACAAAGAGATTTCTGTATCCTGTGTTCTTCTGGGAAATTCCACAAGCTTCAGTCAGTCCTCCCACTAAATTGATAACCGATGCCCCCGGGAAAACTATGGTTAATAACATTTTGAAATGCTTGCCCTTAAAGGACAAGAGGAATAAGGAATAGTTAAGAGGAATAGAAGAAAAAAAAAAAAAAGAAATAGAAGGGAAAAAAACAAGGAAAAAGATTTTCGGGAAGAAAGTGTTAAATAAAGTGTGAAATACCACTCCGTTGAGGGCAAATGAAAACCATAAAGAGAACTAGTCTGTTGGCTTTTGGCAGGTTTCGAGAGAGCGCAGCCGGGCTGCAAGGGGTTACGGGTTGGGTGTTCGGTTGGGGAGGGGGATCTGGATGGAGGGCGCTCACATGGTGCGAAGCCCTGATCTCTGCTCAGAGGGAAGGGAGGAAGGACAGCCTGTTTCCAGAGAGGCCGGGAGGGGCCGAGGAAAACAGCTTCGTGAGCTAAGAGAGAAAATGCCCTATGGAGGCCCGTTGTGGCACGAATGGCCCATTTAGAACCAGCCCCCGCACCACGGCCCCTGAGCAAAGGTTAACCCCGAAAGTGACACTTCTTGCATTTGTTTGGACTGTTCCTTGGGCTCTCATCCCAGAGCAGGCCCAGTGAGCAGGTGGCTGGATCTCTGAGGGCGGGGGCGGGGGTGACAGGCTGAGCCAGGACGCCGGCCGCACGCCTGCACGGATCCCCGGCTCAGCCGCGACACGTGTCCCCGTTCTGTAGAAGGGACAAGTGCATCCCATCCGTGTCCTCTCTGGGACGCAGCGTCCTGCAGGGCCTCCGGGAGGACTCCTTCCGGCCGCTGGCTGGGAAATGCTGAGGTGCAGCGGCCGACGGCATCTGCAGTTACACTGTGGTCTGGTCTGGAAGTTTCCGGAAGGAGAGCAGGTACAAGCAGGACAGGACTGCGTGACAGCAGGAGGCGGTGTCCCAGTCAAAGCAGTGGGCCTTCGGACACATCTTCTCCCACCCGTGTGGCTCATTTTCCAGAAACATAACGCACGGATACTTTATTCTTGTTACTTGGTACCATACAGGCCTCGAACCCAGGCTCACCAGCAGTGGGATTAGTAAATGGAGCCGTGGCATTCATAAGCCATACTTAATTTCCTCTGCTTCTCCGGTTTTCCTGCTTTATGAGATTTTTATCTTAGTATTAAACATCGTCTGGGTTTCATATTGTACACGAGACTTGTGTTTCCCCCGGGGTAGCCACGGCCGAGCGGTTCCCAGCGCAGGCAGCAGTCACGCGGTGTGGAGGAGAGACCCCGTGGACTTCGGCCCGTGAGACGCGCGCCGCGGGAGGAGGGAGTCGGAGCACCGTGGCGCACAGCGGGTCTGGAAGAAGCGTGCGGCCACCTCGAATGCCGTGGGGTTTCTGTGTGCAGTCTGTGCACGCACATGGCCTAGGGCAGGAAAGGCAAATCCCAGTGTGCTCAAGGAAGAAAAGCAATGATCGAAGGGGGTGTTCAGTTTGCCTGTCGGTGCTGACTTTTCAAGAACCCAAAAGTCCTGATCTGGGGAAATTGAGCCAAGGAGAGAAAACAAAGCACTTCCGGGCCCAGGGACCTCTGTTGATAACACATTTGTAGGTAAGAACACAGAACTTGTGGTTCATTTGCAAGAAAATGGATCCATTCAGTTTAAGGAGTAATTGCCTAAGCCTCGGGCTGTTTTCATTTCACCGAGCTGATATTTTAAAGATCTAAAATGTAAAGGACTCTTTTTAAGGCTGAAGCCCCGAACAGAAAGTCTCAAGTGTGCTGTTGACAAAGGACTGGATGGCTCCCACAGTAGTTGCTTTCATCCTGAGTTTGCATTTGGTGGAGGAGGAAACAGTGCGGGGGAGACTATCAGCTCCGGGCGTGTTCTGGAAACAGTGTGTACCTTTGAACAGGCCCAATCAGCCTCTGTGATTTATATGTTTTCATTACATTCGGGATTATGTTCCAAGGATCGTCCATCTTATCCGACCTAATTTTTCCGGAGTGAGTTGGTAAATTCAGAATTTGCAGGCTTGTGAGTGACGCTCGGACTTGGAGGCCTGTGGATCTCGGTGGTTTTGCATCGTGGAATGAGCTGTCAGTGGGGCTTAGGAATTCAGTGTAAAATGTGAATTTGGGGGCGGCGCGCACTCTGGTGGCCAGTGGACTTAGTCCTGATATGTTTTGTTTCTCTTGTGTTTGGAGGGCGAGGTGATGGGACGGTGGTTCTGAGGTCCCGCTCTAGAGCCAGATGGCTGGGGCTCCTGTCTGTGACTTTGTTATTGAGACACAGCTGACCTACAGCACTAGGTTCACTTTGGGCGCCCCACACGGTGACTTAGAATTTGTATGTACTGTGAAATGTTCACCCCAGCAAGTCTGTGTCCCTGCCACCACACAGAGGTGTAGAATTTTGTTTTCTTGTGATGAGATCTGTTACGATCTACTCTCTCAGCCCCCTTCACACGGGCGGTCTGGTGTTGCTAGCAGCAGTCGGCACGCCGGGCCCAGCTCCGTGGCTCGGCCACAGATCCCAACTGTGCCGCAGCGCGTCTCAGAAAGCCGTGAGAATTAAGTGAGGTGACGTGTGTGACGCGTAGGAGCCCCTGGTGAGTGCAAGCGACCATTCTTGCTGCTCCCGAGACAACCTTGAGAAGAACAACACTGAAAAATCCCTGCGTGAGTGTTCCCTTAAAGCAGAATTATATTGTAATTTAATTTCCGTGTTAACATTTCATTGGAAGTCAATACCCGCAGAAAGCCACATCTGTGGCCTTGAGTGATCAGAATGGAAAACACGAGCAGCCTTGTCTTGGAGACGAACTGCAGCTTCTCTGAGCGACGTTTAGAGCCACCAGCTTCATTAAACCCTGGTCTGCCTTTGAAGAAATAACCTACATACAGAAGAGTAAGGAGCCAGAAATAGGCACCATAGCATCAAGTGAGCTAATGTTGTGGAGGATTTGAGAGTAATCGTCCACAAGTGAAATGCTTCTTTTTTTCTCTAATAAAAATTCAAGAAACCTGAACTCGGCAAGATACATTGTTGAATTTTAGAAGAATTCTGTTCAGTCAGCTTCTTTTGAGCACAGGGCTCACATTAAGATCTGCAAGTATCTCGACTATAAGACCCAGGATCTTATAGAAGGAGGGATGCCTGGAAGAAATTAGTCCAACCTGGGGCGGGGTTGGTGACAGGGAGGGGAAACCGAGGCCCAGCGGCTGAGGTTGGTTGGACAGTGGAGGGGCGGGGACTCACGGGGCGCCTTCCAAAAGGTGCCCGTCCAGGTGCTGGTGCCGCGCTGAACCAACCCAGGAAACAAGCGTCTCTCTCCCCTGCAGCTGAGGCAGATGTGTTAGGAACACTTTCAGCTGGAAGCAGAGAGGCAGGTTTGTGGGCAGTTTTGGGTTTGGTTGGGTTCTTCTGAAGATAGACACATGAGTCTCTTTGTGGGCTGAGTTCTTCCCCAAGAACTGCCAGAGTACAAGGATGGCGGGACAAGTTCTGGAACAGGCTGCAGGAGGACGGGTCCTGGGTTCACGTATGTCCTCTTCCCATGCGAGGGTGTAGATTGGAGACCTGCCCTCCAGCAGCAGACGGAGATGCGAAACGCTGTCTGTCTTCCCATCTCACTGCGTCTCTGATTGAGAAACTCCGGGACTAGGTCTGAGCGAGGAGGATTTAACACATTGCTCTCTCGGGCAGCAAAGCCTCTGTTGCTTCTAAGTGGCCTCCTGTGTGCTCCTCTCTGCTCTGCAGCTACGCGTCCCTGATAGCTGACTGGCCCGTGGTGGTGCTGGGCATGTGCACTGTGCTCATCGTTGTCTGCGCCTTGGTTGGGGTGTTGGTGCCCGAGCTTCCCGACTTCTCTGATCCACTGCTGGTAAGGACAGTTCAGCCCATCACATTGCTGTAGCCCAAACTTGTCTCAAGGAACTTGCTCGCCATTACAGACCTGAAATTTTGCTTCTCGGCTCCCACATTTAAGCTAAAAAGCAGTAGAATGGAGAATCTGCATTCCATAAAAATATTTTCGTAAAGTCTTTAAGACTGAAGGTCTCTTTTTCTTCCCCCCAGAGAAGTGAAAGGAATTTCAGTTTTACTAAGAGATAGCAGGGTCTGTTTTTAAGGAAATGTCCCCGTAAAACACTGTAACGTGCATGCCATAATTTGATTTCACCATAATTCTTTATAACATTAGGTAAGTATTTGCTAATTGCTTAGGTATGATTTTGAGAGAGAAGCTCCAGATATGGTTATTCCTCTTTGCTGAGACGGGTCACACTCCAGAGAACCAAACTGCCCTGTCACTGCAAACAGTGGCCGCCTTCTCGCTCAGTCCTGTTCATTCCCGGGGCAGCGGGGCAGCGGCGAGGAGCGTCTGTGTTTCCTGTTGAAAACCACGCACCACCCAAGCATTGCTTTCCCGACCTGCTGTAACCATTCATAGCCTGAAGAGAAGTGCACTAATGGGAATTTGTAATATTTTGTCTCAGGGTTTTGAGCCAAGAGGGACCGCCATAGGCCAGAGACTGGTCACATGGAATAACATGGTGAAAAACACGGGATACAAAGCAACATTAGCAAATTATCCTTTTAAATATGCAGATGAACAAGCCAAAAGGTAATTAATTGTTTATTTAAACTTTTACACAAAACGTTACTTGATGAATTCCACCATTAAGGATTGCCTGAGCAAAATGATTAAATACCAGTGTGTGGTTCAAAATCCTTTGCCACTGAATTGGTTTACATTTTTGTTGTCTTTTAAGATTTTGTTGTATTAAGGTAAAAAAGTGAGGGTTTGGGTTTTCTTTTTCTTTTATGGAAGTGAGAAAATTAATGTTGGTTGCCAATATTAATCCTTTTAATTTCCTTTTTTTTTTTTTAAGGATTTTATTTATTTGACAGAGACAGTGAGGGATTACAAGCAGGGACAGAGGGAGAGGTAGAAGCAGGCTTCGCACTGAGCAGGGAGCCTGATGCAGGACTTGATCCCAGGATCCTGGGATCACGACCTGAGCCGAAGGCAGATGCCTAATGACTGAGCCACCCAGGTGCCCCTATCCATTTAATTTCAAGTAGGTCATGGCTGAGGTGTACCATTACTGGTATGCTTATTGGCCTTGAAATAGCTAGTACTTTATTTATTTTTACATTTTTATGACCGCATTATGGTTGACACACGTTTAGTTTTGGGCATATAAGAGCAATTCGATTCACCAAGCTCGCCTCCGACTGCCGCCGTGCAACGCTGGTAGAACATCGTCGGCTACATTCCCTGTGCTATCGCAAGTGCTTCATTGAAGATCGCATTGTCGTTTCAGCCACCGGGATGATAGATGGTCAGATGATCACTATGAAAGAGAGAAAAGAGAAGTTGACTGGAACTTCCACAAAGACAGCTTTTTCTGCGACGTTCCGAGTGAGTGGCGTCCTAGGTGAACAGCCCCTTGGGGCTCCTTGCGCTCGAGATGGAGCACGAGTAAATCGAGTCTGGTGGGAGGAGACGCTGGGCACTGACACAGATTTTAGCTGATTTAACTTGTCGTTTTTCTTCTCAAGGTCAGTCAACCACTAATCTGAATTTATCTATCTATAGTAAAAGTTAATGAGATTATTGATTTAGATTCAGTTTTAAGGAAGATTAAAAAAATAGCGAAAAAAGATCTTGACCTTCCCCCAAATTTCATATCATTTAAATTTATTAAATTGTTTCAAAAAATATTCTCAGTGAGGTAACAAGCACATATTTTTGGATTGAGCCCTAAAACAATGGACTATATTATCAGAAATATACTTTTTAAGTTTTGTTTTTACCCAGAAAGCATGTATAATAGCCTTCTCTGTGCCTTAGGCATTAGACCTAGAGAGATGAGCAGAATAGGGCCCAGAGGCCCATGGCTGGAGTGGGCGGCCAGCCCGTCACGCAAACGCATCGGGCAGTGGGACGTGACGTCATGTCGTGGAGCGCACAGAGCTGCCACTTAGCTCCACGGAACGTGGCCTCGCAGACATGGGGGCCCAGATGTGTAAGAACTTCGCTGAGGTCAGGAACCCAGGTTTTCATGTAGCATCTCCAGGTCTCCAGACACTGGCACAGATTCATCAGCCAGCTTCTGCTGCGGCGTAGAGCGTGGCCTCGGGGACGCCGGTGCACGTGGAAGTGGCTGCTTAGCTGTGGAGAGCAGGCATGACGACCTGCAGCTCCCCCCTCGGTGAATCTTCACACCAGTGCTCTTTTGGATGCAACTTTTTAAAGTTGTTGTTGAAAATCCCCCTAAAATGTGTATTTTCCTGTCTCGTTAGAGGACCTCACTGGACTCTGATGTTTCTAGAGCTAGCAGAGCCTGAGGGTGTGTACTTGGGACACTGTTTCACTGCGCAGGAACCGAGAGATGAAAGTAGGACATTAGAGGGAATTCTGTCCTGGTCCCAGGAAGGAGCACATGTGTCTTTTTCTGTGTCTTACTAGAAAACGTGAACTCTAGTCGAATGTTCTGGCTGGTTTTTCTCTCTCTGAGTGGCACTGTGGATTTCTGAACCAGGACGAACATTAGCACATTCATGAAATGTGGCCACGTCCGTCCCCACAGCCCACACACAGCACTGGTCCCCTCAGCCACGGCTCCGCCTTGAGGAAAGCCATCCCCAACCCGCTCCAAGGAGATGTTTGTTTCCATGGGTCCAAACTCAGTCAACGTAGATAATGGCCATTTGGTGAAGAAAAGGGTTTACGAAAGAAAACTTCATAATCATAATCACAAGTAAAAGCTCATGCAATAAAGCTTTATTCATAAATTTGCAGAAATTGGTTTATGTATTCATCATAAATAAAATAAACATTTGCATAAATTGGTTTTCTTTGTCAGCACTATCAGGCATTTTAGATAACAGAACGTGGGTCCCTCTGTTTTATCATAGGAAGTTCTACTAATGGCAGAAGGAACAGAAACAGCACTAACTGACCCGCTGGTTTTCTTTAGTTCTTGCACCTGTTTGAGAGAGACGTGCTCTCAGACCGGGGGCCCAGGGTTCAGAGTTGCTGCTCATCTCCAGAGCTGGGGCGAGACAGGACCTGGTTCCACCGCTTCTGACCCCAGGGCCGGGCTTGCTTGTCCCACAGCCGGCCTGTGTTAGTGTGATTGTCACAGTATTTAGTCTAGACTCCGGTGGCCCAGGGAGACCACGGACCCAGCCAGAACATGGAGTGTGTCTGCGGCCCTGGCCCACGTTCGCTACCCAGTTGACTGTTTTTAGTGCTTTTAAATCGATCGCCTGCTATCTTCCCCCTGGTTGGCTGCCCAAGAGAACACCCACTCTTGATATTCCCTCATGGGTCCTTCTTGGGTTTTATACCCCATTCTGGTGACGTGTTTCGAAATTAAGAGGGAGGCATTCAGTTAATTTTGTGCTGAGAGTTCTTACGGATTACTGTTCCTAATCACAGTCTGATCAGAAACAGATGGGTTAATAACACCTACGGGTTGTCAGATGTCGTGAGTAGACAAAGGCTTTGAGCAGAGACAGTATTACAGTATTGCTTTATTTTTTTTTTCTCCTGGAATTTATCAGGGAAAGCCTCCTTGCTGCTAATGACTTGTCCCTCGTACTTCCCCACTTTGAGTTGTTCCTGAATGCTGAGTCTGATGCAAAAAATGGACAATTACAAACCTTTTTCTTTTCTTTTTCATGTCACCAGGTGACCGATATTCCAGAGTAGTATTTACTTCAGCTGGAGGGGAGACACTATGGAATTTACCTGCCATTAAATCAATGTGCAATGTAGATAATTCAAGGGTATGTAAAGAAAACCTGAAATGTGTTGAGAACAAATAAGGTTATATTTTTGCCAATCTGTTCCCTGCTGACCCCGGTGACTCGTGGGATGACAGTGGTTACTTGGGCCTCACTCCTGGGGACCACATGCCCAGGGCCGGCTCGCACGCTTGTAGACCCCAGGATCTGAGCGCCTCTGCCTGGCCCTGTCTTTGACGCCTGCCGCCTTCTTCGGCGAAGAGTGCTTTCCTTGCCGCTTCCCCATCTCACAGCTCAGACTTGGTCTCTTCTCCTCTTGGATGCTGTCCCTCCGGGGCTAGTTGCAGTGTCTGCTCCTGAGGACACTGTCAGCATTTCCACTCTGCAGTGAGCAGCCTGTCTCTGTGCAACCAGTGGGTCTCTGGGGGCAGATTTAGGGCCCAGGCTGGGAAAGGGGACACCCAGGGGTGCAGCTGTCTGTGTGAATGACGAGGAATCCAGCCCAGATTGTCCTGAACTCCGAACACCTTGAAGACAGAGGATTCGAAACAAAAAGCCGTCCACTCTCAGTCTCTGGAGCCGGAAGACGTCAGTCCCAGAAACCGTGATGTCGGCCCCCGGGCCTGGAAGAGGTATCAGTTCCGCGTGCTCAGAGGCGGATTCTCAGGGGAGCTTGCCGTGTGCTGTCACCGCTGCACCTGCCCGAGCCCGGGAACCAGGCAGAAGAGGAGCTCCTTGTATGCCTAGCGTGACTCCAACGCAGAAACTCACTAGCAGTGGGAAGTGACATCACACACCCTCCTGAGAGCTGGCCTGACCCCTGGTACATGGCCCTGCGCCGGCCACGGAGCTTCTTGGGGAAGCAGGCCGGGCCCCCTCGTGCTCACGCACCTGCCTTCCCCGCTCGGGTCCCAGGCCTCCCGACTTTATTCCTCGTTCTGAAAGACTCTGTGTTGTCTGCCCGCCCCCGGCTCTCAGGATTTTCCGTGAGCACCGTCTTTTCTCTGCCCAGCTCAAACAGACCAAAGTCGCCAACCTCCCCGCACAAACCAAGGTTCTGAACCACTGGTCACTTTTTATCTGCCTTACTGTCTTCTGTAGCTGCGAGTTCATTATTTGGACGCTGCGAGCGTGTTACCCCCCTCCCTGAGTAGAAAGTTAGCTCCAGAGGGGTAAGCACAGGACTTAGCATCTGAAGGACTTCCTTCTCGGCACTCTCCAGGCCTCCCCGCAGTCAGCCCCTGGCCTTGGCACTTGGGACGTGTCTGCACAGACGGTGCCATGAGGACCACACTCACAGAACAGTTCAGGAATTCCACACCTTCTAGGCCTCAGTTCACTACCTTTGCTGTTGACCTTTAGGCCTTCCCTCCCCCGAAGGAAGGCTCTCTGGCCGCCGGATCCACACAGCTGACCAGGAGCTGCTGGGGGTTGGGTATTGTTGAATTTGTCCAGATGTGCCCCAAACACTTGATTGGGTTATTTCATTTAGTCCTCGCGATGGTCCTGTCAATTGAGGACCCTCTGAGTGGGGATTAGCGTATGGGACACAACAAGACAAGGGAGATGGGGTGGTTGTCTTCTGGGCATGATGCATGGTAGGAAAGAGGCTCAAGGGAGGCTAGGTTCAAATCCCACATCCGCCTCTTATCCTCGGCATGGACTGCGCCCTCCAGAACACAAACAAGAGGATTTCAAGAGTCCTCATGGCTTCAAATGAGCAGCAGCCTGATTGTGAGTGCCGCTGGGCTCTGCGTGGACCCGCAGACTCTCAAGCCTGTGAGCAGTGCTTTCGTGAATGGAAGCAGGACATTATTTCATGCACACGTGAATATGTATCAGATGCTGTCAGATGATAAAAATCAGCATGAGTGGGTGGCTCACAGGAAGGCCTACACAGAAGGTAATATGTCTAAATTGAAGGGGAAATCATGGGAGGAAAAGGTAAAGCCACACGTGTGACCTCCACGCAGTGATGTGCGCCCACAGTCCCCCACGCTGGCTGGTGGTGGCTGCTCACCTGTCCTCTCCCTTCCTGGCCACCGGAGCAACGTGGAATTCGCAGTCGGTGACAAAAGTCACAAATAGGGCAACAAGCTGCGGTTTTAGAAGAAGCCGGGCCTTCCCTGTCCTAAGGGGGGGTGGTCTCTGTGGCCGCCGCAGAAGTGTGATGTCATGCGCAAAGTTCTTAGTTACCGCATGTCCACGAGACGCGCAGTCATGAATCTGAGCTGATTTCTAAGCCACGTCTCGGGCTGGTCGCAGGAGAACATTATGGCAAAAGCTATTTCTGTAAGAAATTGAAACAATGAAGTCCAAGTGTGTGTCTTCTCGATGGCATTTGCAAAATGTACGGACTGTGGAAGCAGCAGTGTGCCCCCTCGTCTGAGTGTTTCCCTCTGGGGACTCAGAGTCAGCCCCGAAGGCCCTGAGTTCGAGCGTGTGACTCCTGGCAGGAACACGGCGGGCACCCGGTCCTTCTGCAGAGTCGAGGACGAGACCAAGACGTGTCTGCCCAAGTGGTCAAGCCAGTTACAGACCCACAACGACAAGACGTGTCTGCCCGAGTGGTCAAGCCAGTTACAGACCCATGACGACAAATGAATAAACAGGGGTCAGGGCCCCAGAATTCTGCCTCACGGAGCAGGTTATCGTTTTACTTGTTCAATAGTGTTTTACCAGCTGCACACACACCTTTGCATTCCAGTCTCGGCCACTGCAGCGAGTGCACAACGACAACCCTCTGTCACAGAAATAAGGGATCCCGTGACACCCTGAGTGACAACTGATGCATAGCAGTTCAGCCTGCAGGTTATTACTGTACCCGTTCTGGGTCTCCCAGCTCGAGAGCCTTTGCAGAGTGCTGTCTGGCTCTGTGGGGGTGCGAGCAAGCTGTGTCCCCGGGCGACTGGTCAGCCCATCCCTTCCCCTCCGCTGACCTCCCTCGGCCCCGCTCCAGCACGTGGCTGTCAGCCGCCGCCAGCGGAAGGGACACACAGCAAGTGATGGCCAGCAGAGGAGCTTACCTTGGCCGGTGATCCGCACGGCGTCTCGGGCCAGACGTGGCCATTGTCCCCCGCCCGTGTTTACGGCACGTGGAGCTCCAGCCCAAGTCCATTTCAGCTCATGGTTCCGACGGGCTTTGGTTTCCAGAGCACCTGCGCACTGAATGCCTGTGTCCTTAGACACTGTCAGAAGGAGGCTCTGCCGACTGCCCCACCTCCCTTCCCAGGGACGCGCCGGCAGACGCGTCAGTAGCCAGGGTGTGTTTCTCTGATCTTGACTCTGCTGGAAACACTTCTTCTGTTTCTCAGTCTTTGCATTTCGTGGAAGTTAGAGCTCGAGGAGCAGCTTTGAGGAGGAGGATTGAAATTTAGGGCCTGTCACCCTGTTCGCTGCATAGGTTTTGTGGACACGTGAGACCCCCCCTGAAGCTTAGTGGACCCCAGAAAAGGGCCTCATGATGCTTGTTTTAAAGAGCACTGGGGGGCCCTGGGTCCCTTGAGCTTCAGCACAAGAGGAGTTTGCCACGTGAGGGGAGAGTGGATGGGATCCACGGTAGGGCATGTTCTTTATTCTCACTCGGTTCTCAGCCTTTTACGACATCTCCAACTTTGCTGGTAGTTTTAAAAGTTAAGGTGTCATTTAAAAGTCGTTTCTTCTTTTTCTCTCTTCTCTTGCTTTCCCCGCTTCTACATCCGCCTCACCCCTGCTGCGGTCTGGCGACAGGTGTGCTCACAGACCTGCCACAGCCACGGCAGCAAGACCGTTCCTGAACGATCCGTGACTAACTACAATGGAAAGGGCCACTGTCTCATGAGCTGCAAGAATTTACTTCCACTAACTGTTCTTAGTTTGATAGAAGATGTTGAGATCATTCCAGTGAATCTCTCTCGAAACAACATGGCAGAAGGCACAGCTGCCTTTTGTGTGAAGATGTGCCTGCCCGCAGTCTCTTCCAGCCCCGTGACTAACAGTCGCGCACCGCCAGGCTGGTTTCGCCGTCCCACCGCCCAAGACCTGGGCAGCCCCCCTGCAGGTTCGCACAGACCCTCACACACAGTATGCTCCTCCCCACACTGGATCCCGATTTCTCTCTCTCACTGTGAGTGGCTCCGAGGCAAGGACCCCTGTACCCTCCTACCCTTCTTTGAGTGTAGATGCCCAGTAAATATTGTTTTCTCTTTTGGATGGATGAATGGATGTGAGGATGGAAGGATGGATGATGGATGGATGGTGGATGAGTGTGGATGGGTGGGTGGATGGATGGGGAGATGGATGGGTGGATGGATGGTAGGTGGATGGATGGGGAGATGGATGGGTGGATGGATGGTGGGTGGATGGGTGGATGGATGGATGGATGGTGGATGGGAATATAGGGCCTTCCTCCATGAAAGCCTAGACAGTCTCTGGGGCTCTCTTCCATTAGATTCAGGGTGCTGGCACCCAGCTCGTGGTAAAAAGTATCAGTCACAACGTCTTTTCTCTGTCCTATTTCTAACCCTGTCAGAGTCCTCAAGGACTGTGTGGAGGGTTGTACATTGGCCACCTCCACCTGTGAGCTGGAGGACTGACTCTCAGCGGCCTACTAGATTCTAGTTTCGATAGCACCTTTGGTATGCATTTATCTTGTCTAACTTTTTAATCTTCGATCACACACACATGCGAACCCTACTACTATTTGAAAAGGTCATTCAAAGTCATTTCTTTCCGGGCTTTGGCTGGCAGCCCTGTTCCCTTCATCATTAGCGTTTGGTTCTTTGAGCAGCTACAAGTGTGAAGCTGGTGGCGGACTGGGTAACGGACGCGATCGTTTTCCTCCATCTGAGATTTTCCGACACTGAGGCTGTATCCCCTTTCTTCTCACTCACTGGGCTGACTCCGGGGACTTGCGTGATACTTCTCTGTGGGATGGGGACTGGCTATCTGCCACAAAACCCAGAGGGGTGCTATCCCAGGGCTTCCTACTACTTATTATTGGGTGGTTTTGTTTCCCCCGATTTAGCATATGTTAATATTTTTATTAATTTTATTTTAAGTTAAATAAATTATTTTAACTAATAATACATATAATAAACACATTTACTTTAAATTTAATTAAATATTAATTATCCTGTGTTATAGAATGTTGAATAATTATTGCTTTTTAGAAATGAGCTGAAAAGCCTTTGTTAAAGTAGACATTTTAGTTACACTTGAATAATAACCCTTTTGGCTCATTTGTCTTTGCCCTCAATAGCATGCCCTTTAAAAATGCTTTATTATGGAAATTTTTTAATGTGTGCAGAAGTAGACTAGTATAATGAATTCCCACATGTAGGTAGCCCAGCTCTGACACTTGGGGTACACGGGCAGTGTTCTGTCCTCTGCACCCACCCCCAGAGCTGGTCTCACCAAAGCGGCTCAATGGCCAGGCCTTCGAGGGGTATGGGGAACGGGCTTCTGGGATCATTCTAAGTTCCAAAGACTGTTAGTGCCAACGCTCCCTATGATTGATAGAGTCAACTTTAATAAAGGCAGAGAGTAGTTTAATCCCAACGGAGGAAACACACTCGCGCCCCTTCTGAACTTTGGAGTCTCCTCCCTGGAGCAGCCTTTGGTAAATAGAAGTGAGTGGGTTGCCTTCTATAGACAAGATCTGGACACAGTTTCTAAACTCAGCCTCAGGAAAGAGGGGCCGCTCACACAGTTGACGGATTTGTGCGGAATTGGGAAGGCTCCGCAGTATTCCAGCATTGGAGTCGTTTCTCAGTTTGCTGTAACAAGAGCAGCCAGAGAAGAGAGGCCTCCAGGAACAGCTGTAAGTGGGGCACTGTCCACACCAGACCCAGAGCCGTCCCACGGCCACCACGCAGCGGGTCTCATGTCACCAAAACCCAGAGAGTTTCAGCCAGCTGATAAGCTTTGATGGAAGTGGAAGAAATCAACTCCTACCTAAGTATTTATCTTAATCAGATATGCAGACTGTTGTAATTGAGGAGCCTTGCCCTGTTCTGCTCGTTTCTCAGGAAACCGTTTTACCCCCGTCTCTCGTGCACCCCTAATTACATCACTGCTCCCCACGTCACCTGGGGGCTCGCTGGCAGTTTTCTGGGGGAGTATCATCTTTGCTTCCAGCTAAGTTGGTTGAGATACAGTACCTTTGTCACCAAAAATTTCATGCCGATAACCAGAACTTGTAGGCAAAGCCACCAATTTGTTTCCTCTATCACTTGGACAACCATTCTCTTAAATTAAGCCTGTAGTTCCCGTATGTGAGCCACAGCCTGTCCTTTTCATTCCCTTTTAAAGTAACTTGGAAAAGGCCTGTTTCCTAAAGAGCTGCTACTTCTGTGTCCTACTTAAAACCAAGTCAGCACTGGGTCCCCCGCACGCTGAGCAGTTTTCTGTCTGGAGGGAAGTGCCCGGCGGGTGCTGCTCGGGGCAGGCTCTGGGGAACGGCCACCTGTGTGCCCGCTGACACCTCACTGGGAGGGTGGCTGGGTGACCTGCCCCTGGAGGCCGCCTTAATTCCCGCCCCTGCGTGGAGCGGTTGTAAACGCCGGTGTCCGGGTGTCTCTCTCCCCAGATCAGATCGCACCCACAGTTCGGCGACCTGTGCCAGAGGACCACGGCCGCGTCCTGCTGCCCCAGCTGGACGCTGGGGAACTATATCGCCATCCTCAACAACAGGTCGTCCTGCCAGCAGATCGTGGAGCGAGACGTGTCCCACACCCTGAAGCTGGTGCGCGCGTGCGCCAAGCACTACCACAACGGCACCCTGGAGCCCGACTGCTGGGACGCGGGCGCCCGCAGGAAGGGGCAGCTCAAGTGCACAGGCGTGCCGCGCAAGTGCACCAAGTACAACGCCGTCTACCAGATCCTGCACTACCTGGTGGACAAGGACTTCCTGGGCGCGCCGGCGGCCGGGCCCGCGGCCCCGGCTCTCAAGTACAGCATGCTCTTCTCTCCCACGGAGAAGGGGGACAGCATGATGGACATCTACCTGGACAACTTTGAGCGCTGGAACGGCTCGGATGGCGTCACCGCCGTGGCGGGCATCGAGTTCGGCATCAAGCACAGCCTGTTCCAGGACTACCTGCTGACGGACACGGCCTACCCGGCCATCGCGGTCCTGCTGGTGCTCCTGGTCATGTGCGCCTACACCAGGTCCCTGTTCATCACGCTGATGGCCGTGTTCGCCGTCATCAGCTCCCTCATCGTCTCCTACTTCCTCTACCGCGTGGTGTTCAACTTCGAGTTCTTCCCCTTCATGAACCTCACCGCGCTTGTTATTCTGGTCGGAATCGGCGCGGACGACGCGTTTGTCCTGTGTGACGTGTGGAGCTACACCAAGCTGGACCGGCCGCACGCGGCGACCGCGGAGACGGTGGGCTTCACCCTGCGGCACGCGGCCCTGTCCATGTTCGTCACCAGCTTCACCACGGCCGCCGCCTTCTACGCCAACTACGTGAGCAACATCACGGCCATCCGCTGCTTCGGCGTGTACGCGGGCACGGCCGTCCTGGTGAACTATGTGCTCATGGTCACGTGGCTCCCGGCCGCGGTCGTCCTGCACGAGCGCTACCTCCTCAACGTGTTCGGCTGCCTCCGGAAGCCGCCGCCGCACGTCCGCGACGGCAAAAGCTGCTGCACGGCGGCCCGCCGCCTGTGCCACCGGGCGCTGCTGGCCGTCTCCGAAGCCTCGCGCATCTTCTTCGAGAAGGTGCTGCCGTGCGTGGTCGTCAAGCTCCGCTACCTCTGGCTGCTGTGGTTCCTGGCCCTGGCCGTGGGCGGGGCCTACGTCGTGTGCGTGAGCCCCAGGGTGAGGCTGCCGTCCCTGGAGCTGTCCGACTTCCAGCTGTTGAGGCCGTCCCACCCCTTCGAGCGCTACGACGCCGAGTACAAGAAGCTCTTCATGTTCGAGCGCGTCCACCGGGGGGAGGAGCTGCACATGCCCATCACCGTGGTCTGGGGCGTGTCCCCGGAGGACAACGGCGACCCCCTGAACCCCAAGAGTAAGGGGAAGCTGGCGCTGGACGGCAGCTTCAACATCGCGAGCCCGGCTTCCCAGGTCTGGATCCTGCACTTCTGCCAGAAGCTGAGAAACCAGACTTTCTTCTACCAGACGGAGGAGCAGGACTTCACCAGCTGCTTCATCGAGACGTTCAAGCAGTGGATGGAGAACCAGGACTGCGACGAGCCCGCCCTGTACCTGTGCTGCCGGCGCTGGAGCTTCCCCTACAAGCAGGAGATCTTCGAGCTGTGCATCAAGAGGGCCATCATGGAGCTGGAGAGGAGCACCGGCTACCACCTGGACAGCAAGACCCCGGGGCCGCGGTTCGACGTCAACGACACCATCCGGGCCGTGGTGCTGGAGTTCCAGAGCACCTACCTCTTCACGCTGGCCTACGAGAAGATGCACCAGTTCTACAGGGAGGTGGACGCGTGGATCTCCCGGGAGCTGAGCTCGGCCCCCGAGGGCCTCAGCAACGGCTGGTTCGTCAGCAGCCTGGAGTTCTACGACCTGCAGGACAGCCTCTCCGACGGCACGCTCATCGCCATGGGGCTCTCCGTGGCCGTGGCCTTCAGCGTCATGCTGCTCACCACCTGGAACGTCGTCATCAGCCTGTACGCCATCATCTCCATCGCCGGGACCATATTCGTCACCGTGGGCTCTCTCGTCCTGCTGGGCTGGGAGCTGAACGTGCTGGAGTCAGTCATCATCTCGGTGGCCGTCGGCCTGTCGGTGGACTTCGCCGTCCACTACGGGGTCGCTTACCGCCTGGCCCCGGACGCCGACCGGGAGGGGAAGGTGATCTTCTCGCTGAGCCGCATGGGCTCCGCCATTGCCATGGCCGCGCTGACCACCTTTGTGGCGGGGGCCACGATGATGCCGTCCACGGTCCTGGCGTACACCCAGCTGGGGACCTTCATGATGCTCATCATGTGCGTCAGCTGGGCCTTTGCCACCTTCTTCTTCCAGTGCATGTGCCGCTGCCTCGGGCCGCAGGGCACCTGTGGGCAGATTCCGCTGCCTAGGAAGCTGCAGTGCGGTGCGTTCTCTCACGCCCTGTCCACGACCCCTGCCGACAAGGGACAGAGCAAAACACGTGCCGTGAGTGCTTATCACTTCGACCTCAGGGCCCAGAAATCCGACGCGGAGCAGGAATTTTACGAGTTAGAGCCCCTGGCGTCCCACAGCTGCTCCGCGTCTGAGAAGGCGGCTTATGAGGAGACCCACATCTGCTCCGAGTTTTTCAGCAGCCAGGCCAAGAGTCTGGGGCTGCCCGTGCGTGCCGCTTACAGTCCGAGCTCCAGACAGGAGCCCGGGCCCGCCTCCTTCCCGCCGGCTCTAGAGCAGCACACCCTGTGTCACTTCTTCTCTCTGAATCAGCGGTGTCCTTGCCCGAACGCCTACAGACACCTGAGCCCCGGCCCGCACGCTTGCGCGCAGGTGGGCGACAGCCTCTGCCCCCGATGTGCCGCCGCCAGCAGCCTCGTGCCTGTGCAGAAGGCCCCCAATGGCTTCGTGTGCGCCGTCCCGCACATCCACCACTGCCCCTGCCTGCAGGGCAGAGCCCCACGGCCGGGCGCGCAGAGCCCCTTGCCCACAGGCCTCTTCCTCTGCCCCGGGCAGCATGCACAGGCCCAGGAGAAGGTCGGCAAGGCCGGCGCCCGCGGTGTCCGGGGCACAGAGGAGCCTGGGCCACAGACTCCAGAGCCTCCGTCCTTTGTCCACAGAAGCCCCGGGTCTTTACAAAACCCCAGCTGTGATCCTGAGAACAGTCCAAGGGGACTCTCCAGAGACAGAGACCTTGGGGACATGGAGGGCATCGGAGGGGCCAGGAGCAAGGGCTCGGGACCGGGGGCTCCTGGGGGTCTGGCGGACGAGGCAGAAAGGAAAGCAGAGCCACGCCTGTCACAGGACTCCGAACATTTAAACCAGAGTGAACTGAAACCGGTGTTTAACCACTGCCCTAACGACCCTCAGAGCTGTGTCCGAGGGGTCCGGGTGACGTGCGGGTCTGCGGGCCATCAGATGCCGGAGCGCGAAGCCCACACACCCCCTACGCTGACACACTCAGAACTTGCTGGTGAAAGTTTGTTAATAAAAACCCTCTAATAAACACAGCGTTGAATTCCAAACCAGTGCCTCTCAATTGTTCCTTTGAAATGCAAGTAAAATCCAGAGTTTGGAAAGGGAGCCCCAAAATGCAGGAACGGGCTTCACTTTGTTACAGATCGTGGAGTATTTTCATGTCCCGCATAAGTAATCAACAAACACATCTCATGAGCGTTTGGCTGATGATTGGATTTTATATTTTCAAAAAGCACAAAGTTTCAACAGGTGTTTTTTGTTTTTTTGTTTTTTTACCTCGATACCCAGCTCGATGAGCGCTGGCCGGTGTCTCTGCTGTGTGGCAGCAGTGACCCAGGGTGCGGGGTCAGAGGCTTCCAGAAGCCTGAGGTCTCGCTGGCCGCACTGCTCACCTGATACCTGACCCGGGTGCAGTCACTCGGACCTCCAGTCGCCCAACATCAACACTGATTGTGATAGAGACGCTCGGCCGAGATGCGGGAACTGCACACTAAAATTTAGATTAATTGCCATGCATATCAATGGCCATTTCTGCCTATTTGCACGAGCAGAACGTACATGAAGCCAGTGAGTCACTTAGACCCAAATGCACAGGTGTTCAGGTCTTATGTCTGGTCACCCAGAAGGCAAGAGTGCCGTCCTGCATCAGGCCACACGTATGTTAGTGCCCAGAGAGGACCTGCCGGGGTCAGGCGCGCGTGGACAGGTGGGGGGGAAGCCCTCAGGCCCTGGGAGCTGCTGGGGTGAGGGTGAGGCTCCACCCCCTGAAGCTCCCCCCCCACCATCCAGTCAGTCTGGGGCCCGAGATGCGGGCAGGTGGCCTCCCTGTGCTGCTAACACCCTGACGCTGCCCCCACGTCCCTCCCGTGCTGCCTCGAGTTTGGTCCTCCCAGGAGGGTGCGGGTGGAATGTTTAGTCTTGGTTTAAGATGTTATTTATGTATTTGGCAGAGAGAGATGACAGGCAGGCAGAGAGGCAGGCAGAGGCAGAAGCAGGCTCCCCACGGAGCAGAGAGCCCCACGTGGGGCTCCATCCCAGGACCCTGAGATCATGACCTGAGCTGAAGGCAGAGGCTTCAATCCACTGAGCCCCCCAGGCGCCCCAGGAAATGCTTTTAAAAACAGCGTTCTTTCCAAAAGCGGTGTTGCTTATTTTCTGCAAATAGTTTTCCACATTGGATCTGAATATTATTCTAGAGCCTGAAGAAAGCTGTCAGCACTTGGAAAGGATCTTGTGGTTCCCTGACTCCAACCCGCATTCCTGTTAAGTAGCTTTCTGGCTTCCCCAATATTCGGTGACGAGGGACTCACTCCCTGACTCCCTTGCTGACTGTCGTCTTCTGTCCCGTAGCTTTTCTACTCGTTGGTCCTTCTGTTGTCTTCAGCGAAAACACACGCCTCCGATCTTCCCGCCACGCGGTGTCCCCGGAGACGTCCTCCTGTGACATCCCCACTCCCTCCACTGCTCTTCCCCTGCGGGGTTTTAAGCTGTCCAGACGCCGACTGGGAACCTCGGGACAACACCTGCCTGTGTGGAGGCCCCGAGGGGGGACGGGCGGTGCTGCTGTCTGTTCTCTTGGGGACAGAAGTCGCGCGTGGCTCAGACGTCACTGCCGAGCCTCACGAAGCATGGGGGGGACCCACCTGCTGGGCCTGGCGCGGACACTGGGCCGCCTGTGGGAGTGGGTTGGCCCTCGCACCCTGAGTGTGGGACTCTGTGTCCATCCCCGGTGCCCTCGGCTCTGTTAGAGGAAGAGGGCAGGAGCGAGAACACTTGAAAATAGGACTCCTTGTTTTTCCCGTGAAACTGTCACCGTGGAGTTGGCTGGTCCAAGTCTGGTGAGTGAAAGGGGCCTTAGGGTGGCACAGACACAGACTGAGTTTGAGGATGATCCGAGACACACTTCTGAACAATCTCCCCTGAAAGACTGTCAGGGAGCCCAGGAGGGAGGGGTCCTCTGTCCCCCAGGCCCTCGGCCGGCCCCTCGGTCAGCCTGCTGCACCTGCTCCGGCCCCAGGAGCCGTGGGCCCGTCTTTCCCCCACTCTGCCTTGTTACCCCAAACCTTGAGTGTGGCCGTAAACCCAGGTGGGTTAATCTGCCGACTCTGGGCTTCGAACTGACTGTATTTTTCATGCAGGAATTTCTTGAAGAGTTTGGTAGTTTGGAACTAGAAGTCTTTTTATTTGTTTGTTTTTTTAAATTCCTCATTACTGGGCAGTGAAGGGCCCTTATTTCGTTTTGTCGCACAGAGAAATTCCATCCACGGTCCCCTTGTGGAGATTTGCAAAGCCAAGAAGCAGTCGAGTTCCACGTGAGGAAAGAGCCCTTTCCCTGTGAAATGCGTGTTGCTCGGCGGTACTTGTGACAGAACCTACTTGCAGGTTCGAGCCCATGTTCCCAGATCCATCCGTGACTTCTTCCCTACAGGGCCCCCTCTTCCACCTCTAGCTGATGGGAGAGCGGGACAGGCCTCGAGCACAGAGCACGTCAGAGAAGAGCCGCAGGGCTGTGTCTGCACGCGCTCATTCCCTGCCCGGACCGCTCTTGTTCTGTGCAACCCCCAGACTTCTGCAGCTGGGGTTTGGAGATGGGGTCTCACAGAAGATCAGGAGGTAGCCCTGATTCACCGGGTCTCCCGCGGAAACCGTCTTTCCTGCAGCAGTGAGGACAGTTCTGAGTGAAAGACGAGGAGACAGACGATGACTGAAAACAGCTGTCCTTTCTCTTCAATGAGGAGAGTCATTTTAGAAGACAAAGGTTACCTCCGTGTAAAAAAAAAAAATCCCAAAGATTCAGCTGGATTTTTTTCATAGGATTCAGACACAGCTGTGAACTTAGAGATTTGTTGAAATCATGAGAGGATTTTTTTTTTAATGCAGGAGAAACTATCAGGTTCAAATACCCTCTATACCATCATGGATCTTTCCAGAATGTTTGCTGGCATTTAATTTGTTTTGTCTGATTGTCATATTAGTCTGCAGTGTTTTTGTAGAATAGCCACTTTCTTCAATGTTTCATTTCCTATAAATATACGGGGAAAAGATCAGTAATGACTATCCATGGTTGGTTAGTAGAATCTTGTGTCTTTTGTTCTTAATGCTTTAAAAACTGCCCCAATTTTTTATTTTTCATGGAAAAAAATCCAAGAGTATAACTTCTCTCATAGGCTTTAGAAAGCACAGCATGTGACGAGGGTCTGTGCGGTGCCCTCTGCTCCCCTGAGTGCTCGGTGTGCACGAGCACGGCACTGGCAGCTTGCTGTTGGGGACTAATGGGGGTTGCAGCATGTCAGCAAGGCCCCCCTGAGATCTGGGGCAGCTGGCGGATTTGGGGACGGCAGGGCACAAAGCAGTGATGTTCTGCACTCAGGAGCACTCTTCCTGACCCGGGACGTTCGGTAACCTTGAGAACCTTTGAGTAAGAAGGTCAGTCAGTGGCTCAGGCGGTTACAAGGAGCTGTGTTCTTGTCTCCCTCGTTAGACCACGTCCTCGAGAGACGGAGCCTCTGCTGTGCTCCAGCGGGGCACCTTGTCATGACGAAGCAACATAGCCTCCCTGAGAACTGTGTTGTGCACAGCATGGGGGAACACCTCTGACGACATACAGCCTCTGCCTTCTGGAAGCTTCCACCCTTAAGCAGAGCTGACACCTTCCAAGAAAAAGGGATTTGCAAAGCAGGTAACTGCACGAGAAGATTTCTGTTCAAATGGGAGATATGAAAGTGTTGGGACAAGGGTTTGGTGTGTTGAGCACTCTGGAGTCTCCTAGTATGAACCAAAGATGGAGGGATTTGGAAGACCCAGGCCGAAGAGCAGGACCTCAGCTCCCACGTCCATAAACCGAAGTTGGTGATGCCGTCCTCACAGGGCAGCAAGGACTCGGTGGACAAGACACGCGAGATGCTGCTGCATCCAGAGCACAGCCCCAGGGGGTTGTTGGCCGGCTCTAGGTCACACTGACGCTGTCTGGTTATCTGCTGCTGCGGCAGTGGGTGTGTGTGGTGTAGAGAATGTGGGTGTGCCCATGTGGGGTCTCCAGTGCTCCATGGTGTTTGTGCAAATACCACAAGATGATAAAGGCTTCATCCCGCTCTAGTCCATCTCCCCGGGACATCGCTGTGCTTTAAATAAGTGGCATTTACTTATGTTCCAGAAGTCAAGTCTCTGTTTTCATCCCTTATATTCTTGGGCTGTTCTTGGAGTCACCTGCACATGCTCCTCATTTAAATTAAATCAACCAGTACTGTAAGGTGTCTACTAAGTGTTGAGTGAGTAAGTGGATAAAACGATGATAAGTGGTTGATGTAATCTGGGCAGATATTTTCCCCTAGTCACAAATGATGATACCAAAGTTGAGGGACTTAACCTGGTCATTCAGTTGATGAAGTGCCAAGCTAGGAGTCCAGGGTTTTTTCCATGCCATAAACCCATCATAACAAAGTCATTTTTTAAAAAGTGGTTAACGATTCCTTGATATTGTGTTGATTTTAGTGGTCTGTATGACTTCACATGACACAATTACTTACTAGCCTGTCGATCGTTGTTTAGTTCTTATTATAAATAGATACACATTTTCCTAGTTCTGTATTTGCTATTTACGTATATGAATACTGCCACATGTGTGTTTCATATTCATTCTGAGGGCCTCTTAATGCTCATGAATTGAAAAACAATACGCGAGACCTACAGTGCTCTTTCTGCAATGATCTGAACTGAAGACAGATATTTCAGAAAATGGACAGAGAGGAGTGACATTTCCCAGAATATATATTTCATTTTACAATCTCCTAATATAGAGTTTTCCCTAATGCAAACTGACTTTCCCGCGTTAGTCTGCCACCCACGTGTTGATGCACTCATTTATGCTGCAGACACTGCTGAGTGCAGTTCCAGACAGCTGCAGGGGGAGGAGCCTGCCAGAGGTGAGCCTTGTCTCCCAAATGCCAGAGTAGTAAGCAAATCATCACCAAGAACGAATGACTACCTGCAAGAAAACCAATTTTACAATGTCTACAACAGACAAAGGATTGCTACTTTTATCATACAAACCTAAAAGAAAAGGACACCCAGTTGGAAAATGGGCAAATGGCACGAACAGGCAATTTGTAGGAGGAGGAGTACAGGGCAGTCTACCCCTTAGGTAACTTGCCATCTTAACCTAACAGATGGGCCGAACTTCAGGCTGGAGACAAGGAGGGAGACAGGCACTGTTTTGGATGAGTGAAAACCAACACAGTATTTCGAAAGGGCTGTTTCTAACAACAGTTGTGAATGCTTACAGTCTGCGATACAAAAATCCCATTTCTAGGACCATTTCCTCTGGAAATGCCAGTGAGAGCGGGTCAAATGTGTATGAGGATGTTGGTAAAACCAACTTGATGTTTACCAGTGTACCCAATTCAATATAACTATGGAATTCTTTGTGTTGCCCTGAAAAATATAACACTGGTATTTATAAGATGACCTGGGGAGATACCCAAGGTTTATTGTTAAGTAGAAAAAACATAGTTTCAGATAAAATGTTTACAGTGATACATCCAAAATATGTAGCAGAGGCTCCCTCTGGGGCATGGAGTCCAGTGAGGGGCTAATTACTAACAAAGGAGTAATTTCACATTATGTATTTATTTATTGTATATATTTTCTCAATGTGCCTGGAATATAGGTGGTTTTTACTTAATTTGTTGTAGGTATTTTTTAAATAAGAAAATCTTTAATGCCTGAGGGGCACAGTTTAGCAGAAGTGCTGACGAGATGGAAGAAAAGAAGGGGGGTGGTGGGGAATCCTGAGCATTGGCCGTCTGCCCACATGGCCCCTTTTCACCCACCATCCATCCAACCCTTAATGACCTGTTGAAGTCAGCACACGATCGTACTTTATGGATGTGCAAACTGAGGGCAAGAGAGATCAGGAAAGGCAGCAGCAGAGCTGGGCTTCCAGCCAGGGGTGTCCTTGGGCTCCCGGACACAGCCCACTGGGCTGATGCCAGTCCTGGGGGCAGCGCCCCACACACTTGGAAGGTTAAGGGGCCATTGCTAACAGCCGACAACCATTGTGACATGATCTCAGAAGGCTGTGATCAAAATCTTTTTTTTGGCAGACTTCCTTGGATGCTCTAAACGTAAAGGCTCAACAGGGGCCTCTGCCTTGGGGGCTGGAACCTAGACTCACTTCACCCAGGGATTCACAGAAAGGGGACTCCTGTGTGTGTGTCGGGCTTCATCTACTCATGGACGCCCCAAAGTTTAACAGCCTGTGCCTACTTGGAAAGCTGCACCACTGCTGGTCACCTGCTTTCCTTCCGGAAGCCGTGCCCAGCCCTCCTGCTTCAGGGCTGCAGGCACGGGCTCGGCCAGTCCCGTCTGACTCGGCATGCAGGGGATCTCACCAGCAGGGACGGGCGCCTTTGGAAATGCAGGTGATCCTGGGGTTTGTGGATGGCAGTCAGTAGCCCCCAGACCATAACCATCCTTCAGGGGGGCACCTGTCTTGCTCCTGGAAACTTGGCGCCCACAACTTCAGCACTTGCAAGATTTCAGTGAGTTTCCTGATGTCCCTTAAGGAATGCAGTACTCTGAAAACCAGCCAAGATAGGTTCTGTCCCGTGCAGCTCAGGACCCTGCTCAATACGACATGGGGGACCCGGGGAGGGGGCCTCCTGGTGGTCTCAGTCTTGGCCCCATAGAGGGGATGGAGAAAGGGGTGAAATGCAGGCCCGTGCGTTGACCTCCCTGCTAACACCTCGTCCTCACTTCCACAAGCCACTGACTTCTGTCAGGTTTAGGATTTCACCTGGGGTTTGAGGTTCTGCCCAGAAGCCTTAATTTAAATCAACTACTGCCCTAAATGTCCCAGCAACAATGTCTGGACCTCACAGCCTCTGAAACTTCCACTTCCCCACAGATGCCAATGGCGCACCACAGTGCACCCCTGATGGGGCAGAGGCAGGGGCTCTGCCTGACCCCCCAGCGGCTTCCCCACAGGCCGGCCCACCGACCAAGAAGAGGGCCGTGGACCAAGGGGTGCGGGTGGGGGGCGCAGGGACAAGAAGACGTGTTTAGAGTCCTTCGATTTCCCTAAGGGAAGATGATCCATTAGTGCAAGAGCTAAGGATAGCATCAGCCGGGCCTCACTGGCCCTTTGTCCACATGGATAATGGGGTAGATCCCGAGGTCTGACGTGGGGAGAACACTCTGGACGTCGTGGTTGCTGTGCACGAGGGGAGACGGGCTCCCATCCACCCAGGACGAGCTGGGAGCACCCAGCCGGCCTGCCGGGAGCTTAGGGCTGGGCCCCGAGGGGCCGAGGCCAGCGCAAGGGCCAACATTGCTCTAGCTCTGCGCCCTCGTTGGGGTTAGAGGCAGAATTATTTTCCTCCTGCGATGAGTGACGTTTCTTTTGTGAAAGCGAAGATAAAGACAGAGCAGCAACTGAGTGTTGAGTGGGAATTCTCGATGTCTGAGGGGGGACGGAACCATCAGTCTGGGCTCTGGAGGTCAAGGTCAGAGGAGGAGGCATGGGGTAGGACCCTGCCTCACCCGGTAAACAAGGACTGGGGGTGGTGCCTGGCTGACCGTTTGTTGTGGTCGCTGTGCCTGTGGGGTCACGGTCGTTCCCTGCTGCCTCCTTCCCCTGACGGGCCTGCTTGCCGTCCACTGACTGGGTGGCCGGTGGTCTCCATCCACTTCCTGTCGGGTTTCCCATCAGATTCAGGGGTGAGGTGTGCAGAGGGGCCTGTCTTCTGCAGACAGCAAGGTGCTCTCTGTGTGTTCTTGGAGGTGCTCAGGCAAGGGGCCGCCTGCCTCAGGTGGGCCTGGGCCCCTTCTTGCCACCATGCTGTCCGCTGGCATCAAGGACCCTCCCCCCGCCCTGGTTTCTCACGGGCACGGGGTTGGTGGCATCCACCCCACCCTAGGAAATGGTTGTCCAGAGTCGAGCAGGAAGCAGAGAGAATGGACTGCTCTTCCTTTTCTGCAGCTAGAGCAGGTTGGGAGGAGTAAACAGGAGGCTGCCTGGGCACGGAAGGTTCTGGAATGGGCTGTCTCTTTCCAATTGCAAGATAGGGACATCCTGACTGGTGGCAGGAGGGTCCCTGCTCTGCATCTCCTCCAGGCCCAGGGCGGGGAGGCTGGGAGTGTGGCAAGGCTTGCAGGGGGCGCGTGGAGGGGGCTGGGGTCCGGGGGCTGAGGGGCTTCCACTCTAGCCTCAGCCTGCGCCAGTGAGACCCGGGGAGGTCCCTTGGCCCGTCTGGTCTGGGCTGCAGGAGGGCAGAGTCCTGCTCATGGCCTCGGGCATCTGTGACCCCGTCTGCACACTGTTGGCGGTTAATGGGGTCTGTGTGTCCCGGGGCACGTGAGCTTCCCGCACTGGCCCCTCTGCTGCAGAGACCTGGGGGACAGGCCCACAGGGACTCCACGGCCACGAGAACCTGTGCCCCTGTGGGTGACCAGGAGCCGCGGGTCTGGGTGGCAGCTTGGGCCAAGGGGGCCAGAGGGACGAGTGGGGAAGCAGGGGACCCGCCCATGTGGACCCACAGGGGCTCTGGCTCCCCCACGACCAGGCACAAGGAGAGCTGGACGGGGAGGCTGGGGGCCTCCCGCCGGAAGGAGTTCCCCCCAAGCGCCCTGCCTGACCAAGGAACTGACTTTTCATGTTATTTCCATGGAAACAGCCCCTCACAGCTCCCGTGGCTCTTGAGTGTCCACAAACATGGGCTCCCGCAAGCAGCCCCGGGCAAGGAGGGGAGCCGGCTCTCAGGATCTGCTCGCAGCTGGTGAGACGGGAGTCCCCACTGGCCACCCCGATCTGGGGGCTGCCCGGCCCCCTCCCTCCCGCCCGCTGCTGACCTTTCCGTTCCCCATCAGAACTCACAGGACGGGGGGTGGCGGGGTGTGTCCTCAGGGCCTGTATTGGGCCTAATGGCAGAGGGCCGTCCGCTCCATGAGCCTCCGTGCGCCTCGGTGTCTCCATCAGAGGAGGAGGGTGGGAGCACGCATGGTGGAGAAGCCTGGGAGGTGGGTCCCTCCCTGCGTGCCTGTTCCCCCGTGTCCCAGACCCACTGGGGGGATCCCCACGGGGATCACAGACCCACCGCCCAGCACCCGCTCTGCCTGGCTGTGAGCACCACCTCCCTTGCTCGCAGCAGCTTCGAAATTTGAACCTTTGGGGTTTTTCATAAGAAAATGTTTAGCAGCCCGTTGCGCAGTCGTGCTAGCGGCTTCCCTCTTCCGTTCTCGGACCCGGCGTCACTCCCTCGTGCTGAGCTGCTGCGAAGCCCCTGCCGGCGAGCTCGTGGGAGCTTGGAACTGTCGTCACCCCTCCGACTCTCACCCGGGGAGAAATGGTTGAAGCAGATCGCCCAGGAAAGCTTTTCATTGGTGGCCTCAGTACAGAAACAAGCGAAAAAGCCCTTAAAGCAGTATTTGGCAAACATGGACGAATAGTGGAAGTTCTACTGATGAAAGATCGTGAAACCAACAAACTGAGAGGATTTGCTTTTGTCACCTTTGAGAGCCCAGCAGATGCTAAGGATGCAGACAGAGACATGAACGGAAAGTCCTTAGATGGAAAAGCCATCAAAGTAGAACAAGCCCCCAAACCATCATTTGAAAGTGGTAGACGTGGACCACCTCCACCTCCAAGAAGCAGAGGCCCCCCCAAGAGGTCTTAGGGGCGGAAGAAGAGGAAGTGGAGGAACCAGGGGACCTCCCTCACGTGGAGGGCACATGGATGATGGTGGCTATTCTATGAGTTTCAACATGAGTTCTTCCAGGGGACCACTTCCAGTAAAAAGAGGACCATTACCACCAAGTGGTGGTCCTCCTCCTAAAAGATCAGCCCCTACAGGACCAGTTCGAAGCAGCAGTGGAATGGGAGGAAGAGCTCCTGTGTCCCGTGGAAGAGGTAGTTGTGGAGGCCCACCTCGAAGGGACCCCCTGCCCTCTCGTAGAGACGTTTATTTGTCCCCGAGAGATGATGGATACTCTACTAAAGACAGCTATTCAAGCAGAGGTTACCCAAGTTCCCGGGATACAAGAGATTATGCACCACCACCGAGAGATTATACTTAGCGTGCTTACGGTCATTCCAGGTCACGTGATGACTACCCATCAAGAGGCTATGGTGATAGAGACGGCCGCGGTCGTGGTCGTGACTGTTCACATCACCCAGGTGGAGGTCCCTACAGAGAGTCACGTGAGAGTGACGTAGCTCACGTAGTGCCCCACCCACACGGGGGCCCCGCCATCTCACGGTGGAAGCAGTCGCTATGACCATTACAGCAGCTCACGTGACGGGTGTGGCCGAAGTCCAGACGGTTACTCCAGTGGTCGCGCTCGGGTTGGCAGACAAGAAAGACGGCTTCCCCCTCTATGGAAAGGGGGTACCCTCCGCCACGTGATTCCCAGTCCAAGCCGCAGAGCACCAAGAGGTGGTGGCCGTGGAGGAAGCCGATCTGATAGAGGGGGAGGCAGAAGCGGATTTTAAAAACAAACAAAACCTTGGACCAAAATCCCTGTTCAAAGAAACAAACCAAAACGTGGAACCTTTTCTGTCATAACTACCCAAGGACGACCAAAAGGAAAGATTGTGTTACCTTTTTTAAATTTCCTGTTTAAGTTCCCCTTCCATAATTTTTATGTTTTTTTTTAAAGATTTTATTTATTTATTTGACAGAGAGAGAGATCACAAGTAGTCAGAGAGGCAGGCAGAGAGAGAGGGGGAAGGAGGCTCCCTGCCGAGCAGAGAGCCCGACGTGGGGCTCGATCCCAGGACCCTGAGATCATGACCTGAGCTGAAGGCAGAGGCTTAACCCACTGAGCCCCCCAGGCGCCCCCATAATTTTTATGTTCTTGTGAGGGAAAAAAAGTAAAACCTGTTATTTGACTTTATGACATTGCTTTCAATAAGCAAATGTTAAATGTGTTAAGACTTGACTTGTGTACTAGTGTTGTAATTTTTCAAGTTAAAAGTGTCCCTAAAGGCCACTTCCTATATCTGACTTTTCCCAGTAAATGAGGCAAAGCAATTCTAAGACCTTCCACAAACATCTCGCCATCTAAAATGGAGGTGAGTCCTTCTGCCTATACAAACAAGCTAGCTATTAGAGGGTGGTCGGGGTATGATACTCTTAGGATTTCAGAGTGTCTTCAAACTGAAATCTCAATGTTCTCAATATGAAAAACCTGAGATCAGATGCTTATGTAAGGAAAGTGCTATTCACCCAGTAACCCCCCCAAAATGGGTAATGCTGGGCATATTTTGACTTTCTGACATTTCCTTGGGAATCTACAAGAACCTTCCCTTTCCCCTCCCCCAACAAGACCATTTAAGTGTGTGTTAAGCAACTACAGAATACTAAATAAAAAGTTTGGCCAAAACCAACCATGAGGCTGCAAAAACAAAAAAAAAAAGAAAGAAAGAGAAAGAAAAAAAAGAAAATGCTTAGCAGGTAAACTGAGGTTGGGGACCAGGGCTTTCTTGGGGAACTGGGAGCAATGGTCACTGGTGGATTGAGGGTTCTGGGGAGGCCCGGTTGGCTTGTGCATTTGCCAAGGGCATGCGGGTAAAGCCAGGAGTGCGGGGTCCCCTGAAACCCTGCACCCCAGAAGCAGCCCCTGGACAGGATCGAGGGGACAGCAGCACTGGGTCCCTGAGCCCGGTGCCCCAACCCTGCTCCCCTGAGAGAGTCACCCTAATCCCAGCACCGCCCCTGCCCAGGCCGGCGAAGGTTGTGGGCTTCTGTCCGCCATGCTTACCCCAATAATGTGTGGGCTTCCCTGTGTTCTCAGGCAGGTCGTAGCACCCCGGCTGTGTTTGGGTTCAAGTGATGCAGCCACCTTTTCTGGGAGCTGGCCACGGGCGTGCCAGGGCAAGCACGATTGTGCCAACGTCTGTCCTCAGGCCGCGGGCAGCAGGCTCCTGAGGGACAGGGCAGCCTGCAGACCCCACGGGACGCCCCTCGGGTCAGAACCAAGGTCGTGTCCCCGGCCCCAGGACCCCGTGGAGAGAGGCCGGGTGTCCCTGGCTTCTCCCGCAGCCTGGCCCCAACAACACAAGCACCAGGAAGTGGGATGCCCCATGGAACCCCAGGGCAGGTCCCCCGCGGGGCTGGCAGGGAACCACGGTGGAGGCAGCCCCTGCCGCCTCTGTCCCGAGGCCCCCGTGGCTGAGCAGCCCGACCCCCACCTCCCAGGGAGGCAGCTGCTCCCATCCATCCATCCGACCCATCCAGAGACCCCGTGAGACTCCCAAGGGCAAGGAGGCTGAACAGGGGTCCCTGGGGCAGGAGGAGGCCAGGGGGGAGGGGTGGCCATGGGAGCCGGGGTGACCCTCCCCAATCCTACAGGGACAGAGTGGGGGCTGGGACGGGGTCTTGACGTGAAAAACAACTGGACGTGCTTCTCTGGTTTCACACTGTTAGGGTTTCGTACGAGCGGGAGGGGAGCCTCAGAACCTGCCGCCACAGAGGCTCTTCTCTGTCGCCGCCCCCCGTGGCGCCAGCCCTGCCCTTCCCCCGCTCCCTGACCAGGCTGCCCCCCCCATACACACACTGTGTGCTCACACCGCATGCACACACCATGTGCACACACCACGCGCCCACACCGCACGCTCAGACCGCGTGCACACACCACATGCACACAGCACATGCACACACCTTGTGCACACACCGTGCACTCACACCTCGTGCACACACTGCATGCACACACCACACGCACACACCACACGCACACACCACGCGCGCACACTGCACACTCACATCGTGCACACACACCGCATGCACACACCACATGCAGGATGAGCTCAGGGCTCCCGTGGCCGTGGGCGGGCGCCATCGGAGGTGGGCTCCTGGCTGTCCCCGTGGAGACGCGGGGTGTTGTCGGCGGGCAGCAGGCACCGGGGCTGAGACCCCTGGGGCATCTGAAGGACCCGGCACTCGGGCGCTTCAAAATGGACGCTATTCTCTCTGCTGCTTCGCACGCACTTGGACACGGCCTTGGGCGTCATGGGGACTCGGCCGTCATGAGCAGGTGACCGACCGCCATGAAACACGTGCTCAGGGCAGCTCCGGAAAGTTCCTGAAGGTTCAGAATGTCGTCGAGCACCTTGTAATTCCAGGGGAGGCGTGTGGCCAGGCGGCAGCAGGACATCCGAGTCCCCCGGGAGGAGAGCCCAGCCGTGGCGGGACCCCCGTGGCGTGAGCGCCCGTGCCATGCAGCTCGGCTTCCCCACGTGCCTGGGTCCCCTGCACAGACTCTGACTTCGCTGCTCAGGAGGCGGCCCCAGCACCTGCATCCTCAAGGGTCCGTGGGCAGGTCGGTCGGGCCACAGAGCAGAGAGCTGCAGGTCTGCACGCGATGCTCAGGGACTCTCAGGCTCTCCGGCCTCCGACAGAACCACACGCAGGACGGAGCCTCCAGCAGGTCCGAGGGCAGGCGGCGACGCCTGCCCTTTACGACTCAGACACGGCCAGCAGCCACTGAGGACCGAATTCTGCACAGACTTGGTGGCACGAGTCACAGAAATGTCAGAGTCCTGCAGCGCAGTGTGGGCTCCGTGGGCCGAGGGTCCTGAGGGGAGGTCAGGGTGGGCGGGTGTCCAGACGCAGGCGTTGTGGGTGTGTGCGGAGAGGGGCAACACTGCCCCGGGGACCCCGACTGGCATCCACCACCCGCTACTCTGGGCCCAGCCCCACACCCAGAGCACTCTGGTTGGCGAGAGCGGTGGTGAAGGGTCCGCAGTCCCCACGTCTGTGTGGGGTGTCTGGGCCTCGCGCTCCTGGACAGCCGCTCCGAGCCCGTCCTCTGCCCGTCACTTGTGCAGGGGTGGAGGCGTGGGCGCACCTGCTCGGAGCCCAGCAAGTCCACCGGTAGCTCCAGGGCGGCAATTAGCCCATCGTGGCAGAAGGGAGGACAGAGAGCCTCCTGTGGCCTCCCCCCGAGAGCAGGAGCCGGGAGAAGGGAAGGGAGGCCGTGTCCCTGGGACCGAGCCTGCCTGCGGCGCCCCCAGCCCCGGCGGCCTCCCTGGGACCCAGGCTCCCGGCACGCACTGCCGGCCTCTCCTCCTTCCCCGAGGGGCTTGGCTGTCTGGGAAGATGCGCTCCCGCGTTTCAGGAGAACACGGCCGCTGAGCGTTTCGAAGGGAACTCGACTACATTCAACTCAGACACTGTGTCGGGAAATCTCTGCAGCCGCCATCAGCGAGAGCCAGCCGGCCAGGCATCAGGGAGAGAGGGCGCCGGGTCTGACACCATCACGGAGCCCACGGGCCGGCCCGGGGCGAGCCGGGGCCCCGGAGCCTCAGCCCCTCTCCACGGGGAGTGTGCATTTCTCGCGCAGCCGGCCGGCCTGGCCTGCAGCAGCCTGGGGCCAGGACCCCACAAGGACGCCCGCGGGCTCCATCTGGGGCTCCAGGCCTGGTGCCGACCAACACATGGGTGTCAGGGAAAGGGGCTCGAGGCCCTCTCTTCCTTTCACCCCTGCTGCAGGGTGTGCGGGCCGGGCACCCGCCGCGCTGACAGCAGGAAGCCAAGCCCGAGCCCCCCGGGCTCTCCCTGAGGCCTGCTTCCCTGCGGAGGAGTACGGGATAGCCAGAGGAGGAGGGCCACCCACTCTGGCCCCGTGAGGCTCAGACACAGTGAGTGTGACTTACTTGAGCCACTCGGTGTGGGTGGCAAGTTCTGCCTCAGGCAGAAGCTTCCAGAACCAACCCGTGACTTACTCCACTGGAGCGGCCGCCCGGCAGTCGCGACGGCCCGGACGGCGGGTGATGGAGCCACTGGCCCTGAGCAGCCTTGGCCTCGGCCAGTCCGCTCCGCTCAGAGGCCGTGTGGGCCGGGCACAGGCGCCGGACCTGCCCCGGTGTCGCAGGCCGCGGAGGCCACCCCGAGCCGCGCCCCCTCTGGAAAGAGCTCGCTGGCTGGCGGTCCCACCACTGTCGAAGGCCCACAGGGACTGCGGGCCAGGCCAGGTGTCCGCCGTCTGGGGCTCGCCGTCTGGGCCCACGGACACGGCGGTGATCACCCCGAGCACTGGTTACAGACTCCCCAGCGCCCGGGGCGAGACCAGGCCAGGCAGGGCCCCGGGGCGGGGAGGCAGCCGCGGTGCATCACAGGGTGCTGGAGAACTTGGGTTTGGGGGGGCGTCTGGGGGAGCTCCCAGAGGGTCCGCGGCAGGAGAGTGACCTGCTCGGGCTGTCGGCGGGAGACCGATGCCACAGCGAGGGGTGACCTTGCAGGCGGGAGGGACAGGCGGCAGATCCGCCGGGGCCTGTAGGGCGCAGGTGCGGGATGCAGCGGACAGGCTAGGAGCGTTGCCGTGCCGCTAGTCCCCCCCCACCCCTGCAATGCGAGCTGAAGGAAGGACCTGCCCAGCTTGTGCTCTGGCTCTGACCTCTGTCCCCACAGCCTCCCGACTTCAGGGAAACGCACAATGGGAACCAAACCCCCAGCCAGAAAATACGGAATCTCCTTTCAGCCCAAATGCCCTGCGGCCCCTCGGTCCCACCGGGCGGCGCCGAATGTCCAACTTTCAGTCTGTGGGGGCGTCGGTGTCGCCGCAGTCGTGCCGTGGGCCGCCCGGGAGGGCGAGGCCGACCCCCAGAAGCCCCGGGTCAGGCCGGTCCCCCTGCTGCTGTCTGGCTCGTCCTGATCCTGACTTGAGAGGTTGTCCTGAGCCGAGAGCGACCCTGGACCCGTCGGACGAGCTCTGGGGTTGGCACTCGATGCCTTACCGTTTCTCAGAAACATAAAGGGAGGTGTGAGCTTCCTCGTGTGTGTGTGTCGGGATGGGGCGCAGCGACAGGGGTGCACGGGGAGTCTTGGTGACAGAGGTAACGGTGTTGGGGTCTAACCACCCGTCCCTTGGAACGCAGCCCCTTAGGGAGACAGGGAGACGGTCGGTGCCGAGGCCGTTGGGTGAAGACGGAGTCGCGTGGGGACTGGCGAGGCACAGGCGGGACAGAAGCCTCGGCCGCCCGGGGCCCTGGGGGTTTGTCGGGCTCCGGCCAGCATGGACGGTGCCTCCTGGGGAAGCCGCTGACCCCAGCCAGTGCGGGGCGTTCGGGCGCTTGGGATCCTAAGTTCCCTCGAGGGAGCCCAGGAACATCGAGAACCCCCGCCTGTCAGTTCGGCCCCTTTCTGTGCGTCTGCTCGCTGGAACCCCTCGCGGTCGGACGCTGTGGGAAGAAGCACACAGTCCACTGGGACCGTCCTGTGGGGCGTTCGGGCCGCGGGGGCTGACGTCAGGTTTTTGCTGGTGTTGTCGGCACGCTGGCCCTCGTGCTGTGACCTGGGGCGAGGGACCGGCCGTGGGCTCATCACCGGGGGGCCGGGGTGGGGAGTGGCAGCCGTGTCACCATGGACAGCGCCCCGGGACAGGGGAACCCTCCGCTAACTCGGGTCCAAAACGGAGCCCCCGAGTCCCAGGCTCCAGCCAGTGCCCCGCATGCCAGTGTCCCCATGCGCTCGTCCGCCCGCTCCCGCTCCACGTGGAACCAGCCACGGGGCCGCCAGGGGCACCACTGTGGGGGGAGAGAGACAGCAGGAACCCGCGGGGCCGGGTGAGAGGAGCGCGGGAGCCCAGCAGGCCGCCCAGGGAGACCTACTGCAGGGTCAGGAGGGACAGCGGCCTGGCCACTGGCGGGTGTGGGAGGGAGAGGGAGGAGGACCCTGGGGTCCGCAGAGGGCCCTAGGGCGCAGGAGAGTAAGGACGCCCCAGCACACGCGGCCAGCACAGACCAACACGGGAAGGACAGACTTCCTCCGACCCAACACCTTGACTGAGCTCAAGCAGCCCCCAGCGCAGGGGGGTGGGCTCCGGGAGGGGCACACTTGCCTGGACGCGTGTGGGCCCCGGGGCAAGAGCCCGTGTCTGAGCATCTGTTGCAAGAAGCCATAGACATGACATGCTCCGCTCTCCAGCCTTGACGAATGTCCCCTCTCGGCAACCAGAATCCAGGCCGGGTTAAACTGAGAAGTTTGGATTCTGTGCCGCAGAAGGTGGAGGTGTGCGGAGAACTGGCCGCGGTCCCCTCCCCTGCCAGCGGGGTCCTGCCCTGCGCTGCCCGGGCCGCACATGCGCCCCATGGACCTGCACGGGCCTTCGCTCCGGTCCCCTCCTGCAGGCCTGGTGGCCGTGGCTGGGAGAGACCTCTGCAGAGGGAGTCGGGGGTCCGGGGTCCACCAAGCACACTCCAGAGTCTGTGAGGAAGGGCCTGGGCTGATCCTATGGGTGCTGCCCCCTGAGAAGGCCTGCGTCCGAGGGGCCCCCTGAAGTGAGTGTCAGGGCGCTGGGATCTCCGGGCCTCATCAGGCCCACGGAGAATGTGGCTGTCACGGGAGCAGCGGCTGACGTCCCTGCAGGCATTTCCAGGGGGCAGACGCAGCCACCAGCTGGGGACCCTGCCGGAGCAAGCCTGGTTGGGTGGTACTGGGCTGG
Organism: Procyon lotor; assembly: GCA_028646535.1. Lineage (NCBI taxonomy): Eukaryota > Metazoa > Chordata > Mammalia > Carnivora > Procyonidae > Procyon > Procyon lotor. The sequence continues at coordinate 54,228,360 of CM053618.1, forward strand.
GAGGGGCTGCAGGCCAGGGAGCTGGTCCTGGCCCGCTGGGCGGGTCCCCTCTGTGATCTGCCCGTCTCATCAGGGCCTGGCGGCCAGGGATGCTGGCTCCCGGGGTTCCCAGCGCCGCCGGCCTCCCTGTCCCGTGGCTCAGGCCCCAGCCGTTTGCTCCCTGCACGTCACTGACCGACTAGGTATTATGTGTGGCTGGTGTGGGCTGTGCTTGGGCAGCTAGAGGCCCGGGAGGGCTCCGAGGGGCGTTGGCGGCCTGCCCCGGGCGGCACACCCACAGAGACACCCTGCTGGGGTTCTCATGCCAGTGATCTGACGTCCTGATGCCAAACCCGAGGGGTCGGGTGATGAAGTCTGCTTTTCCAGCAGCTCACGGGGCTCATCATCACTGCGGCCTCCTCCGAGGGCCCAGGGCAGGCAGGGGTGCTGGCACTGAGCCCCTGAGCTGCAAGGACAGAGCAGGGGTGCGGAGGATGGGGTGAGAGGGACACGCGGGGTTGGGCCCCCCAAGGGCCTGGAATGTCCTGCTGCCGCCAGCTGGACCCTGTCTGGGGTCAGCCGCTGAGCCCACCCTGCTCCCCATCATCAGCCCCCATCCCCACTGGGGCCTCCCCACTGGGGCCTCCCCGTGGCAGGAAATACACCGTAAACTCAGGCCCTTGACCCTACACCCGCCTCCAGCCGAGAACCCCGTTTCTTCGCTTCCTATGCAGACTCTCCTGGGCCCTTTCTTTCCCATTTATGACTCCTCCTTGGAGATGCTCACGCGCGTCAAGTGCATGAGTCTTGAGAGTGGAGCCCCACGGGGTGCTGAGACATCACCCCCCAAGGAAACAGCCAGCGTGGGCCGCTCCCGCTGCGGGGTCCACTCCGCCGCAGAGGAGAGAGCGCATTGGGGGGCTCGGGGGCGCACAGGCTTCGGGCGTGGGGCACACACGCCTCGGGTGCGCACGGGGGCACACATGCTTAGAGCTGCAGGCCCTCTGGGGGCCAGGGTCTGCGGCGGGCGTGGGGGCAGCCGGGGGTCAGCGGCTGTCTCTGCGGAAGCCCATCGGACATTTTCACAGGGAAGAGGAGGCGCCGTGGCATCGTGGCGAGACCTCGGGTGGGTGCACGCTGGAGATGCCCGGGGAGGACAGCGGTGAGAGTCCCCGGCCCGCGCTCTGCCTCTGGGCCCCTGCGGGCAGGTCTGTCTCCCCACGGGCGGGTCTGTCTCCCCGCAGCCCCTGCAAGAACCGTTTATCGGTTTTCCCTAATATTCAGTGTTTCCAAAACGTGCAGCTGGGGGCCTCGCTTGGATCAGTCCTTGAAATCTAAAAAGCAAACCATACTATTTGGGGCTGTATTAGGAAATTCAGCCCTGAAAACCGCGTGCTCTCAGATCCCTGGTCTGCGGCTTCCCCACCGAGGGGGCAGGTGTCCCTGAGACTTCCGTGCACGTCCCTGTCATCAAGCGCCTTCCGTCCAGCGGCCCAGTGGCCGCTCCACACGCTCTTCTCATGTGTCCGTTATCACCGTGTTTCTCCCTGTGTTTTCGTCACTTGGCTTTTACTTTGTGCTGCTCCTTGTCCCGGTCACGTTATGTGTCCCGGTCCCGTGTCCCCGTGAGCTCTGCCCGAGCCACGTGTCTTCACCACGTGCTGCTCCTGGATCTCCTTGCTTTACTTCACGCCCACTCTTCGGTGTTCTGAAGGACGTTCTCTGGTAACATCTTCCAGAAACGTTACTTTCCCACTGGAAGTCTTTCTGAGTCTTGGCCTGACGACGTTCTCTTTTGCACGAGGATGGTCTGCGGGCAGGCATTCAGTTCTGGGGGCGAAACCATTTCCCTAAGGACATGTGAGGACGCTGCGTCCAGTCGGCCAGGAAGTCTGCTGCAAACACGTGTGGCTTCTTTCTTATTATTTTTAAGAATTTATTTATTTACTTGACAGACAGAGAGAGAGCACAAGC
>CM053618.1:54230812-54246092 GCA_028646535.1 Procyon lotor
TGTGTACATGCATGGGCTCCTGTGTTTGTACATACCTGGGCTCCCACGTGTGTGTGTGTATGTGTACATACATGGGCTCCCCTGGAAAGCTCTGCAAGGCCGGGTGTTGGACTGAAGCGCCAGCCCCCTCCCCCTCCACCGGCTTCGTTGGCAGAGGTCCTGCAGCGCCACCTGGGGATGGCCAGGGGAGCAGCCACCGGAGGCCCCCCGGGTCTGTGGGGCCCGTGACCCCAGAGGAGACACCCCGGCTCTTTGGGAGGCCCTGGGGATGCGCTGGCCCTGGAGTCTGGGCCTGGCTGGGGCCCCGGAGTGACCAGAGAGCCCCATTCCCACCCCCACCCTACTTTTGTCAGAACAGCTGTGCTGTTAGGAGGTGACGGTGACTGGAAGGCCCCCGAGTGCTGGAGCGGGACAGACCCCAGCACCGGCTGCCCGGCCCATGGAGGAGGGGACAGGCTGTCTCCCCGGCCAGCCTGGCCGCCCTCCCGCGCGTGGGGACCCCGCCCGTCTGCAGATCCAAGGCCCCAGGGAGCCAGATGGTGAGGCCGGCCCGCGTGTGGGGCCCGCGTGTGGGGACGGGGCCACAGAGGGAGGGGGACGTGGGGGCTGGAGGCACAGCCCGCTCCTGGCCCGAGAGAGGGGCCGCCCACCTGCCGGCCGGTTGGGAAACAGAGGGCGAGGGCTCGCGGTGGGATGACCCCGACCTTCCTGAGCCCAGCGGCCCCGTCCCCACGCACCCTGCGTGCTCTGGTGCTCCTCGCGGCCAGGTCTCCTGCCACCGTGTCTGTCTCCAGGCCTTGGGCTTGGCGGCTTCCCCGTCCTGAGCTCATGCACCCGACTGCACGGTGGCAGGAAGGGCTGGGGGCCCGCACCCGCCGCTGTCACAGGGCGGCCCCTTCTGAGGGTCACGGCGCTCCAGGCCTGTCTCCCGCGCAGCCTGCGTCCCTCCCGCGGCACCCTGTACACGGGCCTGTCTGCACACGCCCCCTTTCCTAAGGTCACACTCCGAGGGACATGTGGATTTTGCAGGGGACACGATTTGGCCCCCAGCAATGCAGAGCTCTGCTCCGGCGGCCCCGTGCCTCTCCTTCTGCCGTCTGGAATCCGAGGGCCCAAGGGCTGGAAACGGGGGCGGCGTGCGGGGTCTGGGGGCTGCGGAGGTAGGATGAGCCGCTGCTGAGGGAATGGAGACCCCAACAGGGGGCTCAGGGGCAAGTTCTGCTTTCTGGGCCGTGCAGATGCTTCTCCCCCATCTCCTTGGGAACTTTCAGCGAGGATTCCCTGGTTTATCCCCCGTTGGAGTTAGATTTGCAGACATGAGGACACCCAGGTTGGCTCAAGGGCAAGACCAAGAGCTGCAGTGAGGACGCAGGGCCCCGCAGACTCGGGGGCGAGGGTCTGCGGCTGGAGCTGGGCCCCCCGTGGGCCGAGGGACGCACAAGGGGGCTGCAGCCCGGGGACGTGGCAGAGGCTGGGAAGAGCTGGGGGGCGCCCTCTGAGGCCGTTCCAGGAAATCGGAGCCGGGGGCCCCTCGCTGCCAGGGCACCGTGACGGTGAGTGTGCTGCTGAGGGCTCCGCCTCCGAGGCCGCGTGGGGACCCGCAGGTGGGGCGGAGAACATCGGCCTGCTCCCGTGTGCACACAACGCCCCTGCAACAAGCTCCCATCTGGTCCCGCCCATCCTGCACGCCGTGTGTTCGTCAGCTGCTCCCTGACCCCGGAGACGGCGACGGCCAATCTCACCATCGTCGCTGCGCCCTCCCTACAGATGGAGGCCGAGGCTCCGGACGCCCGGGCTGCCCGAGGGGCGAGCGGTGAACGGCAAAGGCAGGTGTGTGGCTCGGGGCCCCTCTCCCATCGCCGCTGCGTGCGGCCCCCACTCCGGGCCCGGCCCCACACCAGCCCCGCAGGAGCGACCAGGAATTCCCGGAGCTGTGTTCTGAACAGGTGTCTTGCTTCCAAACCCCAAGGGCCCAGCACCCCCGGGCCCTGCCCTCCGGAGGTGGCTCATGCCAGACCCCAGACCCTGGACCAGGCAGTCTGCCCAGGGACACAGCAGGGCTGTTGTTTCACGGGAGATGCACGGCACCCCAAGTTCCAGGAGTCAGATCTGCCGGCGTCCTGAGATCCAGCCTCCCCCTGCCCGGGGCTTCACCGCACCTGCCTTCAGACGCAGGTTTAAAATACCCACATCCTTCCAGAAAAACTTGCGATTGTCTCTGGAGTCAGCTAAGGCGTCTGCAGGAGCTCGGGAGCCTTCCCTCGGCTTTCTCCTCCTCTCTGAGGCTTGTTTTTAATGAAAAGCAATGGCAGCTGAAGCTTTTTAGTGGGGATCCTATAATGAGGTTTGCTGAAACTCCGGGTAAGAAATGTTTCCTCCCCAGGCTCAGACGCAGGGTTTTAAACGTCTGTGATGCCTGCGGCTGTCCCTTTGAGCTGGCTGTCCCTGTCCTTCAAAGACGTCGGCCCAGCCCAGCCAGGTTTGGGGCTCACGGCTCCGCTGATGGCGAGCCGCGCGGGTGTAAAAATAGGTCGGCGTGTTTTCTTCCCTGTCTTTCAGAGAGAGAAAGTGTGTGTGTGTGTGTGTGTGTGTGTGTGTGTGTGTGTGTGTGTGTGTGTGTGTTCCGACGTCCTGCCAGCCGGTCAAAAACAGATGAAGCAATTTTAGCTCACTTTTTCCCCCCGAAAGATTCACTTCCAGACTGACTCAGATCGTAGAAGACTTCAAGGAAAAATTGTCCCCGTGAAAGGGAAGGGCCGTTAATGAGGAGGGAGCTCGTGCGAGACAGGATTCCTCGGGGTTTCCCCGAAACGCCCGTTCCCTCCACATCCAGGTTATGAGCAGAAGTGAACGTTTCTTTCCATGACGAGTCTACGCGGCTCAGTTTTCCCAAATGAAACTTTAAACAAGACGGAATCGCACACACGCACACACACTATGTTGTTTGAAGGGACAGATGAAGGAAGGTCTCCCAGCACGTAGGACAAGGAGTTGGCGTGGCCGGAGCCCACCCGCCATGGGCGGGGAGGGGAGGGATGAGAGGCATCCACGCAGGATGGCGCACGTGCTTTGTACTGACACAGGGAAGAAGCAAAAGTGCGCTTTCTCCTGTTTTCCGAGTTCAGGTGCGTCCTGTGGCCGCACATCTATCTGTCTATCAGCCCTGGGCGTCGCGGGGAGAGTCCTGAGCCCGCATCCCGCCCTGCTCCCCTCGCCACACTGTGCTCCACGGCCGTCCTCCCCGTTCGTACCCACCCCCAACCAGGACCCTCCCCTGGCTCCCTGCTCCTCGGCTCTCCCCCCTACTGGGTCTCCACGGGCACCTCAGTACCCTCACGGCTCTCCTACTGTACAGAGACCCAAATCCTTTTCTTGACCATCCTACCTCCTAAACACCTGTCTTTTCTGCCCTCCCCGGCCAAGCTGCTTCCGAGAGCAGTCTACACTCGCTGTCCTCACTCTCCACCACTAGTCATTCCCCCAAACAACTGCCCTCTGCTTCCTGACACTGCTCTGAGTGGGTTAGTGACCTTCACGAGCCAAAGCCAGCCCTTTCTTATGGGATTTCCACATAGCATTTGAGAGTGACCATCTGTGTGCCCGTCCACCCATCCATCTATCCACCCAACCTTCCATCTGCCCATCCACCCTCCATCCATCTGTCCATCCATCCATCTGTCCACCCTCCATCCATCTATCCATTCATCCATCTATCCATCCATCCGTCTATCCATCCATCCTGTCCATCCACCCTCCATCCATCTATCCATCCACCCTTCTGTCCATCCATCCATCTGTCCATCCACCCTCCATCCAACCACCCTCCATCCATCTATCCATCCATCCGTCTATCCATCCATCCGTCTATCCACCCTCCATCCATCTATCCATCCATCCGTCTATCCATCCATCCGTCTATCCATCCACCCATCTGTCCATCCACCCTCCATCCATCTGTCCATCCATCCATCCATCCACTCATCCACCTTTGAGGACAGCAGGTGCAGGTGGAGGTTTCTCTGAATGTCCTTATCTGCCTCAGGCTGGATCCTCCAAGGGACCATGGGTGTCACAGACCTCATCCCGGGAGGACTAACTGGGCCATAGGATAAGGGACAGGATGCTGTTGACCCCAGGTGTCATTCTGGTCCAGTTCCTTTCCTACACATTACACGCCACCCCAGGAGGCCTATCCTTCCCCAGGGTGGCATCTAGGCCAGAACTCTGTGCCACCTCAGGAGTTACCTGCGCGCCCTGGACGTCTCCGTGTCAACAATTGCACTCGTCCGTCTCTCATTACAGGGATGTTTTCTGGGAATCAGAAGGTGGGAGGGACATTGGTTTCCCTTCCCTGGGGTCATGGGCCCACCTCCTGGCCCTCGCCTTGACCCTCCATCTGCTGCCACTTCCTGCAGCCCCCACACCCGAGGCCCCGTGTGTCCCGCTGCTGAGAATGTCGGGTGCCGAGTATCCTCATGTCTGAGAGACCCAGGGACCCTCTTCCCGTGAGGGCACCTGGTCTGGGAGAAAGAACTCTGACCCTCGCCCTGGGGGTGTGGGAGCAGGAACGACCTCGGAGACCTTCTCGACACCGCGGGGTGGGGGGCGTGTTTTCATAGTTAACGCTGAACAACCAGGATGCATCCCACAGTCGTCTGTGCATTAGTGATCCTTCGGATAAAGGACAGTCGGTGGCATCTCAGCTGTGACAGCATCGTGTCACTGTCATTTTTATACCCAGCTCAGAATGTCATTGACAAGGGCGGGCCCGCGGCCGGGAACAGTGTCGCCTGTGGCTCCGCTGGGACCGTGAAGGATCTGCCAGCCGAGCTGAGGCGGGGCTGGGGACCTTTGCGATGCCCTTACCTCAGAAGTGCATGTGGAGACGCTGACTCCGGTGGTGACAGGTCGTGGGTCTGCTCCTGGGCTCTGGGGCCCTCGCCTGCGATGGCCGACGAGGTGCGGGAATGGGGGATCTAGGACGCACGGCCGCAGTCCGGGGACAACCCTGCAGCTCTCTGCATGGGCCTCGTGGTGGCCGGGACGCAGAGCCATCGAAGGAGACCCTGCACCCTGCCTACCGCTCTCTCCAGGGGTGTCCCGTATAATAGACTACAAGCGACCCCCGTGGGGTTTGCTTCTCGGCTGGTGGGGACCATTAGCGCCAGCCCCGACAGCAGGGCAGACCCCAGCATGCCCAGCGGCTGCCATCTGGCGGTGACACATGATGTCACTGGGTTTCCTGGTGGCTCGGGGAGGCGACCTTCCTGGGGAGGCGAGGGGCCTGCCCTTGGGAAACAGGGATCTCCAGCCCAAAGTCAGGAACGCAGCCGCCTTGTCCCGGGGGCCCGATGAGCGGTGAGCGCCTCACGGACTATGACAGAAACATCAAAAAGGTGCTCCTTAAACGTGTTTCATTAGGAAAACTGCTATTTGGGTTTTTGAGTCAGAGGATCAGAAAGAGTTGTGGGGTGGACTCCCTCCTCCTGTCCCAGCCCACTGGTCCCGCAGAAATGCTCCCCCTTGTCTTTCCACAGTTCTGGGCTTGGCTTGGAAAACAGTCATGGGGACAGTCCCCCAAAGCAAGGGGTACCAGGGCTGGCTCTGCCCCCGAAACCTGCCCCCGGGGCAAGGGAACGCCTTGCCGGTGGTCCTGATGCAAGACTAGGTTCCCACAGCGTGGGGGAGAAGCGTGACGGCCCCACGGGGCAGGAAGGTCTGCCCGGAGTCAGTGGACTTTTACTGACTTCCCGATTCCTGGTCACAACTGCTCCTACAGCAGAGCCTTAGTGTGGTGGGGGTTTGTCACGGCTTTTCCTAGTACGATGCTCGTGAGAGGCTGCCTCTCTCTCCCCGTCACCTCCCCCCCCCCCCCCCCCCCCCCCCCCCCCCCCCCCCCCCCCCCCCCCCCCCCCCCCCCCCCCCCCCCCCCCCAATCTCTCCATCTCCTCATTCTTGTCCAAGCCCTGGCTGCAAATAGAGGTGAGACCACCCCCCCCAGGAGCCCCACACGGGCTCCTAGGCCCTCTGCTCTCCACCCAGCACCTCCCAGCAGCTGGGCTTCCCAGCACACCCCATCCATTCACCAGGCCCTCACTAAGCAGCTGCTACGGACCAGGCCCCGTATGGGGCTCAGGATACAGTGATGAATAAGACAACGTCCCTGCCATCAGGGGCTCGCTGTCTAGGCCAGTGACAAAAATCTGTGGGGTTACAGGAAAGGGCAGTGGTGCTAGGAAATTCGCCAGGGACGGGGATGAAGACGGAGAGAAGGAATTCCTTCGCACAACCATACGTGGTCTGTGACAGCCAGTGAGGGTGGGACAGAGAAGGGAGGTCTTCCCACGGAGCTTGTAGTCCATGGGGCGAGCGGCCAGACGGGCTCCCGGCTCTCACGGGAAGTCGCGAGTGCGTGCCTTAGAAGAACAGGTTAGGTGCCGAGAATTTAAGAGCACGCTGGGTTGGAATCCACCCGGGACGCTGGGTGGGTGGGGCTTTGAAGAACATGACGGATGGATGGGCAGAGCTGGGAGAACGTTCCAGAAGGGGGGGTGTCCCAGAGGAGTCAGGGCCAGGGGCACGGGGACGAGAGGGACATTTGGGAGCATCGGCCCCAGGCCTAGGGGCGCCCCTCACATGTGGCAGCTGAGCTGGGTTTGGGGGGGGAACAGAGTGCGAAGCCACAGGACAATATTCGGGCACGCCTTCCTCGGTTTAAATTTTCTCAGTACTTTTGCAGAAAAGCATTTCTGTATTAAAATAAACACACAAGAAGACAGGATGCCAAATATACAGAGATTTAATTTAAGATTTAAAAAATGTAATTCCAGAGAGGTTCCGACGGCCTCCCATAGGCCCCTCTGCGTGCTCACCCCGGGGGCCAGCCGGGCAACCAAGGACAAGATCTGAGGACCTGCCGTCCTTGGTCGCTAACAGCCGGCCCCCAGATGGGAAAGCAGGCCCAGAGAGGGCTGCCATGCACTCGAGGCCACACAGCGCCCGAGCAGCAGCCTCAGGCCTGGAAGCAGGCTCCCCGCACAGCACAGCGGACCAGCGGGCTGTGGGGGAGAAGGAAAGGGAAGAGCTCCCGGGGAGCGGGGCTGCGCTATGGCTGCCGCAGGATCCGGGTCCTCGCCCGCCGGCTTCCGTGGGGCCAGCGTGCGTCCCCAGACGGATCGGGATCGTCCCCGCGGGGGAAGCAGGAAACTCGCCGTCTCCTCCGTGCTCCTCCCCTGCCTTGGTCTGCAGCGCGCACAGGTTCACAGCCACCGGGGACGCGTGTCCTGGTGCCCTTCCCGCGACAAAGTCGTGTTCTGCGGGCGGGGGGTCCAGCGAGAACAGGATTCCTTTCTATTTCGGGGTCAGTGAGACCAGGCATCGTGTGGCTCTGTCAGTTTCCTAGCAGGAAAAAAAAAACCCTCCAAAACAGGACCCCCAAAGGGTGAGAGCTCTGTGGTGTGGGCGGGGTGCTCCTGGGCTAGGAGACAGTGACCACAGCCTGCAGCTGGATGCTCCCGCCCCTGACGGCGTCCTTCTCTCTCTTCCGAAGGTGCCAGGAGAGGGTGTGAAGGAACCAGCCGACGTCCTGGAGGTCCTCGGGCCACCTCAGGTAGTGCCGCTTCCGCACGAACCCTGCGATGCCCCTGTGTTTCATCAGCTGGTACTGGGACAGGGAGACGACAACCACCAGGGTGAGGGCGCCGTCCTGCTGCGACGCGCACCTGCTCTGGGCGTAGGCCAAGGCCTCCAGGCACCACCCGTCGCGGAGGAAGTGCCTGCTCACCAGGCAGACCACCTTCCTGCTGCCCCACATGGCGTCCTGGATGTTGGCGACGTGCTCCCGCCCCGGGACGAAGTCCCTCTCCTCAAAGCACAGGTTGAATGGGTTCTGGGCGCTGTACTGAGCATCCAGGTGCGTGAGCAGCGCCCTCTGCACCCACTCGAAGTCTCTGCTGCTGAAGCACAGGTAGGCGTCGTACCTGTACGGGTGGGACTCTCGGCGCCTGGCCTGCACCACGGGCTGCAGTCTGCGGGCCGCCCCGTAGCAGAGGAAACAAAGCCCCTGGAGCTTGGTGGCCATGAAGACACTCACAAGGAACAGAGTCAGGGTGACCATGCAGGAGATGAAAAGGGACAAGTGTAGGGCCTTCCAGAACTCCTCTTCGTCGCAGTGCTCCATGGAGACAGAGGAGAGGGGGGGTCCCCGTGAGCGCGCCGGGGTACGCACAGGAGATGTCCGCTCACGACCCGAGCACGGTGACGTTGGTCTGGTTGAGCCAAGCGACGAGAGCGCGGAGGCCACACTCGCAGATGAACTTGTTGTTCGAGACGTCCACGGCGCCGAGGGCCACACTGCTTATACTCTTTTTAAGGAATAATTAACATAAAAGAACATCGCACACTTTAGATGGAAGATGATACAGAGACTAAAAACATCATATTTGCTTCTGTTAAGCCCAGATTTTGAAATCCCCGAAGACCACCAGGGAGCCGAGTCCGATGCAAAAGCAAAAGGCCTTTATTCGAGCTAGCTCGAGCTCCGTCTCCCACACCCACCGACGCAGCGGCGTGATGTGGAGAAAGAGAGAGAGTTTCAAAAAGCGCCACAGTTTTATAGGGGCCAGTGGCCAACGAGATTGTAACCCACAGAAAGTTGCATAGTCATTTTAGGCCACACACAGGTGGCCAATTGAATTACAATTTACTATATGGTGGCTGTTTGAGCTGGCCTATCACTCTGGTCAGAATTGGCCCACAAATTTGGTGGGCAAAAGGCGGGGATTACATTCTTTGGTGGTTAGCCGTTCCGCATTCCTATTGGCTAACTCTAACTCAAGGGCGGGCTGGGCAATATTCGGACATGGGGGTTATACACAAGATGGCGGGTGTAGCACAAAACGGAGTTAGCCTTGCTCTGCTCTTTCATTCCCCCTTGTCTTGTAACATACGGCCCAATCATGGGACGGACTGCATTTCTATTGCACCCTTGGTTATTAAAGGCTTGTATTGGCCGTGTAGGACCATCATCTGGACAACCCCTATACGTTCCTTAACAAACTGAACTAGCCTATTGATGACACAGGGCCGACCATTAACAGCAGCAGCAGGATTACAAGGGGTCCGGCAAGGGCAGAGACAAGGGTGGTTAGCCAAGGGGACCAGTTGAACAGAGACTCATACCAGAACTGAGATTGTTCCCTTTCTAACTTCGGCTTTTGCAGCCCCTCCCTTATGAGTGCCGGGGCAAACATAGCAGTGGTGTTTTGGAGAAACCTGTCATCCCATTGGAGGTGAAGGAGGGAAGGGAGGTCTATCCAGAGTTCCGGGAACCATGTGTCCTTGGGGCGGATCTGGGAAGTCTGATTAAGTATCGTCCCCGAGCTGGTGTCTATGATCTGCCAGGTAAGATTATAGGGGGCGTGGGGGCTCCCGGCAGCATAGGTAGCGGCTAACAAAGTTACCAGCATTAGGTAGGTCGAGTGCATCGTAGCTTGAGCTTGAGCGGGTTGCGTTGGTCTGGATCGATGCTCCATTGTGTGACGGAGTCCTCCTGGACTGCGGAGGGGCTGGCCGGATGGACGTGAGTGTGATGGACCCAGAGAGCAGTGGGTGTGGTCAGCACTACCATGTAAAGACTCTTCCAACGCGGCTCAAGGGTTTCCCGGCGGTGTCTTTTGACAAAGACCCAGTCCCCTGGTCTGTACTGATGTGGCGTCGGGGTCGGGCCAGCCTCATAGATGGCACAGAGGCACGGCCAAATGTTTTTGTGTGCCTTCTGGAGTTCTCTTAAAGAAAAGGATAGTTCCTGATTTTCACATTCAGTTAGAAGTTCGGCCTTAAGGTTGGGAATGATAGGGGGGCCTACCAAACATGATCCCGTAGGGAGTAAAACCCAGGGTGTTACCCGATAGAGAGCATACGGTAGGAGAGTCACCCGGTCCCCACCAGTCTCCATGGTTAATTTGGTAAGGTTCTCTTTTAGGGTTCTATTCATTCTTTCTATTTGTCCTGAGCTCTGGGGCCTATAAGCACAACGTCATTTCCAATTTGCCCCAATTACCTTGGCTACTGCCTGCGTTACCTGCGAGGTAAAAGCTGGCCCGTTGTCTGATCCCATCATGGCAGGAAAACCATACCTGGGTAGGATGTCTTCCAGCAGCTTCTCGGCCACCGTCTAAACCGTTTCATGCTTGGTCGGCTATGCCCCTACCCAGCCAGAGAAGGTGTCTATAAACAGTAAGAGATGTTTATAACCATACTTCCCTGGTTTAACTTCAGTGAAGTCTGTCTCCCATTGTGCTCCTGGTTTGGTTCCTCTGAGCCTGGTCCCTTGTTCATCTGACCCGGCTCTCGCGTTTGTGAGCTGGCAGGTCTTGCAGGCAGATACAACCCGATTTATGTTGGTGTCTTGCTGATGAATCTTGATTCCGGCATGCTGGATGAAGTCCTTCAATTTCCGGGCTCCCGGGTGGGTGGATCGGTGCATGTGTTACAACACTGGGACCCCGAGCCGGTCTGGCAGCATGAGCTTCCTATCCGGGGTCACCCCCATTCCTTTATTTCTTGGGCCACGGGGAGTTTTCTGATCCGCTGCAATTCCTCCTGGGAGTACCCTGGCTGGTCTGGCAGGACTGGGTCCCCCGGGTCCGGTAGCTGTAGAGTCATGATGGGGGCCGAAGTAAGAGCCACTGCCTTGGCCGCCTGGTCAGTCCTCCGGTTACCCCTTACCACGGGGTCGTCAGTATTTTGGTGTCCTTGGCAGTGGATGATGGCTAGCTTGGTAGGGAGCCATAAGGCCGCCAGTAGGTCGAGTATTTCCTGTTTATTTTTTACTGTCCATCCTTCTGCCGTCCGTAGCCCCCTCTCCTGATAGATTGCCCCATGGACGTGTGCCGTTGCAACCGCGTAGGGCTATCAGTGTAGACGTTGAGTCGTTTCCCTGCTCCCAGCGTTAGCGCCTTGGTGAGGGCAACAAGCTCTGCTCGCTGGGCGACAGTTTGCTGTTCAGGATGTCAATTGTGCCCCCGACCCGAAAGGTAGAGACGGAGAAAACTGTGGGAAGATGCGCAAAGATCAGGGAGGCACAATTCCTGGGAGAAAAAGCATCAAGGGACGATAAACTCACGAAAGTGTGTCCAGCGTCTCGGGCGGTCAGAGAGCTGCAGCCCAAACCAGGGCGATCAGCTGCTGGAGACACGTGTCCCCCCCGATCCTGACGTGTGCTCCAAGCAGGAGGGGCCTCCCCCCAATATGCACAATGGCTCATGCTCCCGGTCTCCTGCCCTTGGACATGGGGCCACTTACCTGGTTGGTGCCTTCAGCTCTCATTTTCCTCCTGGTGGGGCTCACGTCACCAGGACCCTGAGTGCCAGGAGTCTGGTCTGTGTGTCTTCCCCCCCTCCCCCCACACCCCGGACCACACGACCCAGCCCCCGGGCCGGCGTGGTTATCCCCAGAGCAGCGGTTCTGAAGCCCACCACGCCTCCCCCCCATGCCCCCGGCTCCCACTAGCTTCTGCACGAGAGCATGATACCGCCCGAGACCCCCTCCCCTAGACCCTCCAGGGAACTAAACCCTTAGTCTTTTCTGACACTAGTTTTACTACTTAACCATTCATTTTTTTTTTTTTGCAATAATATTGACGAGTGGGGGGGTCCCCTACAGCATTGTCTGATTCTCAGAGGATGGGAGGAGCTAAACCACCTAACAAAGGGACAGCGGCTAAGGAACCCGGGGCACGCTGACATCCTGGGGCACACGCAGACGTTGGAGACGCTCCTGGGGAGTATTTGGGCTGGTGAGACTCAGGCCTACATCTGTATGTGGAGAAACATGAGTGAGTGCGTGTGTTGGCCTCCCCGACCCGCCCGCTCGGGTCTGCAGCTGGTGGTCTTCCTGGGCGGCCTATGTGCGGAGAGCCCCCCACGGCGGGGGCGCGGGCTCGTGGTCACCCTGCCCTGTGGCCGCTCGCGCAGGTGCGGCCCAGGCTCACTGTCCCTGTTGTCCCCATGCGGCCGTGGGCAAGTGTGTACCCGGACCCTCATCCTGCTGCCTCAGACCGGCAGGGGTAGAGGGTGGAGGGGCCACTCCCCAGAGTCTGCGTGGGGTCGGGATGTGTGCCATACGCCCCCTGTCACTGCCTTCCCTGGGGGGACGGGAAAGACTTGGGGTCAGGAGGCCCCGCCAGCAGGGAAGCGAAGGTCAGCAGCAGCCAAGTGGGGAGCTGGGGGGGGGGCGGGCAGGAGCCCCCAGGCTGAATGTTTGCTGTGCATCCCTGAGCTGCCCCCGGCCTGAGCCCCTCCTCCCCACGTGGCAGTGGCAGGTCAGGCCGTGGACAGGAAGGTCCAGCATCAGGGCCTCACGAGGAGGAGACTTGGGGACTCGAGGGCACGCCCCCTGGTGGCGGAGCCTTGCCGCTGGTGGGTTTGGGACCTGCTTCCGCAGCCCTCCCTGGAGTGATTCGTTCAGGGACATAAGGGTCGCGCGGGGCAGGTGTGGCAGAGACACCCACCGGCTTTGCCCCTCTCCCTTACAGCCTCTCCCACGCTTGCCGTCTGGCTCCCCTCCGCCCTCCGCTCCCCAGGGCGAGTGCAGGGCGTGGAGGGTCCTCGGGCTGCTGGGCTGGGGGGCGGGAGGGACCGCAGACCCTGGTGCGGACGCCCCGCTGGGAGATGGCGGGAGTGAGGTTTCCCGAGCATGGTTATTTGTTGTTTTGGATTTTCTAACCACAAAAGTATAACGGGTTTCATAGTGTTGCAGAGAAAATGGAAATATGATTTATGCCTCACAATTTATGGACCCAATTTCACAGATATTTGGCACTTCTATCACGAATCTGACAGGTACAAGCTCTCTTTCTCCCCCTAAGAAGTGGTTGAGTGTGGAGAGAAAGCACTTAAACATGATAAAAACTCTTTACTGAAACCCCAGATCAAACATTCTGCTAAATGGAAAATGCGCGAGTTGTTCGGTTCGTTCGAGAACAAGATCTGGGGCATGTTGGCCACGAGGGGTGCACAGGGTGCTGGAGGTTTTAACGGATTCTATGGGATGCAAAAGTGAACCCAGCGCAATAAATACTGGGAAAGGACAGAAAATACCTTCATTCACAGACGACCGGGAGCATACCTAGATAATCTATTAGGTTTTATTACAACTGGTAGAATTTAGAAAGGTAGAGTAATGCAGAGTTTTGACCCCACTCAGAAGAGCAACAGAACTATACACTTTCTAAGGCTAAGGAAGGTATCCTGCTTCTTCAGATAAAATGATGGAATTGGACCAAAGGACATTAAACAGAATGTTAGCAGCTGGAGACGTACAAGATGGGCTTCTGTGCAGGAAAGGGTTAATATCAGACACATGTTAGCCCTTAGGGAGCTCATATATAAATTTAGTGCAATTATAATTAAAATGTTACTTTTTAAAAAAAGATTATTAGTTGAGGGGGAGATGGGGGAGAGAATCTTCAAGCAGACTCGGTTGAGCACAGAGCCCAACGTAGGATTCGATCTCGGGACCCCAAGATCACTACCTGAGCCGAAATCAAGAGTGAGACGCTCACCAACTCCCCCAGGCACCCCTAAAAATACCACTTTCAAGAACTGGATAAAGTAACTTTAAATTTCACGTAGATAAAACACTTTCAGGTTTTGAACGTTCTGAGAATATTCGTGAAGAAACGTGGGGATGAGAAGGGGACCGTCTTCAGTCGACGATAGGACGCAGACTCGCATTCTCAGGGCCTGGTGTGGGTCCCGGGGCGATGGGGGGGGGACGCGGACGAGAGGACCCAGGAGGAGATGCAGAAGGAAAGGGGGGGCCGCGCCGTGATGGTGGCATTTCCAGCCAGATGCAGAGCTCCTCGACGTAAATTGTCCCCACACAGAGAAGCAGCAAGAGTTCTCTGCCGCAAGCCTACGTAGAAACAAGTTCTATGTGAGTTTACTATTTGCGTCCAAAGAAGACGGGAAGGTCGGGGCGAATAGGATTTCGGGACCTATTTGTAAAAGTTTGGGTGAGGGACTCGGACCTCGTGAGCCGCCAAAGAAAGAGTAAAAACAGGTTGCCTTGTAAAAATTAGGCCTCCAGTGGGACGAGGAAAGTCCATGAGCAAAGTCAGAGAGCAAACAACCCACGAGGCAGGATATGTCCGTCGGGGGAAGGAGAGGGCTAGAGAGTGCTCGTGAATAAAGGGTGCTTTCCGGAGATAAATGAAATCCTAGTGAGAAAACCGTGCAAGACATGACCTAAGAATCCAGTCAATACAGGAACAGACCCCCGTCTCCCTCGTTGTCACAAAGTACGGGTTAAACAGGGAGGTTTGTCCCCGTTTTCCTAGAACGTCCTGCATGGGGAACCCCTGGGTCCTGAGAGAAGGAGGAAGGGCCTGGGGTCTCCACAGCTCGACCGGACCGCGTGTGGTTGGCCTGGCGAGGTCACATCCGCCACGCTGTGCTTCTGGGCTCCCCCGGGACCCCCCCGGCCCCCCAGGGCTCACCTGGCAGACAGGAGCGCAGTCTGTGCTGTGGGTGCTGGGGAGGCAGAGAGGCGAGATCCGGGGAGTGCCAGAAACAAGGGTCCTGCTCAAGCCCCCCACCCCCCGTCTGGCGCATTTTGTTAAGGGCGGCCCAGCAGGGGAGTCCCCTCCAAGTCCAAGGAAGCGCTGACCGGTTAGACCCCCTGGTTAGGAAAGCAGGTTCCCGGGCCGGCCTCGGCGGGACTTCCACAGCCAGACCTGCGGGGAACAGGGGACAGAGCTGATTGTCATGCCTGCCCGGGGCCCCCAGCCCTGTGGTCGGGCTGCCGGTGACGGGTCGCGATGCCGCGGGGGCTGGAGGGTGTGAGGCAGAGGGAAGCTGGCACAGGGGGCTTGCATTCACGGAGTTGGGGGTGGGGATGCACCAGCCCCTGCTTCCCAGTCCCTGCAGAGTCCGGTGGGGCGGTGGTGGGGAGGGAGCTCCAGCCCTTAGAGGAGGAGCCCTGGGGCCCCCACGGGCTGCTGAAGAGCTGGCCTCCTCCCTCCTGCTCTCCGGTGACGGCGGGAGAGGGTGCCTCTTACCAAAGGTCTGCCGCCTAGTGCTGGGCACTCTTCTCGGCTTCTGGGGACAGCGGGAGGGAGCCTCGGGCGGAGGCCTGATGAAAGGACTGGCCCTGGGGAGACAGAGCCGCCCCACACTGAGGCAGGGTGGGCAGGGGTGCGTCCCGGGGCCTCACCAGGATGGGGGTTTGAATACGGTTCCCCCTAAATTAGGCGAGCGGTATTAACCAGAGGTGATTT
>CM053618.1:54246592-54263291 GCA_028646535.1 Procyon lotor
TGGGAGCCCAAGACGACTCAGAAACACTGACCATTTGGAGCGAGCAGCCCGTTCACAGTGGGGAGGGTGGGCGGGAGGGATGTTGGACGCAGGGGACCGAGGCCCCGGACCTGGAGGGCCGGGCACACGACGACACCAGCCACGGAGACGGGGAGCTTGGGGAAAGGAACACTTTGGGGGAAGACCATACTTGGGGCAGGCTTGGGGGGGGCCCTGAGAAGGTGCGGGGAGCAGCCCCTAAGTCTGGGGGGAGCTGAGTCCTGGCTGCATCGACCAGCGTGGATGGACAGATGGACGCCCAGGAGAAGGAACAGCCGGCGGGTGATGCCCAGCGGCCACAGGAGGGGCGTCTCTAGAGCCATCGAAGGCCACCAAGAGCTCAAGGGCATTTGGAACAGATGATCCCACAGCGTCCGTGGCTTGGTGCTCTGGTGTCCTCACCTGGCAACCCCCCAGGAGGATTTCGGAGGTGCCGGGTCAGAGAGGGAGTTGGAAGTGAGGAAGGAGCCTCGGTTCTGTCCAGGGCTGGCGCGGAGCACCACTGTGGGGCACCTGTCCTTGTACCCCATGTCTCGAGCCGTCCTGGGAGGCCAGGGGCTGCACAAGCCTGCGAGCTGCTGGTCCACAGGCCGAGGAAAGCACGACCCAAGCCCTGCAGCCCCGAAGGCCCACCTCCACGGCCCCATCCGGGGCACCCCTGCCCCCACTCCTCCTGGACCAATCACACTCCCCGAGGGTGACCCCACGGCCCCGTCCTGGGCACACCTGCCCCCACTCCTCCTGGACCAATCACACTCCCCGAGGGTGACCCCACGGCCCCGTCCTGGGCACACCTGCCCCCACTCCTCCTGGACCAATCACACTCCCCGAGGGTGACCCCACGGCCCCGTCCTGGGCACCCCTGCCCCCAGTCTTCCTGCACCATCACACTCCCCGAGGGTGACCCCACGGCCCCGTCCGGGGACGCGTCTGGCTGTGCCGTGCGTGTCTGCCCGGCGGTGTTGGGCATCCCTGGAGGATGAAGGAACAAGACGCCAACACCCGCTCTCTGAGACCTGGGGGCCACGTGCCATCCATGACCCTCCTTCCCACGACAGCCCAGCCCCGGGAACTCTGTCCAGCCTCTGCGACGGGCAGGAGCTCAGGCTCTGGAACCTCCGGGTGCCTCCGAGGGGCCCCCTCAGCAGACGGGGAAGGAGGCCCCCCACATGGTGCGGCACCGGGCAGGGCGCGGGCCGACTCTGTGACCGGAAACCACATCACCAGAGCATTGGGAATGAGACAGGAGGGCACGTGGGTGCAGAGAGGCCTTCGGAGGTGGGTGATGGGCTGGGGAGCCGCGCCAGGGGCTGCAGCAGGAAGACCCCCGCCCCGGAGGGTGTGCAGCGGGTGGTGACCTGCAGGTGCGCAGGGAGGGAGGGTGCGAGGGGCAGGCCTGCCTCAGGAGACTCCCCTGCAGGAGCCTGGCTGGCTTCAGTCTCCCGGCCCAGAAATGCGGACTCACCCAGACAAGGGCACCGCGACCCCTCCACCCAACTCCCGTGCCCTAGGCGGCCTTCTGATGGCGCACCTCTGGCCGTCTGCCCTAAGGAAGGGCCAAAACAGCTCTGATGGCGAAGAATCCCGTGCTGGTACGCACAGGCTCGGCTTGGCCGCACGATCAGCGGGCTCCCGAGGTGCTGCCGGAGTCTGCTCAGTCGATAACCCGGGGGTACCTGCGAGAGCCTCGGCCCCACGGGCCTGCCTGGGCCCCCATCGCAGGGGGCCAGTCGCCCTCCCGTCCCCCCCACCTCCGGAACCGGCCGTGCAGAGCCACATGCCTGTCGGGTACTTGGCAGGCCAGGGGCTCTGCCGCAATTAGCAGGCTGAGCAGGATTCAGCAGCAAGGGCGGCCGCCTCCGCCAGAGCCCAGCAGACGCTGAAAGAGAGCAGAGCTGTGGCCGCATCCGGCAGCTGAGCCCACACGGCCCAGCCGCCCCAGTAGTGAGCGGGGCCCCCACCAAGTCCCCCAGAACACCAGGACCCCTGAGCAGTGAGCGGGGCCCCCACCAAGTCCCCCAGAACACCAGGACCCCTGAGCAGTGAGCGGGGCCCCCACCAAGTCCCCCAGAACACCAGGACCCCTGAGCAGTGAGCGGGGCCCCCACCAAGTGCCCCAGAACACCAGGACCCCTGAGCAGTGAGCGGGGCCCCACCAAGTGCCCCAGATCACCAGGACCCCTGAGCAGTGAGCGGGGCTCCCATGGCTGCCCCTCCCTGTGTGGGCCGCATCCCATCCCTCCTCCCTCGGGGTCTCTGAGGGCGTCACACAGCCCCCGGGGTTGCTAATATGCAGTCACATTGGAGCAAACAGGTGACATTTGCTCCAATGTGAGAGAGAGAGGAGAGCCCTGAGCCGGGCGCCCCTTTCGCCAGCCTGCAGGATCCCGGCACGTCCTGCCCTTCAAGGTCCCTTCCCTCAGGCCTGCGACCTGGCCTGGGGACCACTGGCACCACGGGCCCTCGGCGTCCTCGTCGGGGTCCTGTTCCCAGCTCGGGTGTATTCTCCAGGTGGGGGATATTTTCCACAGGAAAGCAGGACCCTCGGGGCTGATGTCTTCAGAAATGTTCTCCCCAGGGACACCTGGGACCTCAAGGGGTTAGGTGTCTGCCTTTGGCTCACGTCATAATCCCGGGTCCTGGGATCTAGTCCTGTGCGGGGCTCCCTGCTCAGCGGGGTTCTGCTTCTCCCTCTGCCCCTCCCCCTACTCGTGCGCACTCTCAAACAAACAAATAAAATGTTTTAAAAAGGAAGAAAGAAATGCTCTCCCCAAGAACCCAAAAGGAGATTTAAAGTAACAGGACAGACTTGCCGTATTTCTGACCATACGAGTATTGAGTAGATATCGCTTGTCTCCTATTTAATCTACAAAATTAACAAAATGGCTCTAGAACGTATGGGGAACAATAATTTCACGGGACTAGCTGAGGCCGTTTTGAAAAGCCAGAGCGACGGCTGGGGCTTTGCTCTCTCAGATTTAAACGGGAGAAACAGCAAAACAATGTGGGAGCCGCATCGGAAGAGACATCAAATCCACGGAATGGAATCGAAGGCCCGGAAACAGACCCCAATTTCTAGACGGTGTAAGTATATCGCGAGGGGGTATTTCCACGCAGCGCGGGAAAGGAGGGGCCGCTCGGTAAGTCACGTTGGTACAACTGCCTAACCATCGGGTGAAAGTAAACGATGTCCGCCCTTCTCCAAACACACAGACGCGAGACCTCAGACTGCCCGGAAGCTTCGACGTCGCCAGCAGCACATGGAAACTATTCGCGGGCACTGAAGGGCTCTCCAAGCGAGACCCCAGCCGGCGGGAACATGGAGAAAAGGTGCAGGGAGATTTTTCTTCGCTAGCATTTCAACGGAAGCTGCAAAAGCCGTACTTGTAACACACGTGGTGGGGCGGATACTCGACGCGTTTCCACACATAAGTAAGAAAAAGATAAAAACTCCAGTAGAGAAACTGACGAAGAATGAGAGCTGACGATTGGAACCGTTAATGCAAAGGGCCAACAAAGACCGGCTGTCCCGGTTCCCAAACACCGGACAGCATCTCAGGACACAGGAGCTCTGCTCCTCCTCCCCCGGGAAGCCCACCGGCCCCTTCCCGAGGGTGAACCCTCCCCTCCTCCGCGCAGCACTAACCTCCCAGGAACCTTCCTGACTCGCGAGCCCCGGGGGCCCTGTCTCCGCGGGGGTCCCGTCCACAGCGGCGATCACGGCTCGTGTTCTCAATGATCAGACTGTTCGCCCACTGGACGCACGGCCCCCGTTTCTCAAGCACAGGATACGCAGTGCGTCGGTTAAATAAATCGCAGGAGCGTTTCTTTCTTTCTTTTTAAAACTTTTTATTTATGTATTGGTTTGAGCGTGCGCACTGGCAGGGGGAGGGGCCGAGGGAGAAGCAGACTCCCGGCTGAGCAGGAGGTGCGGGCATCCTGCAGGCTGGCCAATGGGGCGCCCTGCTCAGTGCTCTCCCAGGTCACCTGTTTGCTCCGACAGGACCGCACATTAGTGACCCTGGGTGCCGTGTGACGCCCCTCAGAGACCCCGCTCTGCTTCCCAGAAGAGGACTCTAACTCTGCCTTCCAGCCCGACGTGTCCCCGACCTGTCTCTCTGTCCTTGTTCTCATACAACTGCTGGGCAATTCCACCCATCAGGACGAGACGTCTCGGGACCAAACTCACCATCTTCCTAAAACGAGCTCTTGTCCCCGAGGTCTCCATTCCACGTAGGGACGCCACGCTTCTCCCCACTGTCTGCCCGAGAACTCCGACTGTCGCTCCTCCCCCGCCTTCCCGTCACAGCTTCCTCCTGGCTCCCCGTCCCCTCCGCCCCTGCCTGGACACCTGCTCGGCCACTGGCATCCAACAGCCGGACGGGCCCCCGAGCCCAGAGCGGCGCTGACAGCCTTGGGCCCAGGGTGGAGCTGGGCTGCGCGCCTCTGTGTGGGCCTGCCCTGTGCCCGGCCCGGGGTCAGCAGCCCCCCGGCTTCTGCCCTCTGGACGCCAGTCCTGGTCTCGGCCACCACTGTGTCTCCAGACGTCGCCCAACACACAAGGGCGAAGGTGCCCTAAAGCGTGGCTCCAACATGCTGCTCCTTTCAGGGTCCCGAGGGGCTCACCAAGGGCCTCCCGAGGAGTTCTTGGGGGTAAACGGGGATCTTGATCCAAGAGATCAAGATATTATGCTTCCTGTGCATCATTTCCTTGCTCTGGGGTTTTGGGCTTAACTGCCTTGGGCTGGGGTTCGGGGTGCACGGGAAGAGAAGGCAGGGGGGCCGGTGAGTCCCTCAAAGGCTCCGGGGCTGGGTGCCCTCAGTAGAGGGGCTGTGGGGCCCAGGGCCAGGAAGGGACCCCAGCCCCAGCATCCCTGCCCACCTGTCTCCCTGTGCTCTGGTTTGCAGGTCTGAAAATGGGGATGAACACAGTGCCTGGGGCACAGGACTAAACGAATTAACATGCGGAAGCGCATGAACCCAGCAGAAAGCAGCCAAACGCTAGACGCGGGCCTGTAGCCACCACGTCACCGTCGTCACACCCACCATCCTGGGGACACTTCCAGCCTCCTCTCTGCACGTCTCCAAAACACACTCGCGGCTCAGGCCGGAGTGAGGCCCCCATGCAGCACCGAGCCTCACACATGCCCGGGGACGGTGCTGCCCTTGTCCCCCGCCCTGCACCCATGTTTCTGCTCCTGGAACCCACGGGGATGCCTGCAGTCAACGCTGAACTTCCCGGTCCCGTGGCAGGAGACTGAATTACCTCCATCCAGGTGCGTCCCAGCCCCCAGGGGCGAAGTTCCAGCCCCCCAGGGGCGGAGTCCCAGTCCCCAGGGGCGGAGTCCCAGCTCCCAGGGGCAGAGTCCCAGTCCCCAGAGGCGGAGTCCCAGTCCCCAGGGGCGGAGTCCCAGCTCCCAGAGGGCGGAGTCCCAGTCCCCAGGGGCGGAGTCCTAGCTCCCAGAGGCGGAGTCCCAGTCCCCAGGGGCGGAGTCCCAGCTCCCAGAGGCGGAGTCCCAGCCCCCCAGGGGCGGAGTCTCAGCTCCCAGGGGCGGAGTCCCAGCTCAGGGTCCCCCCAGACCCCGTGGTGTTGCCTGGTGCCTGGTTAGTCCCTAGGGGTTCTGATGGGAACACTCTTCCCAATACTGTGGTTTCTCTTAGTGGAGGGGCCTTTCAAAGCACAGCTGGACGCTCACGCTAATGTGTTCTCGTAAGAGATGGGGTGCGGACGGGCCTCAAACTCGCAGTTCCCACACACAAGGTCGGACACGGGGCAACGACCAGGGCTCTGCTGGCTGGGGTGTGGAGCATTCGTTCATCTTCTGGAAACCAGGAACTGCGTCGCCATTGCACAGCCTCCTCGGTGTTGGCTCTGATGCCCTCCCCACGGTCAGGCAAGTGCAACCCACGGCTTGTGCTGGTGAGTGTGACGCTCCCAGCAGGACGTGACAGACGAGGACACCGGGGAGGACGGATCCCCACGGGGTGAAGAACAGCAGCACGGTAAAGTCCGCACAAAAGTGCAGGGCTCTTCCCAGCGTCCCTGCAACAGTGAACATGTTCGAGGGAACTTCAAGGGAGGACGTAGTAGCTCGTGAATGCACGAGACCCATTACCCCAGACGCGACGGGAAGTGCCTGCTGGAGGCGGGCTGAAGAGGATTTGTGGGGAGCAAGACCCACGGGAGGCACGGGCCGCTCACCTCCGCAGAGCTCGCGCTCTGGCCCAGACGCCCCTGTAAGTGCTTTTCCACACATGACCTGGTCTGAGCCGGAGAACCCCGGGGAGGTGGGAGCCGCTGTTACGACCCCCTGCTGTCTGCAGGAGGGCGAGGGATGTCACAGGGGAGCCCCCGGGCAGAAGACATCGGGGCCCTATCCCAGCTCCCCCACCAGCCTGCTGGGAGACCCCTGGCCACCCGCTCCCCAGTAATTAACACCACCGCCAAGGTCCCTGCAGTGCGGGCGTGCGTCCAAGGCCCGGGCTGGCTAGACCACGGGTCTGAACGACAGGGACGTTTCCTATGTTTCTAACAACCATCCTGACCACAAAGCCATCTGTGGCCGATAATCACACTCAGAAAGCCCACGATGCTTCCATGTGTCAGAAAGACGGGCTGAATCACAGAGCTAACGCAGACGCATTGCGCATCGCCTTTGCCCATTTGTTGGACTATTTCTCAGTCTGCCCACATTTTCAAGGGGCAGAAATAAAGGTGACTATTTCCCACGTGGGATTTTCCAGCACAGCGCAGGCCTGGGGTCCTGCCTGGGGTTCCGCTCGGACTCCTGCCCTGCCGGGCCCGGCACCTCGAACATCGGACCCCCTCGGAAAACACTCGCTCGGCCTTCTCGTTGTTTTACTATTTGGAGCGAAACGGCTGGACAGGAGTCAGTCCTTCTAAACCGCGGTGCGTGCCGCCGCTGGGGGGGCAAGCGGTTAAACTGCGGGGCGGCTGGGACAGTCCCCAGCACGTCTTAGTTACCGGCCCAGACGTTTAAGTACAAAACTTTCAAAGCGAGGAAACCGTAAGTAGGAGAATCAACTTCCCAAGACCCTGGACCCCGCGTCCTCCCTTGCTTGGCCGCACGCTCACTCTGAGCAGCTGGCTCCGAGCCTCGGGTTTTCTGGACCCTTTTCGGGGAGCGAATGCATCTGAGGCCCCGCGGAAAGCCGCAGACCCTCCTCAGAGCGGTGCACGCACGCCAGTCTGCATGCACGCGTGCACAGGGGTGGGGGGTTCACACGCCTGTGGCAGCTGGGCCGCGGGCGGAGGTGGAGGGCTCCTGGGAGGTGGTGAGCAGACGGGGTGAGCGCGAGGAGCCCGACCTCAGCTGGCCTGGCCACGGCTCGTCCCGTCGGCCTGGACGAGGCCCCTGAGGAGCTCAGGCACCACCACCACCCCCAGACCCACAGATCAGTCAGAGGCCCTGCGAGTTTCAGCTCAGAACTTCGGAAGGAAACGTCTGACTGGGAGGGAGGAAACTGCCCCCTTGAAAGATAAATTCGAAGCCACTTAAAATGCAATCAGAGCTGACCTCCTATTACTGTAGGTATTAACCCGTCACTTCTCTGCAGGCCGACTCCGGCAGTAATTCAATATTTACCTGGCCTAAGCCACACGTGGCCCGCTCGGTGGCCTGGGGACCCACTTGCAATTGATTTTTTAGGGGCCAGCCGCTGTAATCGAATGCTGGGAGTGTCCAGCAGTTGGCTGATTGGGTTAGTGCAAACATTACAGCCTGCATTTTGGGAAACTGTGCACACGTGACCTTCCGGATCCTCCCCAGACCCCACACCCCACACCGGCATCTGCACGGTAAACCTCGGGGAATGAGCGGCGGATGACGAGAAAACACACGAACTGGAAAACAGGCTGTTAACACCCCCCATCTATCTCTCTGTCTCTCTGTCTCTGTCTCTCTTACACACACACACACACACACACACACACACACACACACACGCACATGCGCCACTCTTCCTTCAGAGCTCAGCTCTGGGATCACCTCCTCCTGGAAGTCCTCCCTGCTCTCCCCTGAGCTCCAGGGCCTCACGGTACCTCTTCAACAGAATTCGCACTGGTCTGCCTCGGGTATCTGCCAAGGGCTGACTTCTGTCCCCTGCCCCCCCAGACTCATATGTTGAAGCCTGCAGTCCCCCAAGTGCCTGGAGAAGGTGACTGAGCTTAACACAGGTCATGAGGGTGGAGCCCTGAGCCCCTACCGCCGGTGTCCTCCTAAGAGGAGATTCCGGGGAGCTCCCTCTCCCCACCCCAGCAGGCATGGCCACACGGGGCCCCAGTAAACGGGGCCCCAGCAAGAAGGCAGCCATCTGCGTGCCAGGAAGACAGCCTCACTGGACACGGGCCTCACTGGCCCCTGACCTCCGACGTCCGGCCCCCAGAACCACGAGAACATGAACTGCTGTCACATAAGCCACGGGTCTGTGGACTGCCCACACCGGACGCTAGGTCCTCGCTCCCGTGTCTGGTCTGAGCCCCTCAGGCAGGGCTCACACACAGTAAGCGCTCACTAAGATCCTGTGGTTGGGAGTAACCGTGCGAGGGGAGGAGGGCAGAGGCTGGCAAGACCACCTCAGTTTCTCAGCCGCCCGTAGCAGCTCAAAGCCCTGCTTGAACCCGGAGGGCCACAGTGAGGAAAAACTCAGGCCCTGCGGGGCTGCCCTCGCCAAGGGCAGGACAGGGTTCAAGGCCAAGCCGGAGTCCTTCCTGCCAGTGACCCAGGCATCCAAACCCAAAGGGAAGGAAGAGTTGAAGTAACAAAAAGCTCCATGCAACAGTATCTCCTAATCCCATGGTCGCAGGTCTTGGCTGCCGAACTACTACGGAGCCTACTGACCCGCTGACCCAGCCACCGGGCCGGGCTCCATGCCTCTGTGCTCCCAGAGCTCAGGAGCGCAAGCCTGGAGCCTGCCCTGGAGGAGGAACCCTCCGTGCCCCACAGAGGCGCGGCGCCAGGGCTGCCCTTGGTCCCGGTGCGCGACCTGCTCAGGAGAAACCATTATGGAGTTTGAGTCAGACGGGATCCCGGCCTTGTAAGGAAAGACGATGACACTAGAAACTGTCCTCTGTGCTCTCTCCATGGGGACACCGATTGCATCCTCCCAGAGCCCCGTGACGTGGGCATTATCATCCCCATCATACAGACGAGGAAGCTGAGGCACGGACAGATTGAGGGGAGCAGCAGGTCTGGGACTCGGTCCCAGGGATCTGCCTCCAGACCCCGTGCTCTCAGCGACCACGACCCAGGGCCACACGGGACCCCGGAGCTCCGGGCCAGGGGCCATCGGCTGCCGGACGGAGGTGAGCAAGCACACCTGTGAAGCAGGTGCGCACTGGAGCCGAGCAGGTGGGGGCCCCGCGGCTTGCTCCGCCCCTGGACGAGACTGCCTCCTCGGCCCCCACTCCCAGGGTGCTGAAGACAGGCCAGGGGCCGCCCGAGAGGTCGCAGAAGGCGTGGGACAGGGAGACTGAGCAGCTGGACCGGGGACGGAGGGCCGTCCACGCCAGCCGGAGGAAGGAGCCGGCAGCTTAGGGCGATGGCAACGATGGATTCAGGCCCAGTGAATCCTTCTTGCTCCACCCTTGTTTTTCCCGGTCAATGGGCCGCCCCTGGCACGGGATCCCTCTCCAGGAAGGATGAGGGGCCACCTTGCCCTTCCATGTGTGGATCTCAACCTGGGAACAGTACTGAGGACACACATCGTCCCAAAGACACGGGCCTGGCCGGGTTCTCGCGTTGCTGCACCACTTGGCGCCAGCAACGTCCCCGAGAACACGACCCAGTTCAGGACAACATGGACGCGGCAGGTCCGAGAGAAGGCTGAGGCGCGTGGGAGGTGAGACCCCGAGCCCGCAGCCGGGTAGCGGGAGGCCCGGCGCAGCTGCGGCTGATGAGAGCCCCCTCCCCACCGCCCCCCTGACCACGTGCCCCGGGAGGGAAAGCAGGGAGGGCGGGAGGAGGGATTCTCACCGCGGCTGCAGACCAACGGACCAACGGGGACCTGCCTGAGCGCGGCTGCTCCTCTCCTCTCCCCGGGGCCGTGGGGGGCTGGGGGGGTGGGGGGAGGCACACGCTGTGTGGGTCGGGCAGCCCCCAGAGGGCGAGCTCTCCCTGCATCTGCGGATGAGGAAGGGCGGACGGTCTGGGTGCTCGTTACCATGTAAATGAGAGCGGCTCTCCAGAGCGTGAAGGTCCGCGACCCCAGAACCTCACCCCCTGCACCCCCCAAGGCAGAGTACGCTGTTCACGCCGCACCAAAGGAGCCCTTCCCAGAGCAGACGCCGGCCGCCCACATCCCTGAGGACAGGCGGGCCCCCAGGCGGCCGCTGTCCTGAGGGGCCCCCAGGCTGGGAGGCAGAGGATCTCCGGGGGTTTCCGCTGGGGGCTGGCAACCCCGAGCCTCCCGCCCAAGAGCAGCAGCCCGTGTGCGAGCACAAAAACCACCCGGGCCCAGGGACAGCTGCGGGTGTGTCCCCCCTCCCGCAGACTAGGGGGACCTTCTCCATCTGCAGACGGGACTCCTGACCCAGCCCACGGCGGCAGGGGCCCAGGAGCACCCCCGCTGCTGCAGGAGCTCTCCCGCGGCCAGGCCCCACATGCCGAGGGCACCTCCACGTGGGCCCGGTGTGCCCAGGTGCCAAGGACGGAGGCCTCCTTCCAGGCCACAGCCAACCCGCTGTGTCCTGTGTTCATACGAGGTCTGTCCCCTGACCTGTGTCCTTCCCACACACAGCCCACCCCTGAGAGGTGCAGAGGAACAGCCCAAGGCCCCGAGGGCCCACGAAGACACCAGCCTGGAGAGGTCAAGTGACCTGCTTCAGAGGGGACAGCGCTGGCCGGACAGAGGGGTCGCTCCTCTGAAGATTCACCCACAGCCCAAGAAGACTGAGTCTTTGAAGGACTGAAGCCGGCTGCGGCCAAAGGACGGAGCACCGCACCCCGCACCCGGAGCTAAGAGGAGGCCCCGCCCCCAACACCGCGCTCGCGCACACGCACCCCTGCGCCGAGCACACAGCGCCCTCGCCCCCCAACACAGTGCTCGCACATGCACCCCTGCGCCAAGCACACAGCAGCTCTGCCCCAACACCATATTCACAGACGCACCCCTGCACGGAGCACACAAGAGCCACTGCCCCCACCACCTTGATCACACACCCCTGCACCGAGCACACAGGGCCCGCCCCCAACACCGCACTCACATACACACACACCCCTGCACCGAGCAACAGTGCCCCTGCCCCAACCACCGCACTCACACACGCACCCCTGCACCACCTCCCCAGGAGGGAGGGCCTGCCGACCTCCAGCTCTGCCCTCCCGGCCAAGGCTCTGCTGCAGTGCAGACCCCACACCTGTGCACAGGTGGGCCACTCGCCCTGCGCGCCCCGCCCTCCTTTCCGGCCCTTTGGCGCACACACCCAGAATCCAAGGTGCTTGAACACCATCCAGAAAACGACACAAGAATAAATCTCTTGTCTTCAAGTCAGAAGGAGCCACCAACAGCCAGGGTGAGTTCCGCCATCAGGATTCTACTGTTACCGCTGCTGGTGCGGTGAGCAAACACGCTGCCTCCCCCCTCCCCCCTCCCCCCCCCCTCCCCCCTCCCCCCTCCCCCCTCCCCCTCCCAGGGCTCTTCTCCATCTACGTGCCCTTGGCCACTCCGGCCACTCCTCGTCTTCCTACAGACTCCTCCTCTTCCGAGGCTCAGGGCTCAGCACTTTCCCTGTCTGGAAAACGCCCTTACTGCTGGAGACTGAGCCGGACCAGCGTCCGCAGGAGCCTCCCCTGCTCCTCCCCGGCCCCCAGGGTCTCTGCCCGGAAGCTCCCCCACGGACCGACCCTACAGCGTCGCCCTACGGGCTGCCTGGGGCCAAGGGCCAGCGCCAGGGGTGTTCCCTGTATCTGTCCAGACACGTAAGCCCCCCAGGGCAAGCTTCCGTGGCGGGTCTGTGGGTGACGGCTTGGATCCCCCAACACGGACACTTCCGTGAACGCTCCTGATCCTCACAGCACCCGTGGAAGGCAGGGGCACCACTCTGCCCGTTTCACAGGTCGTAATAATGAAGCTGAGGCGGCGATCGGGGGGCCCTCCCCCAGCCAGCTGGTGGCCGTGGCAGGAACACCTCGTGGGCCTTCTCCAGCTCTTGGCCTCGAGACATGAACACTTACCCACCAGTCCTCGAGATAAGCACACGAGCCCCTCTCCTGCACCGAACGGTGGTGTAAGTGCAGGGGCGGCAGGAACAATCCAAGTTCCCCATCACCATCCAAAGGGTGAAGCCTGGGCAAGGCTCTGAAGTCCACACAGCAATGCAGGAGCGCCACAGCAGGACCGCGAGCGTGACCTAAACACAGAGGTGGCCCCAGGCAGCCCTCGAGCACGTGCTGTCATGCCGGCACGGAATGCACACTCGCGCGCCCAAACGAGACGGCTAAAATGCATCGTGGCCTCAGGTCTGACACGGGGACTCTGTGTTAGGTCACAGCTGGGGTCTCGCCGGAAGGCTGAGAGCCCCTCCCAGGATTAACCCCCGAAATCGATCACGGTCCTGCAGGAGAAGGCAAGACAGACGCGGAAGGACCCTCTCTCATGAGAACTTCCCTGTCCCTGGCTGGCCAGCGTCATCACTCACAAACGCAGGCAGACCAAAGAAAAGAAGGTCTGTCTGTGTTTTGTTACCCTGGGAAAGAGGAGCACAGCACCTAGTGACCCGCCCCGGTCAGCTCTGCTCCCACACTGGCAATTCCAGGACATAAAAGTCACCAATTTCAAACAGAAACATCACACAGTCAGATCGAACCGTCCTTTCCAAAAAATCCTTACTCACCCTCCCTCTTGCAAAGGTCAATTTATCAGGATAATGATGAATGATCAGTGATCGATTAAGTTTACGGGCTCTGCAGCCCCCTGCCCCTTCTAAGAACAAAAACCCGTTCCCAGAGCCCAGGCCCGCGTGGGGCAGGTGCCGCCCTCCCCGGGGCCCGCGGGGCCTTCCCTCCGGAGGGCAGGGCGGAGGCTCGGGCCCCAGGGTGCTCCCGAGCATGCTGTCACTCCCAAGAAACGTCAGGAATTATTTCGTTTTACCTCTCTGATGTTCCCGGTTTACCTCGCTGAAGATTAACAAGGCAATTACAATACTCTCAATTAAGAAGCCATTTTAAAACACACTCTTAATTCCACTTAGTGAGCAACTCAATTATTTGTGTTCCTTCTTGAGGGGCTAATTCCTCGTGTCTTACAGTCGTACCGCGATCTTTTCCTCAAAGTAGAACCAACGCCGGACGAAATCCTTCCCTAACACTGAGCGTGTGGAGCTCGGGCCATCACACCTGTCTTCCCGGGCGGCAAACAGTCTCGATTTTCATCAGCGACCACACCGTACTGTCACCTCAGAGCTAACCTTCCGGAGCGAGCGTCTACTCACCGGTGTCACCCTCGGGCACAGTCACCCTTCTGTGCTTTGATTTCTACTAACTCCATTATCGTCTACGTCACACAATTGGGTGGACAGGTGTCCCAGCCGGGCCAGGTCACAGGTGTCCCAGCAGGACCCAGAGGGAAGGCTCGACCCACAGGCCTGGCTCCTAACCTGCTTCGTCCATTCTGTACGCCTTAGGAGGTCCACCTCGCTGAAGATGTTTCTTCAAATTAAAAAAAAAGAGGACGGAAAAAAAAAAAACCTCATCTTAACCAGGTTGTCAAGAAAATCAGAGGCGGGGAAAACGTTCATATGAAAACACCTGCAGGCCACACAGGAATCACCCGTGAACGGACGCGTTCATTGGTGCTTGGCCGAATCACAGGGAAAAGGGCCTCACAGAGCAGGATCTGCAGCTGGTGGTGACAAGCAGAAGGTGGGTTGGGGGGACAGCTGCCTGCAGAGTCCCGGGGGGACAGCCGCCTGCAGAGTCCTGGGCCCCGAGGGCCCGCCCCGTGCCCCTCAGCAAGGCTGAGCGGGACCGATCCCGCGCCCCTCTGCCCACCCCCTCAGTCCTCGGCCACAGAGCTTTCCGGGGTTCGCAGGTCTCTGGCTGCCTCCCCTGCTCCCGCCAGAGCTCAAGGCTCAGGCACTCCAGCCTTCACTTTGTCTTGGGTTGTGCAGTTCCACGTGGTTGATTTGCTCGAATGTTCTTCCCTTTTCAGTTACAAGGATTCCCTTAGTAACAGGGCGGGAAGGGTCAAAGTCCCCAAATGTCTCATAACTGGCTTAAAAAGGGATGCTCTCCTTGAAATACAATTTAAAAAAAAAACAAAAAAAACCCGCATCTAGCGAAAGGGATTTCCACGCTTACGGGAAAAGCTTGCAGTAAAACCGATCATCGGGGTCGCCGTGCCTCACTCACCAGCCGGGCAACTCTGAGCGAGCTGCTGATCTTCCGTGCCTCAGCTTCCTCATCTGTAAAGTGAGGGTCAGTAGCCGCCAGCCTCGGTCAGGGGCCGTGGGGACCCAGGGAGCTACTACACGTGATCGCTGAGTGCCACCCAGACTCGAAGGAAGCGCTCCTCAGGGTCCCAGCCTGTCGCACGCAGACCCGCCTGGCCCTCGAGTGGTGGCCGGCCTCAGACGCTGCCCCGTCTGATCGCGCTGCTTGGCAACAGGGAAACGGCTCCTCGTGAGAGAAATCAACAGGAAATCGATGAAACGGCATATGAGACATGAGCTTATGTATCTGGTGTATCTGTCCTAGACGCTGCGGTCGGTTTTGGTGAAATGTGCCTGGAAACAACTTAGAAAAGCTCTTTTTCTGCCTCTGAAGTCAGAGGCAAGCATGCCAACGGTCTCTTTGGATGTACCGTTGCCATGTGTGGTTATTCCAATTGTCAAACAGCAAACGGACTCGCGAGGTGAGACAAGGATAAAGAAAAGTCGCCTAGGAAAGTCACCTTTCTCACCATTAACAATAAACTAGGTTTTACAGTGAATTTAAGACACACATGGGAAAAAAAAATCATTTTACGTGAGCATTTTGCTTCTGAGCTTCTGGGAAGAAGCCAGCCCTCCCTTGCCGGTTTCCCAGTTGCCCCGGGGGGGCAGGACCGCAGCCCCTCGCTGTGCATCCCCAGGGCATCCAAGAGGTGCTCACAGGAGACCTGGACA
Source organism: Procyon lotor (assembly GCA_028646535.1). NCBI lineage: Eukaryota > Metazoa > Chordata > Mammalia > Carnivora > Procyonidae > Procyon > Procyon lotor. Next base: position 54,261,756 of record CM053618.1, read on the forward strand.
TAAGCTTTATGGGGAGGCCGGACCCCATCACATTCCTGCAGTCACAGACTCGGAGAGTCAGCGACCCGGGAAGGACCGAGCCAAGGAGAAGGTGTGCACCAAATCCACGCGGCTGAGGCTGGACTCGGCCGGCGAGTCGAGAACGCAGCCCCACTGTGCTGCAGCCGACCTTCTGGCTGAAGGGCAAGTCTCCGGGCCTTTAGGAAGCTTTTTTTGCAATTCGCCTCCGATGCCAGGAACAGAGACCCTGGGTGCTTTTCTTCGCGCATCCAGTCGATATTTTCTGGAGAGAGATCCTCAGCTACACTCTCCATTACCTGCAGGATTAGAGACTCGAGGACTGGCCTCCAGCTCACCACGCAGGCCCCCGAGAGGAGAGATCTGCTGCAGGAAATCCTCCCCGCGTCCCCAGAGCTCTCAGATTCCACCTCGTGGATCAATCGAGAGTGTCTGTGCTGCTCCCATGTATCCAGGGGGCCTTTTGCTGAAGACGCATACTTCGTAGCTTGAGAAGTCAGGACTGCGGCTTACAGGTTAAGCACACTTTGAAACCGTGACATTTAGACATCACCTTGCATGAAAAGCTCCCGCTCTGCCAGGTGAGAACCCCTCCTCAATGTTCTCGAGACTCCAACGAGAGACTGGCCTCTCGCAATCGGTGAGCCGTCCAAGCTCGCATCCCCCGCCCCACGCCCCCGCCGCAGCCAGACCTCAGGGAGTCCCATTCCCGCCCTGGGGCCATAACTCTGCCTCACAGAGAGGACAGCTAGGGGGAGGGGGTCCCCGGGTCAGGGATTTGCAAGCAGAGACAGGAAACCAAGCACAGCTCGACAGTACCACGCACCTGCCCTAAAACCCTCAAAGAGTGCTCACGTCCTGCAGCGCGATGTTCAGAATCCCCACCGGCTTCTGCAGATCCTTACAATAGGGTTCCAACCTGCTTGTCCTGCTTGCCGTCCTGCTACTACGTGTGCTGGTCTAGATCAGCCCCGCTGTCCCGGCTCCCCGCGGGTGTGCTGTTCCAGATCAGCCCTGCTGTCCTGACTCCCCACGGGTGTGCTGTTCTAGATCACTCCTGATTTCCTGGCTCCTCGCAGGTGTGCTGTTCTAGATCAGCCCCGCTGTCCTGGCTCCCCGCGGGTGTGCTGGTCTAGATCAGCCCCCGCTGCCCCGGCTCCCCGCGGGTGTGCTGGTCTAGATCAGCCCCCGCTGCCCCGGCTCCCCATGGGTGTGCTGGTCTAGATCACTCCTGATTTCCTGGCCCCCCAAGGGTGTGCCGTTCTAGATCAGCCCCGCTGTCCTGGCTCCACATAGGTGTGCTGGTCTAGATCGGCTCCGCCGTCCTGGCTCCCCATGGGTGTGCTGGTCTAGATCAGCCTTCCTCTCCCTGAACAGGCAAGCACGTGACCACCCCCACACTTCTGCACAAGGTGTCTGTCCCTCTGCAGCGCTCCAACCATCCCTCCCTCAGACCTCAGCCTAAGGGCCACCTCTGCTCTGGAGCCTTTCCCGATTTCACCTCCAACCTCCTCGACC
>CM053618.1:54263791-54280681 GCA_028646535.1 Procyon lotor
AAGGAAGGGAAGGGGGAAGGGGGGGAAATCGGAGGGGGAGATGAACCAAGAGAGACTGTGGACTCCGAGCAACAAATTGAGGGTTTTGCAGGGGAGGGGGTGGGGGGTTGGGTGATCCTGGTGGTGGGTATTAAGGAGCGCACCTATTGCATGGAGCACTGGATGTGGTGCATGAACAATTAACCTTGTAACACTGAAAAAAATAAAATAAAATTTAAAAAAAGAAGGAAAAATAATCTCAAAACTGGAGTGAAAGGACTAACAGCAATGGATGTGGGTTGAGCAGTAATTTGCTGATGCTATTTCAGAAGTGTGCACACAACATTCATATTTTGACAAAGGCAGTAATTGCTACACTAGGGAAAAAATAGATTAGGCTTTTTCCTGTTCTAAAGTTTAAAAAAAAAAAAAAAGTAAACAAAACATACTCGGGCTTCCTAACTTAAAAAGGCACAAGGGTGGGGAAACGCCTGAATGTGTCCGGCCCCCGCTCACTTTGCATACGGGGCACGGCGACCACCCCCGGCGTTCCATTCTGGAATGACCCCTTCGCGCGAGTTCTTTTAAAATCCTGCTACTTGAAGATGTACAAATGCGAGTTCAGTCCCTGCCTGAAATACTGGGGGCTCTTGGTGCACCCTCAGCTTGGGGGCTCCAGGTTTCCTGCAATCCCCTCCCCCTGGCCGCGCAGCTGTCGGAAGGCCAGTGGTCGAGGCGCATTGTGAAGTGGCCAGAGCGTCACAGGCGTGGACCCCGGGGTCGGGGGTCGGAGGGCGCGGGGCGGGAGTGGGGCCGCAGCACCGCGGCGCCCGGGACCCTCGTTCACACGCCCGGCGCGAGGATGGAGGGCTTGGGCCGCTTCTCCCCGCGCTCGGTCCTGGACCCGGGCGGGAAGCGCGCGTCGCCGGTGCGGCTGCGTGGGCCCGGGGCCAGGACCGAGCCCTGCTTGGGCTCGGGGGCTGCGACCCCGGGCGAGGTGAACGAGGCCGCGGCGCCCTGGTCCTACCTGCGCTGCGCGCCCACCGGGGGGCCTCGCCGGCGCAGGTGCTCCCACTCGCCGAGGGAAAGCCGCAGCCTGACCGACGTGGCCGCGAGGCCCCCTGACCGCGCCAGGAGGCCCCGACCCCGGGGCCGGCACCTGGAGGAGGCCTGGGGCGAGCCTGGGGCCAAGCCTCAGCCCGGAGGTGGCGCGCACAGCCCGGCCTGGCGGCGGCAGCCCCTCATACAGCCCCGAGGGCCTCAGCACCGCTCTCCGGCCCAGGGAGACTCACCCCCGCCTTACCCCGAGGGAGCGTACACCCCGCTGAGCGGGATCTTCGGGGTGGCGAGGGCACAGAGCAGAGACCAGTGGGCAGTGCCGCCGTGCAGGGGTCCAGGTCACTGGTCCGAGTCCTCGGCTCCCTCGGAGAAGTCTTCCGTGCGGTCCCAGGACTTCAGGGCGCAGTCAGCCTGCGTGTGCGCCCACAGGAGAGACGGCAGCGATCTGCTGGAGTCCTTGGCCAGCCAGCTCTCCCAGCCCTCGGTCTCCAGCAAAGAGATTCAGAGCCCGCACGCCCAGATGCTCAAGAGCAAGCTGGAGGAAGCGGTCATGTCCTCCAGGGACCAGAAGATCGTGGCCCTAGTGCTGACCCGGCTGCAGAAGGCCCAGCGGATGCGGGAGCTGCAGCAGCAGGCGGCCGTGGCCTGGGAGGAGCTCAAGCGCTCGGACCAGAAGGTGCAGATGACCCTGGACAGGGAGCGCAAGCTGCTTCTGCAGGAGAGCCAGGAGCAGTGGCGGCAGAAGGAGCAGCGCGTCGGGCGGCGGGACCGGGAGGGCCAAGCCAGGAGCGCTCCCCGTCCGACGGAGCGCGCGCGCAGGGCGCTGCGGGGGAATCCGGAGGGAGCCCGGGGGGCGGCCGAGCCCGAGCCCGAACCCGCGCCCCGGCGGCAGGGCCTCGAGCTGCTCTTGCAGGAGCCCGAGAGGATGGTGCAGGGCCTGCGGGAGCAGGACGGCCCGCAGCCGCAGGAGAGGCTGGATCAGGCCTCTCTCCGGAAGAGCCTGCCCACCACGGAGCCCCAGAAAAAGGTCCAGGAGACTAACCTCAGCTCCCTCGTCAACTACCAGGCCCGGAAGGTCCTGCTGGACTGCCAGGCCAAGGCCGAGGAGCTGCTGAGGAAACTGTCCCTGGAGCAGAGCGCCCAGCGGTCCCACGAGGCCCCGCAGGGCCCGCTGCACGAGCGGCCGCGGGAGCCGAGGGACCGGGCGCAGAAGCAGGAGGAGCCGCTGCAGCAGGTGCGGCGGCGCGCGCAGGCGGCCGAGGAGCAGACGCGCGCGCACAAGCGGCTGCTGGCCGAGCTGACCGAGCACAAGGGGCAGCAGGCCAGGAGCAACGTCCAGAGGGACATCAGGGACAAGGTGCAGCACATCCACGAGCTCAGCGTCCTGCGAGAGAAGAACCATCACATCCTGAAGCTGAAAGCCGAGAAGGAGGAGAAGTGCCACATCGCGGGCATCAAGGAGGCCATCCGGAAAAAGGAGCAGAGGGTGGAGCAGATCTCCCGGGAGAAAGACGCCACCTTCGAGGAGTTCCAGAAGATCTCCAGGGCCTCCAGGAGAGACCACGCCCGGGCGCTGGCCAGCAGCTTCCTGGAGCGGAGGGCGCGCGAAGCCCAGCGCGGGGCCGGGCCGCAGGGCTGCTGACACCGGGGGCCTGGGACCGATGCAGGGGCGAGGGAGAGGCGGGCGGTGGAGGCCCTCTCGAATCTGATTATAAGTGAGCACTGATTTGGAAAAGTATATAAAATAGCTGCACTTTCCTCTCATGAACTAATTCATTGATTCATGCGGGGGGCTGAGAGCCTTGGGATACAAATGTGGGGGTTTGAAGAAAGTGACTTATAATCGTAGTTTTCTATTTAAATAGAAAATATTAGCTCTTCGGTAACCTTGGGAGCACACCTCAGGCCCCCTTTTTTTTAAGATTTGATATTTGACAGAGAGACAGCGAGAGAGGGAACACAAGCAGGGGTTTGTGAGAGGGAGAAGCAGGCTCCCTGCTGAGCAAGGAGCAGGTTCCGGGGGCTCCATCTCAGGACCCTGGGATCATGACCCGAGCCCAAGACAGACACTTAAGGACTGAGCCACCCAGGTGCCCCCATGCCCATTTGTGAGGAACCAGAGAAAAGTCTGCAGGAGGGGATTCAGTTCTGGGTCATTAAGTCTTTTCCTGTCCCAGAACTTAACAAATTATAATTGGTATTTCCAAGGGATGCTTTGAGAGATGATAAATAATATAATCAATGTAAAGTGAGATGCGAGGTACTGGTCACAAGAAATCTCCAAAAAAGAAAAGAGATTGTGTGAATGGGTGAGTGGGGGTAGATTTCTGTAAAGAAGTGCATACTCTATCTCCTGGGGTGTTTATAACGCACCTGAAAGTTTTAAAGGCTCTGAGAAGGCCTGCAGTAAAGAAATTTAATTTTTGAACCTAGAGTTTTTCACACACCCCGGAACCCCTTTTTCCTTGGATCACACCATGGAATTGGTGTTCTGTGACATATTTTGGATGAAACTGCTGCTTCATCGAAGAGCTCGCTGAAATCCTCTGCTCTGATTCTTCACACACTCCCCCTCTTTGGCCAGTCCTACCCAGTCTTTTGGAACAAAATTCGGTTGGAATCTATCTATCCTGTCCCTCCTGAAGGAGATGGGTGATGTCATCTGTCTACCCACACACTGTGTAACTGACCTCACCAGTGTGAAATGAATGACTCAGCATGATTCAGGACCATGACATTTTCCAATGAAGGAGCCACAAGCTGAGTAGGATTTAACCCATCACGCTGCAAAGCCTCTATCAAAAAACTATCCGTTTTTTCTTCAAAGCCCCTAATGTAACATTTGCCTTTCAAAAAGAGAGAAAGAATAAGCCCGATTATCTTATTAGGATTTTTTGAAATGACATGAAAGGTAACCTGGCCAGGGATTTTGTTCAGAGGTCAGCGTGAGACTCACATTCTCATCTTTTTTTTTTTTTTTATTTGCGAGAGAGTGTGGGAGTGGGGGAGGGACAAGTAGACCCTTGCTGAGCACAGAGCACAAGGCGGGGCTCGACCCCACAACCCCGAGATCATGACCTGAGTCAAAATCAAGAGTCAGTCCCTCCAAAGACGGAGGGACCCAGGCGCCCGTGTTCATACATAGTGGGGACTGGACCTCCTCCCTCTTTTGTGTCCTTTCCCCTGCTCTGGGAGCCCCCCGTGAGGCCTCCTCGGGCCCCCCTCCTTTGCTCAAAAAATGCTCCTATATCTTGCTTCAATCTCCAAACTACTGTCTCCGTCCCCCCGAGTTGATCCACTGTTCCAGCCACATGCACGTGCATTCCTGTCATTGTAGGACAGTGGGTGACATTTCAGACCTCCCACAAATCTAACTCCTCCTCTCGATGCCACTGATCTACGGGGGAAGTTACCTTCCTGAGCCTCCGCTTGCTCATCTGTGAAACAGAGTTATAATTCGTGCTTGGGAGAGATGAGTAGATAATCAGCGTAAGCCGCTCGGCACAGTGCCCAGAGCCCAATGCAGACCCTGTCGTTAAACGTTGCGTTTTATTCTTGAGAATATTTGTGAGTTCCTTTCTCTCTGTCTCAACCTCCGTTCATCAGACCCTGATTGGTGTCCCATTCTGCCTCCTCTATGAAGTGTGGGGCCCCCAGGCTGCCCGCCCTGACATCACCCTTCCTGGACAGATGGCCCCACATGGAGCACACAAATGTTGGGCTGGGTGGGGCACATCCATTCTGTGGTCCGGTTCTTGGCTTCCAGGCTGGGCTCTCTGCCACAAGTCCGAGGTCACTGTCCGAGATTTCATACCCATGCTCACCAAGGGGGTCAATAAACAGTCCAGACATCGGTCGTCAAGCAGGGTGTTTTAACCCCACATCCATATCCTATGAGTTTACCCCACTAATATTCTTTGCTCTCTCCTCCAACAAAGAAATACGTACTGTGGTTCCTTCATCTAGTTGTTTGTGAATGCGACTGGAAGCGATCAGTATAAAATCAAACAGACAGAAGATGGAACATACTTTCCTCTATTTCAACCTCAGAATAAACAAATATGTTTTCCCAGTTTTGTCACCATCCATCTGCCAGGGAGTATCCGTGAGGCCTCAAGAGGAGTGAGTACTCCCGCCCCCACCCAGCAGTGATGGGGAACCCCACACACACACCACAGGGGGCAATGGAGCCTGAGTGAGAGACTGGACTTGCCCCTCCACTGGCAGTAACGAGGCCTCAACCTCCCTCCTTCCGGAGCAGTGAGAGAGGAAACCAGATAAAACAGAGGGTTTAAATAAGATCATTCTGAGTCTTTAAATAAGACTCAGGCTCCATGACCTGAGTGACCAGGGCTCTACTGAAAATCACTCGACATACCAGGAACCAAGAATATCTCAAATTGAATGAAAAAGAGAACACGAGGATGACAAATGGGAGAAACAGCCAAAGATTCTACAGCAGACACAATCAAATGCTTCCGTAAGCAATTATGGATGCACTTGAAACAAATGAAGAAAAACAACAGCAACAACTAAGTCTTGGCAAATAGAAAGTCTTGACAAAGAAATAAAAGGTGTAAAGAATCACCAAATGGAAGGTTTACAGCTGGAAAACACAATAACAAAAATAAATAGCTCAGTGGATGGGCTCCACAGAAGAAAGGAACAGCAAAAATCACCCAATCTAAGAAACAGAAACTTTACCAAAGGGGGGGGCGGGGGAAGCCTGATGGACCTATGGGTCTGTAACAAAAGATCTAGCATCAGGATAGGAAGGGAGGAGAAAGCAGTCAGAGCAGAAGAGGTACTCAAGGAAATAATGGCTGAAAAATTGACAAACTTGGTCAATGAACTAACCTTACATATTCCAGACGTTGTGTGAACTCCAAAAAAGGGTAAACCCCCAGAAATGCACAAAGACACATCATAGTCAAATTTCTAAAACTCAAAAAAAGAAAAATTTCTTTTTTTGTAAAGATTTAATTTATTTATTTGAGAGAGAGCACACGAGTAGGAGGAGCAGCAGCAAGAGAGGGAGAAGCAGACTCCCTGCTGAGCAGGGAGCCCGACGCAGGATTAGATCCCAGGACCCTGGGAATCAGGACCTGAGCCAAAGTCAGACACTTAACTTACTGGGCCACCCAGACGCCCCGAAAAGAAAAAAAAATTGATCAGAAGAATGAGAAAACAAGTTACAGACTAGAAGAAAGTATTTGCAAAATAGTGGCTATATTTTTTTTATTTTTTTTAATTTTTTTAATTTTTATTTTTTTTAAAGATTTTATTTATTTATTTGACACAGAGAGAGAGATCACAAGTAGGCAGAGAGGCAGGCAGAGAGAGAGGGGGAGGCAGGCTTCCCGCTGAGCAGAGAGTCCGATGCGGGGATCGATCCCAGGACCCTGAGATCATGACCTGAGCCAAAGGCAGAGGCTTAACCCTCTGAGCCACCGAGGCGCCCCTGGCTATATTTTAATATAAGAGAAACTCTCAAATTAGTTACCTAAGCTCTTACCTCAAGAACCTAGAAAAAAGCAAAGTACACCCAAAGCAAGAATAAAATAACAAAAGAGCAGAAATCAGTTACACTAAAAACAAAAACAGAGTTCTTTGAAAAGTTGGACGAAATGGACAAACCTGCACAAGACTGATAAAGAAAAAAGAGAAGACACAGATCCCAATGTTTGAAATGCAACCTCGATAGCACTGCGGACCCTAAAGACGTGGGAAGGGTAGTAATGAGGGACAACCGCACACATGTAAATTTGAGAACTTAGACAAATGGACCAAGTGCTTCACAAACACAAACTACCACAACTCACCCAAGGCGAAATAGATCACTTAAACAGTCCATAACTGCAAGTGAGATTAAATTCATAATTTAAAAACCCTCCCTCCAAATTTCCAGGCCCAGTTGATTTCACTCAAGGATTTCACCAGTACTTAGGGGAACCCGGGGGGCTCAGTGGGTTGAGCATCTGACTCAGTTTGAGCTCCAGCCCTGGTTTTGGGGTCATGGGGTCGAGCCTGGGGTGAGCTCCGTGCTCAGCTCAGAATTGGCTTGTTCCTCTCCCTCTGCCCCTCCCCCACTCATGGGCGTGAGCGCGCTCTCCCTCCCTCTCTCAGAAACTAATTAATTAATTAAAATCTTAAAAAAAGATAATCTCACAAACACTTAGAGAACTAACACGAATTCAGCACAGACTCCCCCAGACAATAAAAGAGGAAGGACCTTTCCCTGTTCGTGTCCAGAAGCTAGTGGTACCATGATACCCAACCAGACAGGGACAGAGCGAAGCAAACCCAAGACCGCACAGGGATATCCCTTATGGGTGTAGACATAAAAGTCCCTAACAAAACATCAGCAAATCACATTCAACGTCTAAAAAGACTCACGCGCCACAAAGATGTGGGATTTATTCCAAGAATTCAAGGCTGATTCATTCTTTAAAAATCAGTCACCGTATCAATAACTTACATATTTAACGGCTAAAGAGGAAAATCACAAGAACGTATCAATGAATATGAAAAAAGCACTTGACAAACTTCAACACCCGTTCATGAGTAATCCTTTCAGAAAAATAGACGGAAACTCCTCCACTCGGTAAAGAGCATCTACAGAAAATATACTGCCAGCCTTACACCCAATAGTGAGAGAAGAATGCTGAGTCCCAGGATCCGAAGCAAGGAAGGAGGTCTGTTCTCACGGCTCTTGTTCTAGGGCTGGGTCGGGGAAGGAAATCAGAGGTAAGATTAGAACAGAAGACAGAACACCAGCTCCGCAGATGACCTGGCGATCTGGGTGAAAACCCCAAGAAGCACAAATCTTCTGATAAGTGGGTTCAGAAAGGTCGCAGAATAGAAGATCAACATACAAAAATCATTGTCTTTCTGCACACTATCAGAGAACACACAAAATGAAAAAAAAAATACGACACCACTCACATCTAGGTTTACTTAGACATAAATCAAACAAGACTTGTGTAAGACTTGTCTGCTGAAAACCACACAATGTGGATGAGAGAAATCAAAGGACACTGACATAAACAGGAGGCCATACTGTCCGTGGACCAGAAGACTTGGTCTTCTGGACCAAGGCTCAGACTTCTTGGTCCGAGAATAAAGACATTAATTCTCCCCAAACTCATGGATAAATTTCTTGCATTTCCCACCTCAATCCCCCGTAGGTTTGTTTGTAGATATGGACAAGACTAGTCTCCAATGTGCACGTAATAGCTCCAACAATTTCAAAACAAGGGAAAGGAAGTGAGATGATCGGTCTACCCAACTTTGTGGCTTAGGACATGTAATCAGGTCTCCGTGATATTGCCGAGGGGACAGATTTCATTCCTCGGTGGAACAGAGAAGAGACACCAGAAACAGGCTGCACAAATACATCTAATTTCGATTGTTGACAGAGATGCAAAAGGGATTCAGTAGAGGAAGACAACCAGTTCAGCATAACATTTCTGGAACAAGTGGGTATCCACAGGCAGAAAAAAAGAAAGGGAGAGAGAGACTGACAGAGACAGAGAAGTCCTTCAGCCCAAGGGTCACATCTTACACAAAGATTGCCTCAAAATGGATCGTAGACTTAAACGTAAATTGTAAGACTGTAAAATGTTTTAGAGAAGAACTTGGAGAAAATCTTCAGGCTCGAGGGTTAAGCAGAGCTATAAGCGTTGGCCCCGAAAACATCCTCTGTAAAAGAAAAACATAAGTTGGGCCTCATCAAAATTAAAAGCGTGGCCGGCAGAAAGAGTCTGTTAAGAATGAAATGATGAGGGGCGCCTGGGGGGCTCAGTGGGTTAAAGCCTCTGCCTTCGGCTCAGGTCATGATCTCGGGGTCTGGGGTCGAGCCCCACATCGGGCTCACTGCTCGGCGGGGAGCCTGCTTCCTCCTCTCTCTCTGCCTGCCTCTCTGCCTGCTTGTGATCTCTCTCTCTCTCTCTCTGAAATAAATAAAATCTTCCAAAAAAAAAAAAATGAAATGATGAGTTGCAGAATGAGAAAATGCAAACTGAAACCATAAGGAGTGTCACCATTCACCTATCAGGAGGGCTAACCTGAGAAATAGGGACCCCATGTAAGGCGGAGAATCCAAATCCCTCAGGGGCTGTGCAGGATGGGAATGGGAACGGCCTCTCTGGGAACCAGTTGGGCAGTTTCTTCGAACACTAGACATGTCACTACCACGTGGCACAGTGACGGCGGTCCTGGCATCCGTCCTGGAGAAGTGAAGATTACATTCATATGGAAACCTATTCCCAGATGTTCCTAACCGCCTTGTTCACACTGGGTTGACCCGGATGTCCTTCGTCGGCTCAGAGGGTAAACAAACCTGCCCCCAAGGACAGCACTCAGCAATGGAAAGGAACGGACTGTGAACACACACGACTCGGACAGATCTTCAGAGAACTGCTCTAAGGGATGATTGCCCTCCTAGAACGTGATGGAAAGGATGGAATTACAGAGTAGGGTCCAGGTGGAGCAGGGTGCTTGTGTCCATGAAAGGCAGCCCAAGGGGGCCTTCTGTGATGAAACGTGCTGTCTCTTGACCAGCTCAGTGCAGGGTCCTAGCGTGGGAACCCGGGGCACGGAACTATAGACCATGGTCTACAAGATGTCGTCATCAGGAAACCCCGGCCAAAGGGATCCAGGGTCCCTCTGCATGCATTCTTAAACCGAACGTGACTCTACAATGAACTCAAAAGGTTTCTCAAAGCAAAATAAAACTCACAGAGTCTATCACTGAAAAAATAGCAATTTTGTTGGTGACGATGAGAACTTCAAAAATTGACCCCAGGATAACAAGATTTAGTAGAAATTTATTAATACTCAACAGCGGCTCAAACTGCAAATAGAAACAGTTGCTATCAAGACTAACGTTAAATGATAGAACCAGATTTTCTTTACAATGCTTAGATCTGTAGACTTTGGCCTGCGGAAATCGAACCTGGCAGAAATAATTCCCGCAAGGGAAAGCCCACGGTAGCAGAGAGGATGTCATTGGTCACATTTGATACTGTCAAAAAAAAACCATTAAATAAATGCAAACATTAATTAAATGCAATTAATCTCAATGCAAAGAATGTCTTAAAATTGAAAAAATACAAAAATGTGGAAGCAATGACTGTACCATTTTTTAAAATTTTATTCCATTTTTTCGGTGTTCCAAGATTCATTGTTCATGCACCACACCCAGTGCTCCATGCAATACGTGCCCTCCTCAATACCCACCACCAGGCTCACCCAATCCCCAACCCCCTCCCCTGCAAAACCCTGTTTGTTGCTCAGAGTCCACAGTCTCTCATATTTCTTCTCCCCCTCAGATTTCCCCCCATTCACCTTCCCCTTCCTTCTCACAATGCCCTCCATGTTTTTCTTTATGCTCAGCACGTAAGTGAGACCATAAGGTAATTGGTTCTCTCTGCTTGACTTATTTCACTCTGCATAATCTCTTCCAGTCCCATCCATGTTGATACAAAAGTTGGGTGTTCATCCTTTCTGATGGAGGCATAATATTCCATTGTATATACGGACCATATCTTCTTTATCCATTCGTCTGTTGAAGGGCATCTTGGTTCTTTCCACAGTTTGGCGATTGTGGCCATTGCTGCTATGAACATTGGGGTCCATGTGGCCCTTCTTTGTAGTGCATCTGCTTCTTTGGGGCAAATACCCAGTAGTGCGATGGCAGGGTCATAGGGTAGCTCTCTTTTTAATTTTTTGAGGAATCTCTACACTGCTTTCCAATTGCATTCCCACCAACCATGTAAGAGGGTTCCCCTTTCTCCACAGCCTCTCCAGCACTTGTTGTTTACTGTCTTGTTGATTTTGTCCATTCCACTGGCGTAAGGTGGTATCTCAGTGTGGTTTTGATTTGAATCTCCCTGATGGCTAAAGACGATGAACATTTTTTCATGTGTCCATTAGCCATTTAGAAAACTGACCACAGAACTGAATTGGCTTAAAGGAGTTTGGGTTGGAAAGTTCTCACTTTCACAGTTTATGAACAGGTGGCCCTCAACTTGCCGACATTCAACAGGAGCTGTGAGTTCTCTGAATTCAGTAGAAACCGGACTTGGAATCTTGAATTTGACCTTTCCCTGGCTTAGCAGTGGGCGTGGCCAACATGAGCCAAGCACTCATGAACCTCAGCACCCCACTCACCAGCAACCCTCCTGTCTTCACTCTCAGCACACTCTACTCAGTGAATTACATGACACATTTGAACACGAAATTCAACATTTATTATCAAACAGGCTTTTGTTTTAGATGATTTTGCCCAACCATGGGTCAAGCTAAGCATTCTAAGCACGTTTAAAGTCGGTGAGGCTAATCGAGGACCTCCGGTAGGGTGAGTGTGTTACACGCATTTTTGGCTTGGGATATTTTCAACTGGTGATGGGTTTATGGGGACATGACCCCATTGTAAGCCAAGGAAGACCTGTACCCATCAGATCCAAACTGTGGGATCAAGACAGCCTATCTTTTAGCAGCCCAACCTTAGTCCAATGCTTACTTTGAGCCAGTCAAGTACACTTGACTTTTAAATTCGATTACTTTCTTAAATCATAAGTACTATGGTATCTCACAGTTGAGAACCTGAGGCGTAGTGAAGCTGAGCACGATCTCAGAGTGCTGGTGCTGGATCTGAACCCAGTTCTCGGTGATGCACCACATGGCCTCTTGGTGATAGCGGGGAGGACACAGACTCTGAAACCAGACTGCCCGTGTGCAAACCCATGCCGTGCCACCTAACTGATGTGTGACCTTGGGCAAGGTCATCATGCGTCATCCACGCATCAGTGTCTTGATCCCTATAAAGGAAGGAGAGAATATAATCCGGAGGGTTGTGACAATTAAATGGCTTAGCACGTGTAAGGCATTGGGAACAGTGGCTGACACACAATACGAATGCTGGGTTCACTTCTCTTATGTAATATTTTCTTGAGTCTCAAGCTAGACAGATTTTCATTTAATAATAAATCTGTTGGGGCATCTGGGTGGCTCAGTCGTTAAGCGTCTGCCTTCGGCTCAGGTCATGATCCCAGGGTCCTGGGATCGAGCCCCACATCGGGCTCTCTGTGCAGCAGGGAACCTGCTTCTCCCGCTACCATTCCCTCTGCTTGTGTTCCCTCTCTTGCTGTGTCTCTCTCTGCCAAATAAATAAAATCTTAATAAATAAATCTGTTGCAAGTATGCTCAGAATTTTGGAGGAATGAATGGCAAAGTCCTGCCATTAGATAGTCCCAATCTAACTCCTGTCAGATCTTAGTACACCTGTGGTCTTTTGTTGCAGAATTTAAAGACTGACAATGATATTAGTCGCATTTGAACTGAAAGACCTCAGGAATTTTAAAGAAATGCCTTTCACTCTAGAGGACCTAAGTGTTCCTCCACTGACTGTGTAATTGAATTAATTCCACATCAGACCAGGTTTCATTAATTCTCTCCCTCCGTCCTGATCCTGTAGCAATTCTTGGGGGTGGGGGAGGGGCAGGAAATGCTAACTCAGGTGAGAGTTCTCAGCATTAACTCCTCTTATGCTCGAAAGGTCACCAAGATGATCTGGAATGGTCTTCTCCTTTCTCTATGTCCTGGATGCTTAAGAGTCAGTGATGGGCTTTTTAAAGATTATATTTTGAGACACCAAACATTTGCCATTGACTTTGCCTTCTTCCAAACCCAGAAAGCTCTGAGTATTTTCCAGTTCCACGTCTAGTTACAGCGACACCAGTTCCCTTTCTCACAGCACTTGAAGCCAGAATAGTTCTATTTCTAGTGGAGTTTTCTGTGCTTCAAAAGGGGCCATTGTTTCTCTTTGATGTTGCAGCTGTTTTAACTCAAAGGAACTGGGCGGTCAGATTTACTGGAAGCTTACATTTTTTAGGTTGAGGAGAGGTGAGCTAACTCCTGAAAGGGGAGAAGGGACCCTCCAGAAAGTTCTGAATCTTACTTTCTCCATCAGCCTAGTTATCACTCGTGCTGGGTGGACAAGTGCGATGGCTCAAAGCCGTAACCTTTGCACAGCCTTCAAGGTGGTCAAGGCTGCAGTCATGGCACCGCTGAGGAGTCCTTGCCCAGGAGGCTGAATCTATGCACTGGCAGAAACTACCCACTGCTTTATGATCATTTTGTAAGTATCTTCCTCAGTCTCAGCTAAGAACCATGTGTTGACCAAGGCTACAGATCGGCTCTCTCCATGCGCTATGGGAGATGGCCATCAAAAGCTTCAGGCTTTGGTGTTTCCTATCTGCAATCCGAGAGGAGAGACGTCTCTGCCTCCACCATGGGAAGTGCCGAGGAAGACTTGGACTGGGCCAACGGGGTCCCAAGCCCTTGCCACGGACCTCCCTCTGTGTCCATGAGAGCACTGTAGCACGAAGCATTATACTTGGTCCAGCCTGCCTGCGCGTTGGGCATCTCGGGGCAGTTATGGGAGGGCAGTTACCGGAGAGGGCAAGCGTGTTCTTGAGCTGCTCAATAGAAGAAAGGACTCTGAGCTCTTGGCACTCAGGAAACAAGCTTCAACACATGAGGTAGCCAGAGACCAACGACAAGATGAGACTTGGACAAGTACATGCTATGAGCCATAATCAACATTTAGTTAGGCTCACTGTAAGGGTGATGAAATATCCCCACCTTTCCCTAAATTCCCACACACCCCCCTCCCTTCTATTAATCAAAAACGGGCTCCAACTTCTACTTCCCACAGTTTCAAAACAGCAGTTGACTTCATAAAATACAATGTCTTCACCTTGCTGGGGTTACAGAAGTAGGGAAAACCCTCGCGGAGACCCAGACACACTCACGCGCACCTACACAGTCAGAGACCTGAGCGGAGCTGCTCTGAAAACATTCCAAATAACAGCATGTCAAGCAGAGAAGCTGACTCTGAGATGCCCAGTTTAGACCAGGATCTGGAAGGCAATGACCGTGGTGCAGCTCAGCAGTGTCCCTAGCTCCTGGCAGAAGCAAACACAGCCGATGCCAGCATGTGCCCACATCAAACTCTCAAGGTTTCCGCAGATCAAGGCCAACCCAGCACGAGCTCACAGAAACGCGTATACAAATCCTAGTTGAGTGATAATCAGCAGGAATAAGACAGATTAGGACCCATACATTTGTGAAATACTGGAATTCTCAGAACGAGAATAGAGAGTAAGCACATGCGAAATGTTTCAAAGAAAACACTGGAATCCTGAAATGAGTAAAAGCAGAAAGACTAGCAAATATGACTAGGAAGATCTGAAAAAGACATAGGAGTTTTAGAAATGAAAAATATAGCTTTTGCTATTAAAAACGTAACTCAGAGCTTGAGATAAGTAGCATATTAGACACAAATGAAAAGAGAATCGGTGAAATGGAAGGTAGATCTGTAGCAATTTCCCAGAAAGCAGCACCAAGTAAAAGATGTAAAGGGCGAAAGAGAGGTTAAAGGACAAGGAGGATAGAGTGAGAAGTTCCGATATCAAATCACAGTCCAGGGAGGAGAGAGACAACGGGGGATTGGCCAAATGTAAAGGTACTTTTCTAGAACTCATGAAGGACATGAGTGCAAGGACATAGTAACAAGAGGAAGAAAAGGTAAATCCAAACCTCGACACAATGAAATAACGTGCCAAAGACAAACCACAGATTTTAAAAGCATTAAAAAATAACACATTGCCTTCAAAAGAATGACAGACTTATGGCAATTTTCTCAACAGCCAAAACCAAAGCCATGAGACAGCGTAATGGTATCTCCTGAATGCCGAGAGAAAAATCGCAGTCACCCCACAGCATATCTTCACTGTAGATAATATCTTCACTTATGAGAGTAAGATAAGACATTTTCAGAGAAACCGAAACAGAGTTTACTACCTAAGCAACAGAACTTTCAAAAGATGCACTCCAGGAAGAAGAAAAATGATCCTGGAAGAAAGGTCTGAAATGCAAAAAAAAAAAAAAAAAGTAAATAAGTGTGCAAACATGAGCATTTTCTGTGACAAATAATACTAGCATCTAATTCCCATGACTGACTTATGGAAATAAAAATACTTAAAAGGAGAAAATTAAAATCCTGCCAGCCAACCATGTGAAGGCTGAGAGAGGAAGTAGTTGTGTGCTTTGCGGCAGTAACAGTAGAATTCAGCAGTTTCGCGAGGCAAAATTTCAAGCGTCACCAAGAAAGAATAGAAATGGAATACAGCATAACTTCTAACAAGTAGGAGGTAAAAAATGGAATAAGAACACAAATAAAAGCATGAAGTCTTAATAATCCTGGAGCAAAGGAACGAATGGCATAAATAGGAAGCAAAAAGTTAGGAAGACACATCAGTCATCACGATGAGCGAAAAAGGACTAATCTCACCACATACTGAACCAACACTGTCCCAGCAGATGTTCTAAAAGTTCAGCTACGCGCTCTTCACAAGGGACACGTTCAAACATAAGGACAGGGAAATGTTGGAAGCAAAAGATACGTGAAGCAAATATTGACCAGAAGGAAGCTTTCTACTGTTGGAAAAGGCGATCTCAGCAGATAAAAGCACCATAGAGACAGAGAGAGTCTCTATATAACAGTGTTTGGTTCGTCTGGAATATAGAACAAATCTAAGACCTTACACATGTGTGTAAAGCAAAATTGATAGAACACATAGGGAAATTAAACTCATCATCAGAGTAGGAAATGTTCAAGGTACCTCTCTTATTTGATGGGACAAAAAACTAGTAAAATTTTTAAAATGTGATCAGCAAGTTCAGTTTGCCGGAAATATACAGATTCAGTGTAACAAAAAGACATTTACATAAGTTGACCATGGAATACCATATAAAGAGTCCATCATCATATAGACTAAGTTCTCTAACCACAGTGCAATTGCATTAGAACTCAAAACTGTATGCTTAGAATTTTTAAATCCCACTTTTAAAAACTTTGTAGATTAAAAAAAAGATTAGGGGCACCTGGGTGGCTCAGTGGGTTAAAGCCTCTGCCTTCAGCTCAGGTCATGATCTCAGGGTCCTGGGATCGAGTCCCGCATCAGTGCTTTCTGGCTCAGTGGGGAGCCTGCTTCCTCCTCTCTCTCTGCCTCCCTCTCTGCCTACTTGGGATCTCTTTCTGTCAAATAAATAAATAAAATCTTATTTTAAAAAGTTCGGGATTTCTTTACTTGAGAGAGAGAGAGATGCTCAAGCAGGGGGAGGGACAGAGGGAGAGGGAAACAGACTCCCTGCAGAGTACCGAGCCCAACAAGGGGGGTACGGGCAACAACAGGACTCGATCTCACAACCAGGAGGTCACGATCTGAGCGGACACCAAGAGTCAGAGGCTTAACCCACTGAGAACCCAGCAGCCCCCTGCCCTAGAAATTTTTAAAAGTTAGAACCAGACAAGCATGAAAATACCATACTCCAAGGCTTATGGCTTATCGCATCATTAACTTTAAAAATAAAAACTGCCAGTTATTTTATCAGCAAAAAATGCATTTTTCTGAAATAGCCAAAAATCGCAAACCCCCGTAAGCAGACTATGCAGAACCACAGGCAAGAGAGCAGAACAAGTAAGAAAAGGCTCTGGCATAGAGGAAAGGAGGGGCTGTTGTAAACTGAAAGCCCATTGGAGGAAACTGGGAGCTGGAAGTGTAGTGGTTTCTCATTGGCTGGGCTGTGACTGTCTCTCATTGGCTGGGCTGTTGCTGCCCCCAGGAGGAAACCTTCCTTCCTGGGTTCCGGGTAGTGAAGCCAGATCACTGCAAGGCGGGTCTCCCACGGCTGGGTCTGCAATTCACAAGGAGGGTCCTGCTGCCTCCCAAATCCATTCTGAGTGAGGGCTTGGAAAACGTGCAGCTACACCAGCTTCTAGCA
>CM053618.1:54280781-54293128 GCA_028646535.1 Procyon lotor
TTTAATGAGGGGCGCCTGGGTGGCTCAGTGGGTTAAAGCCTCTGCCTTCGGCTCAGGTCATGATCTCGGGGTCCTGGGATCGAGCCCGGCGTCAGGTTCTCTGCTCAGCAGGGAGCCTGCTTCCTCCTCTCTCTCTGCCTGCCTCTCTGCCTACTTGTGATCTCTCTCTGTGTCAAATAAATAAATAAAATCTTTTAAAAAAAAAAAGGGTTTAATGAGGCTCTAGCAGGGATGAAAAGACAAAAGTATACTGTAGAGAAACTATACCCAAAGAATGCATAAAGATGCATGAATTTTGGGGCGCCTGGATGGCTCAGTGGGTTGAGCCTCTGCCTTCTGCTGGGGTCATGATCTCAGGGTCCTGGGATCGAGCCCCACATCAGGCTCTCTGCTCAGCGGGGAGCCTGCTTCCCCCTCTCCCTCTGCCTGCCTCTCTGCCTACTTGTGATCTCTCTTTCCCTGTCAAATAAATAAATAAAATCTTTAAAAATAAATAAACAAATAAGTAAAAATAAAATCACCGACTTGAGGTTCGCCTGGGCAGCTCAGGTCATGATCCCGGGTCCTGGGATCCAGTCCCGCATCCGGGCCCCTGCTCTTTGGGGAGCCTGCTTCTCCCTCTGCCTGCTGCTCCCCCTGCTTGTGCGCTCTCTCTCTCTCTCTCTCTCTCTCTCTCTCTCTCTCTCTCTGACAAATACATAAATAAGATCTTAAAAAAATATAAAAAATAAAATAACCAACGTGAGAAGAAATAAAGTCCAAATAGCTCAAAACTCTTATAATGTGTGAATCAGTTGCTTCATTTTCCTACAAAGAATCACCAAGCACAGATGATTTTAGGTAAGTTCTACCAAACGTTCACAGAACATGTCAGTCGAATCTCATGCAAATCATTTGGGGGAAAAAGGAAAAATAACAGTCAACCAATTTATTCCGAGTCCACTATGCCTTTAACACTAAAATTCGAAAAATATAGCGAATAAAAATCATAGCCTCATTCATGAACATAAAGGCAATAATCCTTCATAAATAGCAAAATGAATTCTGTGCCTCGTGAAAAAAGATAGCACATCATGACCAGTCTGGGTTTATTCCAGGAGTAGAAGGCTTAACTTCAGAAAATCTGTAATTATCATTCGCTACATTAACATATTAAAGAACAGAACAATATGGTTATTTCAACAGGCGGAGAAAACACATTTGATGAAATTCAAAATACCTATTTATGATTTTGTAAAAAAATTTAGCCCGGAATAGAAAGGGATTTCCTTAATCTGATAAGGGGAGTCTAGCAAAAATCTGCAGCAAACATGATTTTTAATGCTGAAGGCTTTTAAAATCAGGAGGGGAAAAGAAAAGAAATAAAATGTAGAAGGTTTGGAAATTGGGGGAAAACTCTCCGCTCTCATCATTCACAGAGGATGTGACTGTGCATGTAGACCGTTTTATCTCCAACCATAAAGTTTAAGTATTCTGAATAACGCTGTTTGTAATAGCCAAGAACTGGAAACAGTTGAGTTCGGAGTCAGCCCTACTGGGTATAAAGACAGGCTCTGCCCCCCGCCCCCCTCACCGGCTCACGGACGGTCCCAGGCCACCGTGACTGTGACTGCAGTTTCCTCCACTGGAAAATGGGCATCAGGACGGTGCTCATCTTGCTGGGCAGCCGTGAGGCCAACGGGACAAGGGGGGCCAAGCCTGCAGCTCAGGAGGTCCTACAAGAGGTGGCTTGCTTGTCACGCAGCCTGGGTCACCAGGAGCCTCGTGGGTCCTGGGACAAAAGTCCAGAAACAGAGCCTTCCCTCGGCATAGGCTGCAGGTTTCAAGACGCTGGACCCTCTACACCCCGGATACGGCCGGTGGGGCCCAAACCGGGGTTGTCCTCTCGCAGAGGCCCCTGCCAAGGTCACAGGCACCATCGTCAGATGCTAGGTTCCCCGAGGGGAGGCATGAGCCACTGACTCGACCCCTGACTCCCGACCCGTCGGCCGGGTCTCAGAAGCGGGGAAGCAGTCCTCTTTCTGACCCCTGTGGTCAAAGCTGCTCCAGTCAGAGGCCGTGGTGGTTTGGAGCCCCAGGGCTGTGTCTGCAAAGCCTGTCCCCGTACTCTCCCGGGGCGGGCCCAGCAGCGGCCACCCGCACCCACTCGCGCCCACCCCGCGGCCCACGGACCCTGATGAAGGAGGGAACACCGCCCCTGCTTCCCCTACCCCCACAGTCCCTGCTTTGTACAACCTTCTGGAACGGCTTTGAATCGTACGGTCTTCCTACCAGGCCCTTTCTGCAGAGTGCTTCTTGAATAATTATCGGCGCTTAGTGCTTGAAAAATAACCTCGTCTAAGAGAAGGGATGTGATTGACTGTTTATTAAAAGCTGTGTTAGTGGGGCCCCCTCCCCGAGCCCCGCCGAAGGGGGTGGACAGGGCCACGGGGATGGGCGGCACGGGGATCCCGGAGGGAGCCGGGGACAAAGCTGGAGACCTGCGAGGTTTCCCCATGAGTGACGAAGGCAGGAACCACTTGCCCGGTCCGTGGTGTGCGCGTGAGGGGGCTGGGCGGGTGAGAGCGCCCAGGGTGCCCGCAGCCGCAGACACAGCCGCGGGTCGCGGGGTGCTGACTGGGGGCAGAGGCAGGCCGGCCGCTCCGGGTCCGGTCCCCCACTCATCCTCACGGGAAATCCCGTCCTGGGGCTACTACTCTCCGTTTGCAGTGAAGACACAGAAGCCGCTGGAAGGCTCTGGGCGGTCAAGCAGCGCGGCCCGGCCCCCGAACCCCCAAGCGACAGGATCGGGGGCCCAACGCAATCCCAGTGATTCTAGCTCCCGGCTCTGTTCACACGCTCCTTTCTCCTCAGTCGACACTGCTTGGGTTCCAACCAAGCTGTCCGTGTTTCGGAGGCAGGACTGTCTGCATTTCCTGAGCTCTCCTCCCAGACCATCTGCTCTCGTGTTGACTGCCAAGAAATATTTACTGAAATTGAATTGTAACAGCTCTGCAGGAAGGTCCCTGCTGGCCAGGTCAGGGCCCCGCCAGCTGCTCGGTGAGCGGCACGTGCAGCCCTGACCCAGGTGGACAACCTCCGTGCCGTGGGGGCCGGGGTGCAGGAGGGGCTCCGGGCCATCGTGCACGCAGTCTCCGGGGCGGCACGGTGGAGAGGGGCTCAGGTCAGGCTCCCTCCAGGTGTCCCGGCAAGTGTCCGAGCCCCGGGGGCGTCATCCAGCCCCACTGCGGGGGGTGTGGGTTGGCTCGTCTCAAAGCTTCCTGACAATCACTTGAGAAGGAACCCTGGAGAGAGCGGGCGCCCTGCTTGTGAGTCTCGGCATGTTTTTAGAAGCCCGACGTGCACCGTCTTGGAGAAAACACTGTAGCCACGAAAACTCAAGCACACACCGTGGGGATGCCCCCAGCGTTGCCGAGCAAGGCTGCTTGCTTCCGTGGGCCACCGTGCAGGCTTCGATGTGATGGGGCGGCCCAAACACACTCAAGTGGCATTTCCGGAGCTCGTGTGATACATCAATACCACGCTCGGCTTTCCTGAGAATGCCGTCCTCACATGCCAGAGGTCACAGCATCCTGGTCTTACTTCCTGGGTCACTCTGCCGATCTGCACAAGAAGGCCCCCCTTCTTGGGGGGGCAGACGGACCGGATCCCCGCGGGGCACCCGTCCCAGTTCAGGCAGGCCTCGGCTGGCGGGATCTTCCGGGGGCCGCCGGGCAGATGGGAACATGGGTCCCGTGGGTCCCCCAGCTCCAGCGCAAGGGACCCTCCACTTGGATGGCTTTCATCTAGACCTCCTCATGTAAGTCTTAGACGCCTGCATGGTGGCCCCCCAGACGCACCAGGGAGGCCCCACAGCGTTTGTGGCCACACTCTACCCTGTCCTGCTCCCATCCCCCGGAAGGCACTGCCCGAGGGAGGGGGACCCCAGCGTCCCGGCCTCCCTGCTTCCCTGCACCACCAGGGGCTCTGAGATGTCATGGCTCACGGTGCGTGTGGAGGGTGCGTCCTGTCTCATCACAGGGTCGTCTCAGACCCGTAGCCTTTCATAGGACACTGTTCCTTCAGCCTTGTCTGCGGCCCTGTCCTGCTCAGAAGCCCCACAAATCCCGGCCTCACGGTCTTCGTGCAATTCAGCTCTTGCAGATGGACAGGCTCGCTGTCAGCAGGGCTCAAGGACAGACGCCCTCGGGAGTCCCCCGGGGCTCTCAGTGATATTGACAGTTTCTAAAAACTGAGAATGGACACCCACAGAGACGGGCTAGAAAGTTCCTCCTTTCTAAATGTAAAGGGAACGGGAAATTTACGATTCATTTATACTCTCACAGCATCTCTGCACAAGACACTTACGGATTACAAAGTAACCTCACAGGGTCTATGGGCGCCCAAAGGATTCAGACTCGACCGTCCTGTGAGCACAGAGACATGCCCAGTCCCTGAAATTACAGGAGGCGAACGGGACCACGGGACCCAGAGCCGGGTTCCCTCGGCTGCGGAGGATGTTCTCGGGAGAAAGCGTGAGGATCTGCGCCCGCCTTACCATCCTGGGGGCCTGAGCAGACAGAAGCCAAACAGCATACAAGACCAACATTCGTTTGAAATTTTTTTAAAGATCTTATTTATTTTAGCGGGGTTCGGGCAGTGGGAGAGGGAGACAGAATCTCCAGCAGACTCCGCACTGAGCTCGGAGCCCGACACGGGGCTCGATCCCACCGCCCTGAGATCAGGGCCTGAGCAGAGACCAGGAGTCTGAGATGTGTGCAGACGTTTCCGGGGAGTCAAGCCAGGGTGGTGGGGACAGCGGTGGGGACAGCGGTGGGGACAGCGGTGGCTGGGGGAGGTGGGACCTCTGTGAGCCAAAGAGCTTAGGGAACATGGTGGGCGGTGAGGACGGGGAGTCACAGCCTGTGTGACTCGGGCTGGGGAGCTGGTGTCTCACTGCCCAGAAAACACATCCAGCTACACACACACAGACACCGGAGACTCAGACCTACCTAATTCAAGTCTTCGTCACCTTCCCTGCGCAGGAGCACGAGTATGGAGAGCAAGCAGCGACTGCGGGGTCAGCAAGTCAGTGACTGCGCCTCCCGAGGGGTGGGATGCAAGGAAGGTGGGGGGGCCACGGGACGCAGCGGCTGCCTGGGGCTGGTTTCCATAGAGACGAGTGCCTGCCGCTCCCCTGAGCTCTGGGCCGGCCGGCAGGGCAGCCCCACTGGGGATGGGGAGGGCTGGCTGCCCGCACTGGGGGGCTTCGGGCTGTGTGGCTTCAGGGACCAGGAAGCCCTATATTCACATGAGTCGGTGACAATCCACCATCCCCTCCGATGTCAGAGTGACAGATACACTCCAGGGAAGGGGCTGCTCTCCCAAGACATCAGGACAGGACCTCGGGGTTAAATGCCCGGGAGGCGGGGGAATGAAAAGACACACACATGTATACACACATGTGCACACACACCCACTGCGCAAACACATGCACACACACACACACCCATTGCGTGTGCACACACACCCATTATGCACGCATACACACACTCTTGTCATGCACACACACACACTCTTGTCATGCACACACACCCACTGCACACACACACACACATGCACACCCCATCGCGCACACCCATGCACACCCCCACTGTGCATGCACACACACCCATTGTGTACGCATACACACTCCTGTTGTGTACATGCACATACCCATCGTGCACACACATACACCTGTTGTGCACACACACACCCCCATTGTGCATACACGTGCACATGCACACCCCTGTTGGACACACAAACCCACACACACCCCAGTTGCACGCACACACACCCATTGTGCATGCACATGCACATCCTGTTGTGCACACACACACACACTAATCACACACATCCATCATGCACACACATGCACATGCACACCTGTCGCACACATACACCCCATTGTACACACACACCCATTGTGCACCCACACGCACACCCTCGTTTCACGCACACACCTATCACACACACATACACATGCACATCCCTGTCGTGCACACACACCCACTGTGGACACACACGCACACTCCTGTTGTGCACACACCCATCATGCACATACGTGCACACACACCCATCGTGCACACACCCCCATTGTGCAAACACACACATGCACACCCACGCACACGCACATCCATACACACATACCCATCACATGCACACACCCAGCAGGTAGGAGACATCACTCCTTGGTCTGGGATCCAGACCGTACTCCACGTTCAGGGCAGCTGCTGGGGGTGGGCACCGTGCTTGTCTCTCAGCCAACCTGAGAGGCGGGTCTCCTTATGGAGAAAGCGGAGGAGCCGTGACGTCTGGAATCAAACAGGGAAGACAGACAGCCCCATCGCAGAGGAAGCAGCCGTGAGATCGAACGTTGTCAGTGGCCTCCGCGCCTGACCTCGGCGTCCTCCAGGCCTCGTGTCTCCACGCAGGGCCCTGAACCTCTGCTCTGGGCCCAGCCTCTCTCCCGAGCCGCGCAAACTCAACGAGCCCTGGCCTCTGCCCGAGGTCCCCCCAGACGCCCCCCACCCCGGAGCTCACGCTCGGCCTGGCCAAAACCAAGCCCACCTCCGTCATCGTCGTCTCCTGACTTCACCCCAAACCAGCTGCACCTCCTGCCCTGAGCCAACATTCTCCCGCACACGGAGGTCTGAATCCTGGGCCTGCCCACCTCCACTGTCCCATGCTGCCCGCAGTCCCCTCCTCGCTTTCTGTCCTCACCGTGCCCTCCCCCACGCCCCTCCCCCACACCCCCTCCCCATGCCCCTCCCCCACACTTCTCCGAGGAAATCTGGGCCCTATTAGCAGAGAAACTCTCACAGTGCCTCCCTTATCCATCCCTCACCGCCCAAGAGTAACTTTTTGGAGGTTGATCAATCAGCGTCAATTTCCCAGATCTGGTTTTAATGGTTTATATAAATACCTTTATTCCCCAACAAAATGGGACGAGGACACTCCGAGGAAAGAAAATAACACTTTCTGAGACTCTACCAAGCCTCGTGCCAGCTGCTTTCACATAAGTTACCAAACTTAATTCCTGGAACGGCTCTGCCTGGTAGATCTTACAAATCCCACTTCCCAGACGAGCGTGCGTCGAGCACGGGAAAGCGGAACGGTGCCCCCAAACCGCACACCTAGCCTCGTCTCCCCTCTAAAACCAGGTGATCTCATCCCGACTCACAACACCGCCCCGAAGCTGATGGTGCGCAGTGCAGAGCACCAGCTCGGGGCTCAGGGCCCATGGAAGGGCCTGGGGACAGAGCCGGGGACAAACTGAGTGGAGTGAGGCTCACACAGCAGTGGGCAGACGCGTCCTGCCAGGATGCGCACTGGAGGCCTCGGGAACCTCCACGATCCCCGCTGTGGAGGGCGCGGCAGGGGTGAAGCCAGAGCTGGTCAGGACAAGAGTGTGGAAGGCAAACACGCTGCAGAGGGGAGGCACCCCGGGCAGGCCAGCAAGGGGAGAGGGGTGCACGGGGCACGTGCAGGGGGTCGGCCGCCAAGGGCCCCCGTGCCTGTCATGCTGTGTGCTGCAGCAGGGGTGCCCCTCGCAGCCCTGCCGCTGACCTGTGGGGTCACACTGACTCGGTTACACCGGCCCTGCTCCCCGTGCTCGGCCGCGTGCCCCACGCCCTCCCACACGCGTCCACGACCCGCAGGCCCAGGGGAGCGTGGCCGCTTCTCAGGCTGCTCTCCGAACACTGTGTCACTGGCACGGCCGGAGCCGGCACCCTCCCGCCTCCCACTGGCCTGGGGGGGGCGGGGACAGGCCCTGCCCCGGACTTTCCCCAGACCACACACAAGGACGCGGTGCGAGGGGAGCCTCACTGAAGACACCCCAGGTCAAGATGGTGACGCCGGGCCCTGGCTGGCCAGAGCGGAGGGCACGTTGTTCTTAGGAAGCCGCTCCCCCACATCTGTCGTAACACCTGCCGTGACACCTGTCCCAACGCACAGTCTCACTGGTGGGAGTGACGGCACCAGACATTCCAGGCAGAAGTTTACGTTTGTCTCACGGGACAAAGCGGAGGTCGTGAGTCTCCTGTGACCCCAGGGCTCCGCCACGCGTGGCCTCCCTTCCCACGGTCTCATACAGCTGGAAGAGCGCGGTAAGAGCCCACTCCTCCCCGGGGAGGAATTTCCCACTGGTTGGACGTGGGGACGGTCACAGCCAGGCACCAAAGGGCTGGGATTTGCAGACTGTCTTCTGGGAAGTCACGTGCCCAGCGAACATGGAGGGTTTCTTCAAACTAGAGGGACGGGGAGCTGGGTCCTGGCAGACCTCGCCTCCCGGGCGTCCCCCTCTCCGGCTTCCCATCCTCACCCAGGCTGGCATCCCAGCCAGAGGTGCCCTGTGCGTTGAATCCCTAACACAGCACTGCTTTCTCCCTGAGAAGGGGTCTGCCGGCCTCAAAGTAAAGCCTTTCTTCCCAACCCACAAAAGAGCAGATATTGGCTAGAAAACATGCCAGGCCTGGTGACGAGGCAGGGAGGAAACTCAGCCCCCGTCTTTGGGGCCTCTTGGAAACATGTCCTAGGGAGGGGAGAAGGGGTAAGTTAGTGCAGGGGTGAGGAGGAGGAGGAGGGTGAGAAGTGCGTCCTGTGGGAGGAATTGGGCGCTCGTGGTTCGGAGGGAGAAGCGGAGGCAGGGCGGGCACAAGGTGAAATGCGTTCCAGGCTCCCGACTGTGTCGGCTGAGGTCGGATGTAATCTCTGTGTCCTCGGTCGTCCCATCTGTGACATGGGGGCAATGACAAGATCGTGAGTGCCGCAGAGCCGGTGGGAGGGTGTGGGGGGCAGCGTCCCCAGATCCAGCAGGCCACTGGCCGGCCCACTCTGAGAAGGACCCTCGCTGAAATGCGGCGGCTGTGGCCAAGACCTCAGGGGACAGGCAGGCCGGGCCAGGGACAGAGAGGGCAAGGGCGGGGCCAACCCCGTGAGGTCCCCGGGACACAGGGGTGCAGTGGGCGGGAGCCGCCAGGACAGGGGGCTTTCTGCTCGCGTGGTGCCCCCAACCTGGACCCTTCATGACCTTCTGTCCAGGGAGGGATTCACAACCAAGGCGGCCTGGTCAGGGACCGCGTCGTGTCCTTCCCTCCCCGGCATCTGCACACGATGAAGAACCTGCCGCGTCATTTATGACCAAGTGCGCCGCGTGCTCTCCCGCCGACGTTCCAGTTTTGACTCAAACACCACGGAGCACATGCCCTCTTTCAAGGGCCGCTCCCAGCAAGCCCATAACTCACCCTTATCTGTCCGTGACCAGGTGTCATCTGCGGGACCAGGAGTCTCACCTTCCATGCAACGCGGCGCTGGGCACGGTGGCTGCTTTCCAGCGGCGGGAGCTAGATGTTCCCCAGGAAAGCTCAGCCTGGCGATGTTGGATCCGTGTAGCCTAAGGTCTGCAGCACATCTCATGGCCACCAGGCAGACGGTCTGCTGAAAGCCCCCTGATGATCCGCAGGAAGGTGTTGGGGACGCGGTTGCCCACGGCAGGGAACCATCCCGTGGACGCTGCCTGCATGGTGGGCTCCGGACATCTGGTCTACCTACAAACGCTGAGCCCGTCTGGCTCTGGCCGGAGCTGCGTACCAGGTACTGTCGGGGCTCCATAGAGCTTCCTACGGTCATACTAGGAATGCTGGGAATGCTGGGGATACTAGGAATGCTGGGAACGCTGGGAACGGACTGCTGCCTCTGCGGAGAACAGAGGGCCCCCCACTGGCAGCTGGGGTGCCTTCCCCAGGCAGCGGCCAAGCCGGCGGGGGGCGTGCTCCCCTTCCTCTCATACGCAGTTTCCCACACACGGTGACCCCTGGACAGCCAGCCTGTCCACAAGAGGCGCGGGCAGCTCAGCACAAGGAAAGGGGCTGGCGGGCCTGGGGGCAGGGGGGAGACCACGGACTGGGGCGCCCTCGGCACGGCGGCCTTGGACCCGGGCACTCTGCGTGTGTTCACTATCTGCATTCCTCACCACAGTCCTGCGAGACAGGTAGTTTTTATTGGGGAAAACTGGCTCAGCTAAGGTCTCACCGTGAGAGGCAGAGCTGACACGGGGCCCGGCCTGCCTACCTCCAAACCCTCGTGCTGTGTTCCGTGTCCTCTGGAAAAACTGGAAGCAGCTTCTGAGGATCCCAGGCTGCCGTCGCTGCGACACGAGGACCGAACTCTGCAACCTGCGGTCCGAGGCTCCACGACCCTCTGACCTCCGTCCCCCACACCTTGCAAAGAAGACAACGCTGGAGGCACCACATCTCTTGATTTCAACGTGTGTTACAAGCTGTAGTCATGAGAAGAGCATGCTGCCGGCCTCAAAACAGACACACAGACCGACGGGACAGAACCGAGCCCAGAATAAAGCCGCGCCTCCTTGGCAGCGGCTCCAAGAACACACCCCAGGGAAAGATGATCCCTTCAGTGAAGGCTGTTGTGAAAACTGGGTACCTGCACGCAAAAGAATGGAATTGGGCCCCTGTCTCGCGCCGCTTCCAAAATTAACTTAAGATGGACTGACTACTTAAATGTAAAACCTCAGGGGTGCCTGGGGGGCTCCGCCAGCTAAGCCTCCGATTGTTGACTTCGGCTCAGGTCACGATCTCAGGGTCATGAGATGGAACCCCACGTCGGGCTCGGTGCTCAGCAGGCGTCTGCTTCTCCCTCGCCCTCTGCCTGCCCCCCAAAAATACATAGTTCTTAAAAAACAAAATAAAATCCAAAGCCATAAACCTTAGAAGAAAACAAAAGGGAAAAGCTCTCCGATATTGGTCTTGGTAATGATTTTTCTGGGTAGGGCACCAAAACACAAACTAAACGTCCCGTGCCCAGCAAAGAAAACAATCAGAAAAAGGAACGACGTCTTGCAGAATGCGGAGTCCTTGCGAACCACATGTGTGATACAGGGCTAGCATCTAAGGCACCTAAGGAACTCATGCAACCCAACAGGCAAGCAAAACAAAATGCGAGCAATCCAATTTAAAAATGGGCAAAGAACCGAACAGACGTTTTCCCAAAGAAGATGCACAAATGGCCAACAGACACATGAGAAGACGCTCAACATCACTCATCGTCAGGGAAATGCAAATCAAAACCACGAGGAGCTCTCACCTCCCACCCGTCAGGATGGCCGAAATCAGTAACACAAGAAACAACAGGTGTTGGCGAGGACGCGGAGAAAGGGGAGCCCTCATGCTCTGTGGGAGGGAAAGCAAAATGGGGCAGCTGCTGTGGGAAACAGGGTGGAGGGTCCTAGAAAAAATAAAAATAGAGTTCCCCTGTGATCCTGCAATCCCACTCCTGGGAAGATATCTGAAGGAAGCGAAATCGATATCTTAAAGAAATATCTGCACTCCTATGCTCACTGCAGCATTATCTATAATGGCAGAGCTACGGAAACAACCCCAGGGCCCAAGGGTGGAGAGAATGTGGGGTGTATATAATGTAGTATTAGTCAGCCATTAAAAAAGGAAAGAAATCCTGTCTTTTTTGACAACACAGACGGGACAGGAGGGCATTGTATTATGGGAAATAAATCAGCCAGAGAAAGTCCAATACAGGTCAGTATCACTTAAATGTGGAACCCTAAAAAAAAGTCAAAGTCCTCGAAAGACAGAATAGAATGGTGGATGTCAGGAATGGGTGCACTCAGAGATATGGGGAGACGTCGTTTAAAGGGTGTAAACTTGGGGCTCCTGGGTGGCTACAAAAAAGCCCAGCAACACGTGGAAATATGCGCACATCCCACATCAGCAGGGATATGCAAATCAAAACCAAGACAGCCCCTCCCTCACACCCGTTAGGATGCTACTATCAAAAAATGAACAAATAGGGACACCTGGGTGGCTCAGTTGTTAAGCGTCTGCCTTCGGCTCAGGTCATGATCCCAGGGTCCTGGGATCGAGCCCCGCACCGGGCTCCCTGCTCGGCAGGAAGCCTGCTTCTCCCACTGCCATTCCCTCTGCTTGTGTTCCCTCTCTCGCTGTGTTTCTCTGTCAAATAAATAAAATCTTAAAAAAAAAAAAAAGGAACAAACAAAAAGCAGGAACCCGCAGTGCTGGCGAGGACGCGGAGAAGTGGGGGCCCTCGTGCACTGTTACTGGGAATGCAAATCGGGGCACCTGCCGTGGAAAACAGTGCTTCCAGGAAAAATTTTTAAAAAGAACTACTGTGCGATCCCGCAACTCCACTTCCGGGTAAACAGGCAAGAGGACTGAAAGCAGGGTCTCAGAGAGACATCGGGGCTCCTGCATCCACAGCGGCAGCACTCAGAGCAGCCAGAAGGAGGAGGCAGCCCAAGGGTCTCTCAGGGGGTGACTGGGTGAGCACCGTGC
>CM053618.1:54311921-54342198 GCA_028646535.1 Procyon lotor
GAACCCCCTCCATCAGGGGCCTGTGGAAGTGTCACCTGGAACCCCCTCCCTCGGGGGCCTATGGAAGCCTCACCTGGAACCCCCTCCCTCAGGGGCCTGTGGAAGCCTCCCCTGGAACCCCCTCCCCCAGAGGCCTGGGGAAGCCTCACCTGGAACCCCCTCCCCCAGAGGCCTGGGGAAGCCTCACCTGGAACCCCCTCCCCCAGAGGCCTGGGGAAGCCTTGCCTGGAACCCCCTCCCTCGGGGGCCTGTGGAAGCCTCGCCTGGAACCCCCTCCCCCAGAGGCCTGGGGAAGCCTCACCTGGAACCCCCTCCCCCAGAGGCCTGTGGAAGCGTCACCTGGAACCCCCTCCCTCAGGGGCCTGTGGAAGCCTCGCCTGGAACCCCCTCCCTCAGGGGCCTGTGGAAGCTTCCCCTGGAACCCCCTCCCCCAGAGGCCTGTGGAAGCGTTACCTGAGCTCCTCAAGACACAATTAGCTGTTTTCTTCCATAACATGAAAGAGATCACTAATTTTTATATTAATACCTCCACAATGACTTATTAAGTTTCGATGGAAAACATACCAATACACAAACCAACACTCTTTGAAGTTATAAATATAAAACTAAACAGTCTCAATAGTCTGTGACTGAAATGGAACAACTTGGAATTATCTCGTTCTGGACTGAACTTGTATTAGAAAAACACTGTTGGATCACACTAAACATGACGCTGGAGCCCTACCGGCTAACCCAGAATACAGGCATCAGAACGACCCTTACAAATATTGCACTGGCATCAGAAAATTCAGGACAGAGGGAGTTATCGGGAACAGATAAGACGTCTACTCCATACAATGTGGTCCTAGGCGCTCCAGCCCGTGCGTGTAGCGGGGCGCGGCGACAACGTGAGCTTGGAGAGGACAGACGACAATCGTCCGTGAGGAAAATGGTGCGGAATCCACGGGGGAGCCCCCTGAACTAAGAAGTTGGGAAGCAAGACTGCAGGATACAAATGATCCTTTTGCAAAAATTCACTACATTTCTTATATTAACAACCAGAAATGTAAAAAACTTTTAATAAAGACCATGTACAGGAGCATACGCACCACAGAGTACTGAGGAATCCACTTAACGGGAGAGGCACAAGAGCCGAGCCCTGGAAGCCCGTCACCCCGCGAGCGGAGGAGGCCTGAATGAGTACTGAGGCGCTCAGCCACACCAGCTTCTGCACATGACCTGACTGCACGATTCAAAAGCCCCGGGGCCCACACGGGTAGTGCTGATGGCAAGACAGAGGGGCAGAGAGCACCAACACAGACCCGCACGGACACCAGGCCACCGACTTCCAATGGAGGCGCGGAGGCACCGGAGTGACAACTCAGTCAACTGGAAAGCCATCTAGCCATGGACAAAACTTGAATTCTCACACCACATCCACATGGTCACCCAAAAGGGATCACAAAATGCGATGCAGAGTAACAGCACAA
Organism: Procyon lotor; assembly: GCA_028646535.1. Lineage (NCBI taxonomy): Eukaryota > Metazoa > Chordata > Mammalia > Carnivora > Procyonidae > Procyon > Procyon lotor. Next base: position 54,313,391 of record CM053618.1, read on the forward strand.
AACTTCTAAATCGAGCCATTATACTTTACCAAAATTAAGAACAAGACACAGACTGGGAAAATACTGGCAAACCATATAGCTAATAAAGGACCTGCATCCAGAGTATGGAGGAAGTCTCGAACCCAAAACTAAGAAAACAAACAAACCAACAAAGAAAAATATGAACAAAAGAGCTGAACGAATACTTCACACCAAAAAAAAGATACACGAATGACCAATCAGCTCATGAAACGACACCAACATCATCGGGTATTAGAGAAACACACGCTGAAGCCTAGTAGCCCAAACGGAAAGGACTGACCACACCAAGTGTCGCCAAGGACGTGGGAAAACTGGAACTCTGATGAGACTGTAAACTAAAACTAGCACTTTGGAAAACAGTTTGGCAGCTTCTTAAAAAGTGAACACACCTGGCGTGTGACCCCGCACCCCACTCCTAGTATTTCCTCAGGACAAATAAAAGAACACGCCCATACGAAGACTTGCACCCAAATGTTCACTACCCCTGATACAGAGTGACCAAAGGCTGGAAACGACCCTGGTATCCATCAGGAGAGAAATGCATGAACAAGTTATATCTGGACAAGGCAAGGCCTCTCAGCAAGAAAAAGGAACCAACTACTGACACACGAGATGGATCAAAATAATGATGCTGATCAAATTCAGACAAAAAGACTCGATACTGCATGACTCCATTTATGTTCGAGTCCAGAAAACAAAACCAACTTGTGGTGACAGAAAGGGGACCCGCCAGGGGGTCCCGGAGGATGGGGAGAGCGGTAAGAAGGGTTGGGTTCTGGAAGGACACGAGGAAACTCTGGGGACGAAGGACAGGTGAGTGCTGTGATGCCGGGGACGGTTTCGCAGGTGTACAGACAGGCAAACCTACCACACTGTGTGCGCAAACCGTGTGCCGTTTAGACACGGTGTCAAGATGCACCCAAACCCTCTTAATGGCTAAGACCAGTTTTGAGTCATCCTTATATGAGCTTTATCCCCGTAAGAGAACTGTAGCATCTCACAAGAGAAATGAGAATTTGGGGAAAGGCAGAGGAGGAACAAATGGTCTGCATTCTCCCATGAATTTACCCTAGATTGGGGAAAGATGACATAGCTAATCCCCAACGCTATTAAAAATTCAGAGCCCTGAAAAGAAAATGTCTATAAGGTGCCCCCCCCACACAAGATACTCGCTAAAATTCACATGCAACAGCAAGGGCATTAACACGTGCTAAAGCGATTATAGCAAAAAATAAAATCACACACACACACAAATATCCTCCTTTAACCTCATTCACTGTTTGTTTTGCTGAGTTTGCAGTGTATCCAGCATCTAACTGCTCTCAATAGTCAGCCATGTAGAAGTCATTAAAATTCATCCTTTCTACGAAATACATTTAAAACAATCTTTTAAAAAGCAGGCCATGCTGGGCGCCTGGGTGGCTCAGTGAGGCATCTGCCTTTGGCTCAGGTCACGATCTCGGGGTCCTGGGATCGAGTCCTGCGCCGGGCTCCCTGCTCGGTGGAGAGTCTGCTTCTCCCTCTCCCTCTGCCCCTACCCCTGCTTGTACACAGTCTCTCTCTCTCTCTCTCTGCTCCCACCTCTCTCAAATAAAGAAATAAATCTTAAAAACAAAAAAGCTAAAAAGCGGCCATCCTCCATAACCCACTGAGCAACAAAGTGGCAAGGGCCATCCTTCCAAAGCAGTGAGTAACAAAGTGGCTAAGAAGTAGCAAGGAGCCCTAGGGAAAGTGTTACCAGAGCAGCCAGCAGGCACGGAAACATCACTTACCCCATTCTCCTTCCTTCGATGTTCACCGGGGACTTTCACGCCATTTCTCTTTAAAGTTGGATCCTGAGCCCGAGGTCCGCTCACTAAGCACAAAATTCAAAAACGACACGTTACCACCAGAGCTGGCGGGTGCTGTAAGGGCTGGCTCAGCTCTGAGCTCTGTGATTCTTGCTCCTGGGTATTTTAATTGGAAAGGAGACAGTAAACAAAATATTTTCTCATAGCAACGGCGTGAAGGGCTCATAGCTCTGCCTGCTTCGGGAACCCTTACTCGGGACGGTGAGCAGTCAGCAGCACACAGTACCGCGTGCTGACCGCTCCTGGGAGAGCCGCACAACCCCGACGGCAGAGAACACAAAACCTACAACAGGAACGTGCTTCTGGCGGTGGGTCCTGCGCCCCATCCGCTCCTCGCCACTCCTCCTAGTACCCTAGCTACTCAGCGGTGAAACCAAGGACTCCCACTGGAAGGAACAAGTGCAAGTTAAATCAATCCGTCCTTGTGCTCATCAACCGTGCTTGGAACTTACACAGAAAAAGAGTAAGTGAAGATACAGCGAGAGGGGTTCTGAATAACTGGTGTACGGGGGGCGTGTTACGGCAATCCCTGAGGACCGCACAGGATGGTCCTCTTTATTTCAGTGACAAATTTCCACTTTTCTTAGCTTGGAAAAGTACTAACTGTTCACTGTATATTCTGGGGGTTTTTTGGCTAAAAAGAATTTTTCAAGTCAAAATACAGGCCTCTCAGAACCATGTGCATCATAAAAGGAAAATAGTCTTAATCTAAAGGGATACTTTGTTAGAAATTAACATCAAAACGTTTTTAAGGACATGAAATTAAACTTACACCTGTACTTCCCAGAGATTAGCAAACGCCTGATGTCCCAAGAAGTTTCAGAGTAAAATTTCTTCTGAATTAAACGTCTGCTATACCTACTTAGCACAGATTCCCAACCAAGGTCTGGCCTCAGAGTCAGGTATGACACGGACACCCAGCTCGAGCATCATTAGCCTTATTTTTCAAATACTGTTCAAATTCCCTGAGAACACAGCTTGGGTAATCTGTCACAGTTATTTCTGCAAGAAAAAAAATCTACCATTTAGGAATTACTGCTTTCCTTGCTGCCTCAAAGAGAAGGCACTGAACCAGCTGGAGCACGTTCAGGACGCACTCGGCCCAGGGAGCTTGAGAAACACCCACAGGGGGCTCAGCCCAGGTCGCGGGTGAGGGGGCGGAGACTGTGGCAGCCCCGCCCCATCCCCAGTCCCGGAGGTCAGCGCAGAAAGGCTCCTACCCGGCGGGCAGCGACACTGCTGTGTCCCCACTCAAACACTGGGGGGCGCCGGTGTGCGGGGCGCTGTGAACACCCCCGCAGCGTGAGACCCTGTTTCTCACCTTTCAGACACACTGAGCCGGCCCACTGAGGCTCCTGAATAATTTAGCCCCTGCATATACAGAAGATCTGCCAACGCTCAGGGCAACGGGTACAAGTGAGCTTCCTCCACGAGGCCGTGTGCAGTGACGTCAACAAAGGACAAAACACAAATGTGCGGTCGATGCCCACGTGAAGTACAAAGGCAGCCGCTCAGGGAAACGTGTGCACTGGTGTGGAGGGAACACACAGAGCAGCACGTGGCCTCGGACGGGGACCGGGTGCTGGCGCCCCTCACCTGCACAGTGCGGGCGTCCACACCGAGTCCCCGCAGTGGCCCACACAGGCCACAGTTACCAATTTCTAACCACAGTGTTAAAGCAGTAACACAGAGATGTTACGTGGGAATCACCGTCCCCAATCCGCGTTCCTGCTCCCAGGAATAACGTGCTGAAGCCACAAATCCTCAGCTTCCCATTTTAAAAGTTCTCCCATCTCTAGAAACACCCAGTAACCCTGCACACATCCGACTGGAAAGGAGGCCGCCAGGGTCCTGGGACGGCTACGCCCTCCGGGTCTGCACCCTCCGGCCCACCGCTCCTCGGCCCACCCGGTGCCCATCACCTTCACCCTCTGTACCTCGTCTCTGCTGAGAACCCTCCGTCCCCACCACCGTGAGCACCTGCCTCCCGCGTCCTCCGAGCCCCCTGACTTCCATCTGGAGCCGGCCTCTCGGCCTCTAACTTCCACTCACCTCGTGGCACAAATGGGGCCCCCACCCCCTAGTTCTCTCCCTCTGGAATCTCGGATTCGGGTGTTCTCCTTTTTGACCCTGACTTCCTCTCACCACACCTGCTCATGAGCCCGAGACCGCGGTCTCTTCCCTTGCCCACCGTCTCCCCGCCGCCCCCTCCTCCATCCCTCCCCACCAGCCAATGCCGGCCCGCCCGTGGCCTCCTCTCCCCCTCTACCCTCTGAACCGGGCCAGCCAGACCCCAGCCCTGGGCCCACCCAACCACCTCCTTACAGCGGAGCCCGGCCGGAGGGAAGGGCCCTGGCCTCGGAGTCTGCGCTCACCCGGGCCGCACACGCTCACCCGCTGCCCACAGTTCTCGCTGGCCTCTGTGCCCGCCCACCCCCGGAAGCCACCAGCCGAGGAGCCCCTCCACCGGGTCCCAGCAAGCACACGTGCCTGCCGCCATCCCCTCCAGCTCCCTCTCCCTCCACGGGCAGCGGGAGGCTCCCTCCTGCGCCCAGGGGCGCGTCCGCTGGGCTAAGGACGCACCCCCCGCCGCAATTCAGCCTCCTGCTCTAGGGACTCGTGTCCACGTGCTCCTCCCCTCTCCCAACAAAACAGATCAAAGGAAACCACACCCTTCCCCCCCCCCCCACAGTCAGGTCTGGGAAGCTGGTCTGTCCTCTCGCTTCCGCGGCCCTGCCTGTCCCGCACCCCTCACGACGTGTGGAGTCCAAGCCCACAGCCTTGCTCGGATTCACGCAATGCTGCCCACCTGTGTCCCTGCCGGGGGGCCGTTCGTGGCGGAGGAAGAACCGAACTTCATTCCTCTGACTGCCAAACCTCTGCAGAACCTCAAACATCCGCTCGTTATCAGCAACTGGACGCTCTACAGGAAACAAACAGAAGCCACATGACTTGCAGGTACAGGAAAGAGCGCTTACTATCCATTCTTCATGCAAATTACGGCGTAGGAAATACTGGGCATCGTTGATGCTTTCCTCTCGTTAAACGGGCTCTCAGAAATAAAGCACCACAGGGTTTCCACTCACAGTCCGTGGGCACTGGAAAGGGGGATGGGTCCGGGCCGGCCGCCCCGAGCGCGGGAGTGTATCTCAGTGCTCCCGACTGGCCGCAGGCTCCTGCTGAGCTTGGGGGGGCGGCTGTCAAAAGTCCCTGTAAACTATTGGCCTCTGAGCTCCCTTCTAACTCAAACATTCTAGGGTTCTCTAAATATAAACGAGAAGTTAGAAATAACTTTCGAAATAAATAGCTTAGGGGCGCCGGGGTGGCTCCGTTGGCTGAGTGTCGGAGAACCTTGATTTCGGCTCAGGTCATGACATCAGGGTCGTGGGTTCAAGCCCCACGTAGGGCTCACTCAGCGCAGTCGGCTTGGGATTCGCTCTTCCCTCTACCCCTCCCCTGGCTCACGCACGTGTACTCTCTAACTAAAATCGTTAGATAAAGGCCAGTCCTACTATCTGTTAGGCCACCTTTACACTGATTCTATAAACCATGTTTAAAAAATCAGACATACCCCCTTCCAAACAAAAGGCTATTTACCGCACTGAAAATAGTTGGCCCTTGAGCAACACAGTGGGACCTACCTAGGTCCACTTACATGGGAATTTTCTTTGATAAATATAGTTCAGTCCTAAAATGTATTTTCTGTTCCTTACAGTTTATTTATTTGAGAGCGAGCGTGTGTGGTGGAGGGAGGAGCAGAGGGGCAGGGGAGAGAATCCCAAGCAGACCCCTCGCCGAGCACGGAGCCCAAGATGGGGCTCCATCTCACAACCCTAAGGTCATGACCTGAGCCGAAACCCAGAGTCAGATGCCTGCCTGCCTGAGCCACCCAGGTGCCCCACGGTTTTCTTCCTAGCACTTCTCTCTCTCCAGCAAACTTGATTGAAGAACACAGGATATAAAACCTAACATCCAAAACGTGTGTCCACGGACTGCTGAAGTGGTCGGCAGACCTTCCAGGCAACACTGAGGCCATAAGGAGTGAAGTCTGGGGGGGGGGGGGCGGTGGAAAGTCCCATGTGGATTTTCAGCTGCACGAGAGGGTCAGTGCCCTGAACCCCAGGACTGTTCAACAGCCAACTGTGTATCTTTTCTTCGGCCCCTCTTCCAGTGAGATGCCCAGTTGTCAAACTTGTCTAGAGACAAACAGAAGGACACAGACCACTCTAATAGGTGGGGGCTTCAGGAGAAATCATGTATCCTAAGCTCCCCTCAAAATACCTTATAACCTCAAGGACCTGGGTATAAAGCCAAACCTACTGTCCAAGGATCCAAATGCTTACACTCAGAGATACTTAAGGGTCTGCCTTCGGCTTGGGCTGTGATCCAGGGGTCCTGGGATCAAGTCCCTCGTCAGGCTCCCTGCTTGGCGGGGAGTCTGCCTCTCCCTCGGCCCCTGCCTCCCACTTGTGCTCTCTCTCACTCTCTAGTACTCTCTCTCTCTCAAATAAATGGATAAAATCTTAAAAAAAAAAAAAAGAAAGTCAGAGCTACTTCAGAGCTGTGTTAAGTTTCAATGGAAGGACGCTGAAAGAGCCTAAGAAAGCTGCCGTGCCGTGCACCTGCCGGTCATCAGAGCCACCAGGCCAGCACCGGAAGTCACCACCAGGACAGAACTCACCCTGAGCCCAGCCCACTCGGCCGTAACAAGTACCGTTCTGCTTGCAGTCCTAGAGGTGACAGAGGGGCCCCTCCTCGTCCCTAACCTGAGACGTCCCAACGAGGACCCCCCAGAAGGAACACCCTCAGCAAGCAGACACCCCAGAGCTTCTGAGTAGACTTCCCACCTCCGGACCAAACACATGCACACTCGCGCACACACACTCGTGCAAGGCAAGGCACGTGGGGAGTCTCAGTTACAAAGCCACTAAGCGGCAGAGACAGGATCCTGAGACCCAAGGCCGCGCCCCGAATCACGGCATCATACAGACAGCCCGCTCACGAATCATGAATTCCTGCCAACCAATCCAAGTCCCGTGGAGAATGCATAGCAGGGAACATAGCATGACTTTCCACAGAAGCTTTCGAGGCCATCATCAAATTTATCTGAAAAAGGAAAAAGGGAAGAACGAGCACGTGTTTTTTTTGAAAGAGCACAACAATGAGATGAAAGCATTTGCCTTATGGACACCGAACATACTGTCAGACCACGGTAATCAGAACCGCTCGCTTCTGTCATAAAGAAGACAAGAGCAACTGAGCGACGGACTGTGGCTTCCCGAAACTGGACTGTGCCCGAGATCCTACACGACTGCAGGGACACTGCACTCAGAGAGGAAGAAACGGCCACTTGGTGAGGCACCTCAATCTGCCCTAACTCGCACGACTCACAAAAGGCAAAGGGGGAGGGAAGGAAAATGCTTTCAAACTTAGAGCAGGAGAGTGGGTTTTCAACCTCGCGGGAAGGGAAGGATCCTTTTAAATCACACCAACAGGCCTGGGGTCCAGAACACTTTCTGATTTTGATTGAAAGCCTACAAACCAAGAGGCAAACACCAACGGAAACATGAACAAAGACTACAGAGAAACAGTATTTTAAAAATGGAAACTCAGGGGTGCCCAACGGGCTCAGGCAGAGGAACATATGAGAATTGAGCTCGGGGCCCACTTTGGGTGTGCAACTAACTTAAAATGTAAAAAAAAAAATTAAGGTAAATACAAATGGAAACCCAAATGGCCAATAAGCAAATGATAAAATGGGCAACCTCAGCTATCAGCTTAGCAAAAATAAAAATATTATCCTATCAATTGCTGACGGAAGATTCTTTCAGAAAGAGCTGGTAGGGGTGTGGGTGGCCAGCCTCCGTGGGGGGCAATCTGGTACCACACATTCAATTTTCAAGCGTGTGAACCTTTAGTGAAGCAATTCCACGTGGTGGTATCTACTCCAGAGAAAGAGTTCCCGGATCAAGAGGCTCCAGAAAGGACTCTCACCAGGGCGTTTATAAAAACAAAAGCAGAGGGGCACCTGGGGGGCTCAGTCCATCTCTGGGTTTCAGCTGAAGTCAGGATCTCAGAGTCGTGAGATCGAGTCTATGGAAAATCACTCACACGCCTACAAACTCCTGGGGGGCCAGAAAAAGACCAGTCTGTCCCGTTTTAGAGCTCCAGAGTGAGGGACTGATTTCAAAGCCTAAAATAATTCCTGTGATTTCACCACGGCCTTTCACCACCACAGTAACTCGACACTGAAGAGCTCTCCCCAAAAACCTACAAAAACCGGGAGGAGGCAAAGCAGTCAGGACGCTGCACGTTTCTAATTCAGTCGAGTCGCAGCACCGAGGAAACATTCCTCAAGCATTTCCCGGGTCCGGCCCAGAAGCCTGCCCTGCGGGGCCACCTGCCCGTCCTTGACCTTGTGTAGGCGAGCGGTGCCTTCACCGCACCGCACAGGACAGGAGCAGAAAGGCTGCCCATGTCACCACGAAGCCGGAGAGGGAACGCCGCGCCCCGAAGCACGTGCGGGTCCCCGGCTTCTCCGCGGACAACACGCACGTAGGCCTCGGCCCCGTCTCCACGGCAGCCCCGCCCGCGTCTCCTACCAGAGCCGCACCACACTTCGGCCAGATGGCACTCGCTCTCGCCGGGCTCTTTGCACAGATCCACCACGTCTCTGCACATCGTCTCGGGGGTCACGGGGACCTCGGTGAAGTGCTGCTCGCTGTCACTGAGGTACACGGTGAGAAACATCTGCCGAGAGAGAGAGACAGCCACTGTCAGCGTCCACACTGCACCTTTCGCTCTTCGGTCCCCACGGATCCCTCTCCCGAGCCCCCCACGCAGGGCGGTGCGGCGCCCACAGAGCCCCTGGGTTCGGGGAAACCAGTTCACACGGGAGCCCAACGAAGTCGGGCTCTGGCACTGTATTTGCTGCTCGTCTGCCGGATACTCACACGGCTCCTCGTAGGTGCCAGACCCACGCTCCGAACAGATCTGACCTGGGATCTGACAGAGCCGGGGGGGAGGTTCGGGGCAGCTGCGCGCTGCAGACAGGCTTCTGTCTACGCAGCCTCTCTGGTGGGGGGGCCTGCGTGCGCGCTGCTCCGAGGGTGGGGCTGGGGAACAGGACACACAGCTGGCGGCGGGGGGATCTAGTATTTCACCACGGGCTTTGATCACCTACTGAAAAAATTGTACTTCTAAGGTTAAAACGTTTTATGCGGATGCCTACATTATAGCTAAGTCTTCGCCGGCAAGGGGTCAGCAGGGCGATGGGCTGTCAGGCTGACACTGGCCGGCCTCGCACAGAAGATCTCGGTCTCCAACCCACCAGCCACCTCTCTCCTAGTAAACACAGACGCTGGCTCTTAAAAACACGGAGAGTAAAGAAAGTAAACTTTCAGGCCAATTCAACGATCCCCCCAAAATGTGAATTCCCAGTGCTGAGGAAACCGACCCAGCAAATAACCCGCGGACGGCGGGGGGGGGGGGGGGGGGAGCCCCCCGTTCGCGCAGCTCAGCGAGCACGTCTTCCACGGGGGTCCGCGTGTATCAGGATAAAACACACCCGGCCTGAGAGCCATCCCCCCGGGAGCACTTCTACTGCGAGAAGGAAGGAGAAGGCCAAGGCTCCGGCGGGTCCGCTCTGGACCAGCACACGCTCTGTACAGTGATAACGGGCCGCCGACACTGGGAAGAGGTGGGGGTTTGGGGGCAAACAGGAGCAGAAGGAGCAGGACGTGCACTGCAGCCCGGAGGACGCGCGCCTCCCCCTGTGGCTCGGCCTTCCTCGCCCACCCCCAGGAAGCCGCACGAGGCTCTTCTCTGCAGATTCGCAGCGCCCGGTTAGGGGCAGTGATGGGCGCCGCAGGGGTGCAGTCAGGTGAGAGAGGGAGCCGGCAGGGGAGAACACACCCCCGGGGCGAGCAGGCTCAGCACCTGCAGCTCCTCGTTCCGCCCCGACCACGTTTTGTTCGGGTCACCGCGTCCTCCCTTCTTCCGGCCAAGGCTCTCACGTCACGGGAGCACGTGCAGCGCAGGGCATCACCGGCCCGTGAGAACGCATAGCAGGGAACCCAGAAAAACGAACACAGTGGACACTGGTGAAACAGCAAATAAAACATGGGGACCATACAGCTCCCAGGATGAGCTGAGCGGCTTTCAGGCTAATCCCATCCGGGCCTTCCCCTCCCGACAAACTGTACTGATGCAGACCCGGTGCTCCAGGCTTCGACCAGACAAGAAGGTAGCACGTTAAAACCACACAAAAAGCCTAAAGCCTTGACAAAAATCACCTGGAAAAAACAACAAAGACGGCCAAAGCTCACACTTCCATCTGGCTGCGGCTCGGGCGAATCGCAGGGCACATTTCGGGACACTCCGGAATTCCACGGCGGCTCTCCGGGCTCCGCACCCAGCCAGCCCGTCTGCGAAGTTTAACGCTTCAAAACCAGGCCGTGTTTGCGCTGCACGCGACAGACGGACGTTTGCGCGAGTGCAGGGGTACTGCCAAGCAGCCTGTGCGGGTCCCAGCGCCGTGCCCCCGGGCCCACATCCCCCTCCAGAGAGCTTCTGCACAGCAGCTCCGAAACCCACATCGACCCCCGACGAGCAAAGCCAGCAGCACCCTCTCCCTACAGATGAAGAAGACTCATGGAAGCACTCGGCTTGCTACTAAAATGTCAGGGCCAATTCCGCTCTTCGGATGTGTTCTCTACTCTTCGGGCTGCTCCTTACAGCAGGAAAACATGAGGAAATGCTCTGTGTAACCACAGCAACCCCAACTCTAAAAGGGATCTCTGGTCTTTTACTTTCTGGAAAACAACAGCTTCGTTTACTTCAAGGAAGAACGATGAGAGATGTGTTCTGTCTGAGGACAGCATCGCATGAGCGGCAGGAGCACGCGCTGACCCATCTGCACGTCCCGCGTGTGAGGACCCACTCAGTGTTGACTGTGAGCCGTCCTCAGGGCTCAGGCCGGCGGCCGGCAGGGGTGGTGTGACATTGCCGGACTCCCGGGCAAGGTCTGGGCTCTGCCTGCAGATCGGTTAATAATTAGCTAGACCGCCAGGGAAACCCTGTCACCCCTCGGAGATCCGAAGAGTCTTGTGCTCCCAGCACTGCCGCGGACTTTGGGCGTCAGGGTCGAAGCCAAGCTTCCTACAACGGCCGGACGCTGCAGCCAGCACTGGGCCCGGAGCGAGGGCCTGAACAAAGGCCGTGAGAAAGGATGGGATCCGTAGGAAAGAGGGGTCTGGTGACAAAATGGGGGAGGGGGCAGTGCTATGTGTGAGCGGCACAACGCAGGAGACGTGGTGAAATCCGAAGGAAAAGCAGGGCCGCTCTGCTCTGTGGCTGCGTGGGGTTGGGGGGGCGCCGGGGAGGGAGGGGAGCCCGTCTGGCCTCGTGACCTGCCCGCACCAACAGCTGCCCCCACTGCCTCCCTGGGCCTCCCCTCCTAATCCCCTGTCTCCACCTCCGCAGGCGGCAGGCGCACCGGGCGGCCGAGCCTGTGCACCTGCCGGCTCTGTCTGCAGCCGCGGCCTGGCTGCTCCCTGGGCCCTGCAGGTCTGACCGCCTTCCCAGTGAGGCCCTCCCCCCACCCCTGCCCACGTCCCGACACACGTGTGCACGCGCACCTCCCTGCTTTGTGCTCTCCTTGGCACGGTCCCTCACGTACCACACTTTGTATTCGGTTAACCTGGCTTTACCCTCCGCTCCACCTTCTGAACGTCCACAGCAGGCGGGCAGGGGGTCTGTCCCTCAGCACCACATCCTCAGCCCCACGGACCACGTGGCCCGGCACACAGCGCACACGCAGTAGGTACTTGTTTGCAGACGTGCGGGTTCTGCATGTCCCAGACCCCCTCTCGGACTTGCTCCGCGCGCAGCAAGTCTGCCTCTGTGTGCAGGGGTGCGGCAGAGCACTCGGCCACCGTCGGCCACTCTCGGTCCTTCCGCTCACCCCCGCCAGCCATCCTCCTGCCTCCACACCTGCCCTTCCTCCGCAACTTACAGGCCAGCTGCGCCTGTAAGTAGTGGACGCGGTCCCACTATGCACACTACCCCTAACGGATGGCTAATACGGCACGCGGCACAAAATTCCAAACGGGGGCCATGTGGAGAAGGACGCGGGTGCGGCGGGCTTCTGCACAGGGCAGGGCGGGGAAGGGGGCAGAGTGCGTCTGGAGGGGCAGCAAGGATCAGAGGGGCGTCAGGAGGCCACGGGGCCTCAAACTGGGGCCGAGACGCTGCGTCTCTGACAAGCTCCCACGTGCTGTGGACGCCGCTGGTCTGGAAGCCACTGTCCAAAGGCCAGAGTGAGGAATCTGGCCTTTCATCCAAGAGCCCACTGGAGGCAAACGGCCAAGAGACAGAGGCACTGGTGATTGCCGGGGGGCCGGGGGAGTGACTGCTAACAGCCACGGGCCTTGCCTGGGGCGATGAAACCGCGGGAATCAGTGTGAGGGTTGCACAACCTTGTGGGAAGTCTGAAAACCACTGAGCTGCATACTTCGGAATGGTGGTATGTGAGTCATGTCTCAATTAAAAAAAAAAAAAGAGGTCCTTGGAGGATTCCAAGCAGGGTAGTGAAGTCATCTAGGACACCGTGGCCACTTTGGGAGCAGATCCAGGGGACGACGCGCACGCCCCGCTGAGAGCACAAGCAGCGCCCGAGCTGGAGGGTGACGGCGGGGGGGTGAGAACGGCTGGATGCGGACTTCTCGTGAAGGCAGAGCCAGAGCCGTGCTTGATGGACGGTGCGGACGTGAAGGCCGGGAGAGTCTAGCCTGAGCCTGATCTGGTGTCTCGGCCCCGGGGTGAGCGACGCAGGGAGGCAAGGGGGGGCCGGCCGGGGGACCTGCCAGGGCCCGTCGGAGCCACCCACCAGCCACCGGAAGGACTGGAAAGTTCAACAGGAGCACACGGAGGCCCTGGAGCCCAAGCCTGGGCGAGATCAGCTGACAGCAGACACAGGACGGGGTCGCACGACATCAGATGCCCCGGATGACGCGGACCCAACAGAGGACTTTCATCCATGAGAAAACAGAAACTCACCCAAAGGGGTGCAGGGCCCCGGAAACCAAAGTCCAGTGAACTTAGGGTCTCCGGAAAGTGGCCTGAGAACTGACCCTCGGCCCCACATGTGGCCCCCGGAGGCTGCCGGCCACCTCAACGAGCAGGGACGGGGAGACCAGACCCCAAGGGAGGGCACGGACCCAGCACAGCAGAGCCGGCCCAGGCGCCTGCCTCACCGCGCAGGGGAGGTGGGGCCACAGGCAGAGGGCTAAGCAGAAGAGGTGCTGCTGGCCTTCGCTCCAGCAGAGGAGTCCGGACAGGCTGCGAGTGGACGGGACAGGCCCAGCAGCGAGGGCACCAGTGTGGGCACTACTGAGCACGACGGCTCTCTAGGCCAGTGTGCACGGCCCGGGGAGCTCCGCCGGGAGGGCCCACAGACCCTCTGGGCCAGGCCAGCCCGCCGCAGTCCACGCTCACCGGGCCCTTCCTCCGAGGGATTAGCCTACTTTCTACACGACAGAGAATCGGTCAGGTGTGATGGCTCTTGTAGCCAGCACCACAGCACAGAGGTAACAACATGGCCCGAAGGGGACACTTTACACCAGGCGACCGCAGAGGTGCCTCCCCCGCCCGCGGCACTGCTGGTGGACGCCGCTGCCGCCGGCCACAGTATTTGTAACTGCTGCTTCTCCTCCTGGAAAAGGATGAGTAAAACAAAGTAAACGCATCCCAACTTTGAAATAAACTTTTAAACCCCTTTCAACCACTTTTAAATGGATACGTAAGTACGTCCCCAAGTTATGAAGGTTAAGTATCACTTACACTAATATATCACTTATAATTTAAAATCTTTTAAGTTACAATCTGGCCACAATTACGGGCTTCACTGTGATAAGTTACATCTATTTAAAATTTTATAGAGGAAGTGGATCAGGAATTTTCTCAATAAATATCAATTCTTTTCTTCTTATTGGAAAAGTAGCAAAGAAATAAAAAGAGGATCAAAAGAGATAGTCAGTTACACTAATCATCCAATTAACCTGAGAAAAAGCAGGTACAGACATTCCTCGCGTAGCTGCCTTCCTTTCATCTCTGTGCACAAATCTGCTGTGCTCTGAAAGGATAAAGAAATTCTTCAAAAATGTAATTTAATTCCCTAAAAAACGAAATAAAAACAAGCTGAAGCTGTTTTTGCTTTGCTTTATTGTTTTGTTTAAAGTTTTATTAGAATGTTGAAAAAAATAAAAAATAAAGTTTTATTAGCATGTTGAATTTTTTTAAATGACATTTTAGCTAACTCTATCAACTAAGCCCAACAGAGAACAATTTTAGCCTACAATTCATGAATTTTTTGTTCAATGCACGAATTTTTAAAGATAAAAAATAAAACTGTTAAATCTTAGGAGTTTCCAGCATCTGTTACCAAAACATTGTAGAAGGGAAGAGCACACACTTTTGAAGATGCATCAGTTACACACTGTTTTGTTACGAGACTATTCACCACATCCTTTCCCACGAATGGGAAGATCACACACACACACACACACACACACACACAGGCAATCCACTCACAGAAAAAAGCCTGGAATCATATTCCCCAAGTTCACAGTAGTGATGCCGGGGTGAGATTATGAAGGGACTTTCTGGGAGCTCAGCCATGCTTCAGTTTCTAGAATGATCATGTACCACGTGCACAAGAACACAGATATTTTAAGGAGCCAATGATGAAACCGGTGAGATGAACACAGGGCGCCACCGCCTCCCGGGCCCTTGCTGTGACACGTTCGGCAAGCACGCGCCCCATCGTGCTTTTCTGGGGCCTCGGTGCTGCCTCGACTTTAGTCAGGGGCCACGAGAAACAAGCAGTCCAGAAACCGATCTGGGAAATCCACTTCTTCGGAACGGAATGGTATCTGACCATCGAAGGACTGCAGTGCGGCGACACCAGGGCGTGGATGGACCCTGACAACATCGTACCGAGTGACGGACGCCGGACACACACAGGACGTATCCCGGGGATTCAAGGGCACAGAGACAAAAAGCCCGTTAGCAGTTGCCAGGGGCTGGGGCTGGGGCGCGGGGGTGGAGTTTGGGGTTTCCATCGGGGTGACGGAAATGTTCCGGAATTGGTGGTGATGGTTCCATAAGCCCAGGAAGTTACTAAAACCACTGCACCACACACTTTACAGGGTGAATTTCATGGAACATGAATTGTATCACTATTTATCACCTACTGCATGCTTTGTGTAAGATACCAAAATCTCTTTTTTCTTCTGAAGATTTTATTTTATTTATTTATTTGACAGAGAGAGAGTGAAAGCACAAGCCGGGAGACAGAAGGCGAGGGAGAAACAGTCCCTCCGTGGAGCAGGGAGCCTGATGGGGGACTTGAACCCAGGACTTGGAGATCCCGACCAGAGCCAAAGGCAGAAGCTTAACCAACTGAGCCACTCAGGCGCCCCGATTAAAAATCCCTTAAGGGAGAAGAAATGTGCTCGTGGAAAAATGAGATAATTTACTACTGAAGTACATGAATGAGACCGAAGGTAAAAAACGGAAATTCAGAAATGAAAAAAGTGCACACGATCGGAGACAGGCTGAGGTTTCAGCCCAGAGGCACAAATCAATGGAAGGCATAAGAAAATAATATAACAAATTTATAGTAACCTTACTTCCAAATACGTCATCTTTTCCTGGCATGCACATTTTAAAACACCGTATTCCCAAGGACACAGAGATGACTTCACCAGCTCCCGGACCCACCGGGAAGCATGCAAAACGGGGCTCCCCGGGGGGGCTGTGGTGTCACGGACTCAGGCTCCGGGTGTTTCCCGAGGCCCTCGGAGGGGAATTATCGTCATCAGGAAGAGCACAGCCACAGCAGCCCTCCCAGACGCCCCTGTGCGCCGCGGGGACCGGGAACGGCGGGGGCATCTGAAAACACCGCCACGGCGAGCGACGGGGCGACACAGCGACACACGGGACGGCCCTTCTTCCCTCGGGACAGGTGAGTCCCCTCCCAGGGGCCGAGACAGGCTAACTTCCTGCCAACCTGTAAACCAAGAACCTCATGTTTTATAGCATGAGCCACAAGGAGAAGAGATTCCTCAAAACACCATCAAGTCGGAAGTACCTTCAGAGCAGGGGAGGGACAGGCGGACCCCAGAAGCTAAAACCAATGCAAAACCAGGGGGAGGTCATTGTTTTAACTAAACAGAAACAACCAGGCACCACTTACAGCTCTTACATCAGCAATTTGATTACAAGATCCAAGGGAGATGAGACCGTAGGACAGTGACTCACCTGGCACAACGGCAGGGGCACCACGTATGCTGTACAAATCCATCTGGAAAGTACAACGGGTCATGTCAAAAGCCACAGAAGTAGGTCTACCTCGTGACCTTACTTGCGGGATTTCTCCCAGAGAAATGACTGAGATGAAGAAAAACTCTAAATGCCACAAGATTTCACTGTAGGCTTAGATCTACGCAGAAAACGAAATCTCCAGCAACATGGCAAAGTACGTTGGAAAACCCCTGCTGGAAGGGTTACGAGCCAGGCGCCAAGGCCCCCAAACCCCGTGCTGGGCAAGTGGTGACATGAACCCACGAAACAGAACCGCGTGGAGTCGTAGGTCAGCCCCGTCTAAACCCGCGACAGGTGACCGGGCTTGGACGGGACAGGGGACAGCGGGGACAGGCGTCCCTTGAAAACGTTCTCAGGGTTAACATACTTCCGGGGTGATTTCAGTCCCCAAGGATGCCGACTACAGACCTGCCATCAAAGAACGGAAACACTCTGCTGAGCGTGGCGGCCGGCATGAGGCTTGGCGTCCACTTCGTACGCTGCTCGGTGGGGGGTGGGGGGCGCCCTGCAGTGAGTCACGCCCGGGCCACCTCCGAAGACCTGCCCCCCCAAAACCCCCAGCCCACAGACAGCCTTCATTTAAGAACAACAGGTCACAGCTTTATCTTCAAGAGCTCCGTTTCAGAGGACAAGTACTCACGTCACTGTAATGTCATGTCCTTAACACAAGAGTGACTCATTTTCACAGAGGCAGCATCTCAGATTAAAATTGGGAAGAGTCTTCCAGGAGGAAATACAAAAAAAAAAAAAAAAAGCCCACAAAAACTGGTTAGGGCATTTATGAGAAATTTACTTTGTGTCAGAGGCTATAGTTTATTCCTTTGATTTATAAAAGCAGGTAAAGCTCCACAGAAAGAAACAGGAACCAAGAGTCTAAGATCTTCTCGTCGCACAAAGGAAACAAGGCTTTGTGATGGCAGCTTCGGGGGTCTGACTCGGAAAACCTTCAATCCCTGAGGTTTACCGAGGAGAAAAAAGAACACGAGAGGGGAAAACACGTCCCTTAGTGGAGAAGGAACGATCTGTGAGAAGGGCGACCCAAATCCTCCCCAAACCTTACAACTCTCAGGAACCCGGCGTGAGGACGGGGGCAACGAGGCCCGGGTAAGACGAGGGAGAAGTCTGCACGGTTCGGGGTTCAACACTCGCCAGTGAGGGGAGAAACGCAAACCACCCCCTCCTTTTTCCCTGGGCCGCACCCCACCTGCCCGGAGCGACGCCCTCAACACGATCCCTGCCAACAGGAAAGAATAAACAAACAAGGAACATCAGCCAAAGCTTCAACCGCTCGGGCGCGTGCGGACCTTTGACCCAGCCGTGGCCGCCCCCGCCGCCGGCCGCCCGCACCTCCTGGGACCTTCCGCCACGCCTCCTCCAGGCAGGCCTCTCGGGGTCAGCGCTCCGCCCGCTTCCCCAGCCCGCGTGCCTTCCCCACCCTGCAGTGTCCCGGTGGGCGGCCGCAGGGGTCTCGGGGGAGCCCCCCCAGCGCCCCGTCCCGGCCCTCAGAGACCGGCCGGACAGCCCGGCTTCCCAGCCACCGCGGACCCCGAGTCACAGCTACCGGCGCCCTGGTCAGGGTCGGCGACGGGCAAACCTGCCCCGACGCCAAGTGCACTGCTTTTTACTACGGCATTGCCGACAAGCACTCCCCGAAAATCAGTCCGTGAGTTTCCATCAGCCACACTTGAGTTAAAGCAAAAGCATAAAATCATCATCAATGGATCTTTTTTTTTTACTCTTTAGGTCACAACAGCACATGAGTGGAAGTTAGAAATCAACCCCCAGAAGTGCCAACAGCGAGCTGGACGGCCCCGAACAGGGGGACCCCCAGGCACCCAGTGTCACGCAGAGAACACGGTCATCCTCTGAGACCACCTCCATTCCAGAAAAAAATGATTCAGCAAATACGAAGCGGCGACTTTGAGAGAAAAATCTCAACGGAAAAAGCGTGTTGTCTCAGAAAGCTGCCTGCTGCCCTCAGATGTCTGATCACATCCATACTCGGTGCCATGAGCCGACAGCACCGCCACATCCGGGCCTCACGGCCCTACTGTCCTCCCGACGTCCGCCCCTCATGAGAGGCTCCCGGCTCTGTCTCCCCCCAGCCCCAGCTGCTTGCTGACCTGGACGTGCGTCCCCCTGCGCCCGCTAGGATTTCCTGAGCACCTCCTAGGCCAGCACAGGCGCGGCCAGGAAAGGCAGGGGAGCAGACTAAGACACGCGGCGGCTCGCGGAGGCACGTCTGGACGGAGGCAGAAGAAGCACCTGGAAACTCCGGGAGAAGACGCCCCACGGGAGGCCACGCACGGGGAAAAAGGGACAGCGCAGCAGGAATGCAGGCAGGCCAAGGGCCGGTTCACCAGGGCCCCGCAGGTTGAGAGCAGCAGGCTTTCTAGTTTCTAGAACAGGAGAGGTCACCAGAGGGGGTCTCAGAGTGTGGCCCCCAGACCAGCGGCATCGGCATTATCGGGGGACCTGTCAGAGCAGAAAGTCTCAGCCGCGGCGCCCACCCCCCAGCAGACCTCCCGGATCGGAAGCCCCGGGGCCGACCTGCGACCCCACCACACACAGCCTGAGAAGCACCAGCTTCGAGGGTTATGCGCAGGGCGGGGGCCTGCTGTCCACGCCGTGCGGGTGACCGGGGGGGGGGGCACGGTGACTGTCGCCACCCCAGCGGCTACCCAGACAGTCACCACGTGGGAACAGCACACACTCCCAGGCTCTCGCACTTACCTCTGCAGAGTGCGAATTTCAGGGAACTGTGTTCACATCATCTGTTGCACAATCGCAGCCTCAAATCACCAAATGAGAAACCTAAAAACCCACTTTCTGCCCTCATCTCCCTGGGTTAGCTCACCTGCCTCCCTCCTCCCTGTCCCTTAGTGTCCACGTCATCCTCGGGCTTCCAGAAAGACTCAGAGACCCTCCAGCTGCCTCTGGCCCCTCCTACACACACACACACACACACACAAACACACCCTCTGGCCACGAGAAAGCTCTGTCTTCACTCCTCTAACGTGCACTCGCACACAGTTGTTTATACCCCTGACTTATCTGCCTCGCTGTGTCTAAATTCCTTGAGGACAGAGGTGTTGACCCTGAAAGGCCCCCTCCACCCCCCAGGCTGGCTCGGGCCTCACACACAGCGAGTCAACAACATAGGCCGGCGCAGCTGCAGGGCCCGCGGGGCCAGGACAGTCAGCGGGCGCACGAGTGGGCGCCGACACGAACGTGCCGTGTAACCTCAAAATGAGCTCTCCCAAAACCAGACCGGGGCGCAAAAGGAGAAATAAGGCATTCTGCTCTGAGTAACTTAAGAAATCTGTTCTCTCCTGTCCAGCCACGCCCGAAGCCCGACTTAGATCTCAAATTCCAAACACACGCCGCAGAGCAACTCTCGCATTGGGCCATCTGCTTTCGGCATCTGCGGTAAACAAACACAGAGTAAAAGGACTAAACCCTGGGAGGAGGTCAGTGCCCGGCCTGCTCTCTCCCGCTCCCTCCGCACTGAGCGCGGCTGCTTCGGGGGCGCGGGCACCACTTGCCGGGAAGGCCCCCCCCTCCTCCTCGTCTCGCTCGCCCTCACTACACACACTACTTCTCAGACGCGCCCACGAACCATAAGGACAACCAGCCCACGGTTCCCAGCGCTCCCCTTTCGGCCTCACCTTCTGTAACCCAAGTCTTCCTCCATTCTTAGAGTCCGGCTCTGGGGACTCTCTAAGAAAGCCCAAAAGCCAATGGTGGACATAAACACAGGTGGGCGAGAACTACCCTCACCAAAGAAAATCCAAAGAAAGAACACTTGGGCACCTGGGGGGCTCAGTGGGTTAAAGCCTCCGCCTTCAGTTCAGGTCATGATCTCAGGGTCCTGGGATCGAGCCCCGCACAGGGCTCCCTGCTCAGTGGGGAGCCTGCTTCTCCCCCCCGCCCCTCATAAACATAATCTTAAGAAAAAATGAAGACTGTTCATGCATTGCACCAATATCAGGTCCCCAGCAAGTGGCAAACTGTGCCAGGCCTCCCAGAGCTGGCGGGGCCCCACGGGGCGGCAAGCCTCCTTGGGGAGGCGCACACAAGCCCCGGGGAGAGCAGGAAGCAACCAGTCCCTTTCAAGGAGCGGCACGGAGCTGGACACCGAAGGCTGAGTGAGACAAGCAGGAAGAGGAGCACCCAGGCCGAGAACCCTCACCCCAGGCAGAGGCCCAGCGGTCGTGCGAACACAGTCACACTGCGGTCCCGGAGCTGCCACAGCCAGAGGGCGGGGGCCAGACCGGACAAATACGCAGGGACGGGCCAGTGCTCAGCCCGTGGGGCAGAGACGTGCTGCAGAAACTGTCAGGGAGCACACCTGCGTCACTCCCGCACACACAGTCACGGCGAGGTCAGAGGGCGCGGGGCGCGTCGCGGACGGAAGCACGGAGCGGAGGACAAGCTGCCGTGAGCACCAGGAACGTGGTCGTCCGGCCCCGCCAGCAGCCCTCATGCAGACCCCCCGGGCGCGGACGAGGCAGGAAGCACATCTTCTGGAACCGGGACACGACTCCAACGGCAGCCCAGAGAGTGGTGGCTCGAGCGGATGCTGCCTTGTCGGGCGCTTGGTCTCTGCAGCACTTGCACGATGAGGCTCAGGATCCGGAGGGAAACGTCCGGTGGGCACAGAAAGGCCGACCTAGACCTGGGCTAGACATCAGACCCTCTGCATCTGACGAGGAGCGCATCTCGCACGCAGATACAGAGTGGGTCTGGGGTCTTCTGGGGAGGGAAGACACAGACTTCCATCTCGGGGAAACTCCACGGCTGTCGTGTGTGGAGCGGAGCGGACCGGGCAGTCCCCGGCGTGGGTAAGAGGCAAGACAGGGAGAGGACTGCCGGCCGGGCAGGGGAGGGGCCCGGGGGCCGGAGAGGGGCTGCGACACAGAGATGGCATGGGGCCGGGGGCCACCGGGGAACAGAAGGGCAGGGGCCCACCCCCAGGTCTCCCGCGGCTGACCGCAAACAGCAACACCTTTCTACTGTTAAAAGTAAGTGGTATCCAAAACAGCCCCCCTTTTCTGGGAATCAGCAAACGACCACAATCGCCCACCTGTCACCAGCTAGCTTGCCGCTGTGGCTCAGAAAACCATGGGCTGGGCCCTCACATCGAGGCAGCTCTGACTCACTTCCTAGAGGGCCGGCGACCATGTATCTCCGTCAATAAAAGGAAGACATCTCTGGCGTAAAAAACAGCCAGTTTGGGGACTTGGGACTGAGCCCATCAGAAGTCGCCAGGCGGTAAGGTCACAGGGTCAAAGGATGGCTGTTGTCAAACATTTTTAAGGTTAAAGCTTCCTTCGGAAAGCAGACTTGCCCGACTTGGTTTGAAAGAACCACAGCGACTGGGGCTCCTCTGGAGCTCTTCGGAGCTCTGGGATTCCAGGCCACGGCTGGTTTCCCTTTAGCCCCACCGGTGGGAGCCTGTGCGGCACAGCAGAGCTCCCTGCCCCTGTCTGCCCCCACCCCAACCCTGGGGGGGCACTGCCGCTTCTCCCGCCCCAGGCCTTCCCCAGGGCACGCAGGCAGGTACTGAAGCAGGTGACACACCGTGTCCACCGAGTCTGTGAAAATCAGTGAAGGGAAACCCCACCAGAGCGGATTCTGGTGCAGAAGGGGAAGGGAGCCACAGCACTCCAGGTCAGTCATAGAGCCAACAGGACAACCCCCCCCAGGGAAGGATCCCGCATCCCAGGCCCCCCAGGGAAAGGTGGGCGGCGCACCTCCTACAGGAAGTGAGCTCCCGCAGCGCGGCCGCGGCCCAACCACCGTCACCGTGAACTCCCATCTTCCTCCAGTGGACTTAGCTTCACGACAACCCTCCCAAGGCCCTCCTTCTTGTCCCTAAAACCACGCTCCTCTCCTTCGCGGGCTGGACTTGCCACAGGCTCGCCATAGCGTGCGCGTCCCACACTGCCCTTCTCCACTGCTCCCGAACAAACCACTGTCGTCGGGAAAGGGACTGACTGTTCTATTTAGGGTTAACAAGCTCACAAGCAGTCCCACCAGCGGCCGGGCCCTCGCTGGGATGAGGTGCGGCTCTTACCCACCTTAGGTGGCCGTGTGTGGGCCCCCCCCCCGGGCATTCCCTCGGGCACCTGCACAGCCCACCGCCCCCGCAGCAGCGCAGCCGTCCTTCCTAGTCCGCCGGATGCGGTCACTTCTCCTGCCGTCACCCCGGGGACCACTGCACCCCCCCGTGCCACCCAGCCCACACCCCCTGCTCTCACGTCTGCCCCTGGCACCCTCCCCACTGTGCATGGAGTGCTAGCCCCCCGGGCTGCCCTGTGGCCCCCAGGCCTGCGGCCCTGGCCCAGCGTGTGTCCACGAGACACACAGGACCCGCTCCTCCCAGGCACTGGGCTCCTGGCTGAACTGTCACTTCCCCAGGCAGCCACCCCAGCGCACAATCCTACTGAAATCCCACTGCCCTGTGTGTCTTATTCTCCACACCCCGCCCCCCACTCAGCTCCGCAGGAGGTAAGCTCCCTGGGACCCGGGCTCTGAGAAGGGTGCCCAGAACGCCGCGGCCGCGCCCCGGTATCTGCAGAGCAGACGCTGGCCCAAACGGCCATCACACACAGCCCACAGGCCAATACAGAAGGACCAAGAACCACAGTCCAAGGTGATGTCATCCAAAATCAGCCTCGTGGGTTCCCTGCTCAGCAGGGGGTCTGCTTCTCCCTCGGCCTCGCCCCCAAACTCCCCCACCAGCGCTCATGCTCTTTCACTCTCCCTCTCAAATAAACACCATCTTTAACACCCAAACCAAAGCAAACCAAATCAGTCCCAAGTTTACTCCCGGACCTCTGCTCCCGAGGACTTCCCAGGGGCGGTCCCTGCCGACCCCTCTAGCCCCGGAGCCCAGAGGAGCTGGGGACCACCCAAGGCCCCGTGCGCGCACCCCCCGCCCCGTCCTCCACGCCGCTGCCCACTTCTGCTCCTCTCTTCCCTGCATCACCGCCTTCGAGCCCTGTTTACAAACACCCTCCAGAGAACGAGCACCCCGCACACCTCCTACAAACGGTGGCGGTCCCCCGACCCCACGCCAGCGCGTGCAGGGGCTGACATCTCCGTGGAGCGCTGGAGGCACAAGGACAACAGGTCCTGCAGTGTTTCCGCAGCACGGGAACGAGGGGGTCACCTCCGTGTCATTCGAAACCTACTCCTCTCACCCAGTTTGGGTTTAAACGTGGAAATACGTCTGTCCTCCTTTTCCCACTCCAGAAACAACCGTGGTTATGCTCTGAACGCTAATGTCTGAGGTTCTCATTCACCGAGAGAACACCACGGCCACCGCGTCCCGTAGGCTGCGTGCAGAAATAGTCTAATGGAGGCACCGCCACCTCAAGGAACATCTGTCGCAGGCGGACCTGGTTCAGATCTCATGTCCACTGAGTGACCAGGAGCAAATTCCTGAAACCCTTTGAGCTTCAAATTCCTCATCTGTGGAATGAGGAGGAGACGCCCTTCGCGAGGCCAGCAGGCAATTCGGTGGGATGACCAACCTAAAGCCCTGGGCACAGTGTGGGGCACAGACGGGGTCTCAGAGGGGGTCTCAGGAGAAGCTGAACTTCCCCTTCCCCGGGAGGGATGCGGGAGCACAGGGCCTCCAAGCACTCACTCCACGGGGGGGCCATAGATGGGCCTCGATGTCCCTCCTGCCTTATTACCACTCGCACCTGCAGCCGGAATCCCAGACTCCTTGATTCCTGACTGTTCCACGACTTTCCTCGACTCGCGTCTCACAGACTTTTATTTCAAGTGTTTGAAGCGGAGTTGAAGTAGTACTGAGCTAAAACTGTGTCTAGAGAAGCCACTGAAGTTTGCGTTTCAGAAGTAATAGCTCAGTATCTACTGGCCAGACGGGTGTTTTCTTTATTCTTTTTTTTAATAGTCCTTTTGTTTTAAGATTTTATTTATTTATTTGACAGAGAGAGAGAGAGAGAGATCACAAGCAGGCAGAGAGGAAAAGCAGGCTCCCTGCTGAGCAGAGAGCCCGACGTGGGGCTCGATCCCAGGACCCCGAGATCATGACCTGAGCCAAAGGCAGAGGCTTAACCCACTGAGCCCCCAGGCGCCCCAGAGGAATATTTTCAAAGAAAACTTAGTTCTCTTATCATCCCAAAAAACTATTTGGTTTGGGATAATTTTCACGTAGAAAAAAACTAGAAAATGACCACAAGTTGCTGAGTCTGGGCAACTACTTTTCCTACACAAGATCTATGTTTAGAATGTGATTTGACGACACGACTGTGTCCTGCTGGGACAGTATACAGAGCGTTTCCGGGGCTCCTGCAGGGTCCCCACTACTCCCTGCTCTCCCCAACAGCATGTAAAACGGGAATGTCTCCCTGAGCACTCCGAGGAAGTATACAGCTCACACGGTCTGTCATCTGGGTTTTCCTCCCTCAAGTACCTCTGATTAAAGAAAAGATGCTCTCTTCAGAAGAGAACACTCTGGATTCCTAACTCTCCTACCCACTCTCCTTACGGTTTGACACTCAGGAGAGCTTGCGGGGAGGTTCACAAGTGGAGCCGGCAAATCCCACCAACGGGCCCCGGTACACAGTGCCCGCTGAGCTGGAGAGAGGCCGTGCGACCCAGGGGCACCAGGGACGGCGTGGGCTGGCCTGGGACACACGTGCTCACCACCCCACACGCCATCACAGATTACCATGAGATAAAGATCCACGGTATTCCTTAAGAGCTTCAGGAAAAAAAACGGGTTTTGTCTTACTGTTTCTACTTTCTACTGCCGGGGGCCAAGGGACAGGAACTGGGAGAGAAAACAGTTTTCCTAGAAACAGTATATGAGTAAATGACCCTCGTTCCCCTTTTTTATCCCCCAGATAAATAAACTCTCTTCAAGTTAACTGTTAAAATACAAGCAGCTCTATGCTTGTGCTAAGGTTCTTCAGAAAGTTTAAACCGCTTCCCTGAAACAGGGAAAAATACAGAAAAATTTTAATGCTTTCAGCTCTTAATGAATATAGCAGAAGTCACAAGGCAACAAATCTCACTACAGGGCCGAAAATTGAGGTATTTGCCACATTGTTTTTTTAAACAGATGATTTGTTTAATAGCCTTTGAGAATTACAATTCTACAAAGCTAGAGAACTTACCTTAAACTTCATTCTGGAGTCAAACCTGAGCTAACTTGCTACATTACTACTCAACAAGAAGAAATTCTTCACGTGGTATAACCCTATAAATACAATGTTCTAAAGCTGTACCCTGAAAGCTTTTTAATTTCAACACATAATTTCAGTTTGGAAGATATGTGCAAATAAGACCATCCTTTTACAGGAAAATAATACAAGTATTTAAGCAGAAGTCCGGCCTCGGGTCTGTGAGCTGCTCGAGGTGGTTTCCTCCAGAAACATACAAATCCTACCGACCAACCATCAGACTTCTAAAGGAGATGCGGCGAGAACCTAATTTTTTTTGTCCTAGATTCTGCAAACTAGAAGCTCACACAATCGGGTATTATCTTACAGCATCACAGAATAACTAGAAATAATTAGGACACTCTGCGGCCCTGGAAAATGCCACAAACTTAAAACTTAAATCATGCTCAGGTCAACTGAGCTTTTGAAAATAATCTACCCTTTTCTTAAAATCGGGATCCGTGGGGCACCTGCGTGGCTCAGTCGGTTAAGCGCCTGCCTTCGGCTCAGGTCATGATCCCGGGGTCCTGGGACCTGCCTCTCCCTCTGCTTCACCCCCAAATCCCCCACCCCGGCCCTCGCTTGTGCTCTCTCTCTTTCTCTCTCCCTCCCTCTCTGTCAAATAAATACAATCTTTTTTTAAAAATTCAGTGTTAACATAAACAGGAAGCCTCAAATATGTGATTGCGACGTAAAGTTAATATCTTTGGGCTACTTTGCCGAACTGCCCGACGTGTCACTGCCGTGGCCACCAGGCCCATGTGGCTGTTTAGCTATAATTCACACTAAGTGATTGTTTGAAGACTTCAGCTGCTCATCCCACTGACCATATTTCAAGTGCTAGAGCTGCAGGAGGCCGGTGGCCACCGCACAGGACAGAACGGACACAGCGCTGGTCTGCCACAGCCGGTCACATGCTTAACATGTGGTATGTACCGCATAGACGGGCAGTTCGAGTCCTGCGGCCTTCCGTGGGGCACAGCACAAAACTGCGGGCTTTTGTGTGCAGTTCTGTTTTGTTTTTTAATTTACCATTTCGATAGCAGGTACAAACAGGAATTTGTATAAAGCTACGTTGAAAAAGAGTAGTGAACACTTTGAGAGTTGGCTAAACTCATAAAGACATTTCTGAATATAGGCTTTGCTTAAATACAATGGCTTGGCAAAACAGAAGTAACAAAGACAGCTGGTATCGTTTCGAATAGTTGAGAAATTTTGTTTGTAATAATTACCTCCCTTTATCTGATAATCAAACACAGTGAGGAAGGCTCAATGAAAAAGCCATACTCTCAACCTGCAAACAATGCTCTGTGTGACGAGGAAAATACGGTGTCAAGTAGGAGAAGTCAGTGAGTTTCTCCTTACCAAGTTGTAGAAATATCGGAGAATCAGAGATGCTTGGGTAGGTATCTGAAAATGGGTGTTAATTATCACACCCGCTCTGCCATACCCCATCATTACCTCCGCGCTGATACTCAGCTGTTTGCCTACTTATTTTTAGTTAGCCTACTAAAATGCACCTTCCCCTTCTGGTTTTGGGTCCAATTATCACTTCACGTCCCACGTGAAAATCTCTTGCTTCTCTACCATTCGGTGAGAAAATACGCAAACACCATTTATTTGCACATTTTTAATATAATGCTGTCTGAACAGCAAGCAAGCTGTTATCTTTAGAATGCCTTGAAAAGCAAATCAAGGAATGTACTTAGTGCCAGAGAAGTGCGTGCTTAAAAATGGTTAAAGTGGCAACTTTTGTTAGGTACATTTAACCACGATCACAACAAAAAAGCACATCAAGACGACTGTCTGTCTACGTCCTGAGACAACTGATTTTTTCAGAGGAAACGCATTGCTTTTCCCAAGAAACTGGCCCGAATTTTTCAAAGTAAGAAAATACGAAACTTCACGCAACAGTAAAATGAAAACCCAAGTACATTAAACGCCAAAGATGAGAAATATACTTAAGAAAATGGGTTTATTTTCTGGCGCCCAAGGCGGGACAGGAAGGACACACACATAACACGATGGCACTAAATGAAAACTTGCCTTCCGTCTGTGCGCACCCCAGGCACGAGAAGCTGTGGTTTCACCAGGACTGCAAATCCCACCCAAGCTGGGCACAGGACCAAGTGCTTCAGAACTAGCAATCCTAATCCTCACACCCCCTAAGAGCTTGATAGGGTCGTTATCCCCATCTTACAGATGCTGAACCTGGGACAAATCACTCTTTAAAGGAAGGTGGTTGGGGTCACAAAGGTCGCAGCCGAAGGAGTGAGGTCTTGGCGGGGACCTGCTGCCCCCCACGCTGGGTCTGTGCTGAGGGCCGTGGGGAGAACCAGACGGCTCAGTGACGCAGTCTCCAGGGCAACCTAACCGCTCACAGATTCTGACCTGGTACAGAGCGGGGCCCAGCAGAACTCTCCTAAGTGTTGAGAAAACCCAAAGGATACCTTGCCGTGAAAGCATCCCTAAGATCACATTGCAACAACCAACACTTCTCTTGCTCCTATTCTTAGGAAAATTCAGAGAGATCTGCAAAAGTCATTTCAAGAGAAATATTAAAAAAAAAAGGGGGGGAGGGGGAGGGAGAAAGAAACGTAAATCCGAGGGATAAATATTTTAATAGCAAACTTCTTCACCTTCTTCCATGGTCCGTATTTTAATACCCGGCATTTGCATCACAAACCCGACTTTGTAACCTCGAATTAAACTAAAACTGGAGGCGAAAGGCTCAACACTTTGCAATCCCTTGGATCCTGGCAGGCCAAGGTACCCCAAACCCTGGAAACGTCTAGGACACCCTCCCACGCCGGGTGGGGGGCCGCGGGCGGGCGACAAACCCTCTGCTCTGCACCTGTAACTGCACGTGAACTCCACTCCACAGGTGGGGTCACGGGCTGGAAGTTACCAGCTTCTTTGTCTCAACACGCGAAGCCAAGAAAACAGCGAGGGCCGCCAAGTGACCCCTGGTCGGGGGCCGAGGCGCGAGCACAACTTGGGGGGAGGGGAACGCGGGCACGAGCCCTCAGCCCAGCACACCCCCCGCCCCCCAACTCCCAGCGCCGGCTGAAGGAAAGCACCACTTCACTCCAGCGTCCGCCCTGGGGGGCAGGGGGGGTCCAGGGGGCCGGGCCTCGGAGCATTGGTAGGGGGAGGCTGGAAGCTCTGGGACTGGGACTGGGGGCCAGGTTCGGAGGGCTCAGCGGGCTGGCGACTCGGGGGTCTCGTGGGGCTCGAGGCTGGGGGCCAGGAGGGCCAGGGGGCTCGTAGAGGGGCAGCTCTGGGGGCCGGACGCTCGGGGAGCCAGAGTTCAACGGGACTGGGGGGTGCCAGAGGATTCGGGGGATTC
>CM053618.1:54342698-54358231 GCA_028646535.1 Procyon lotor
TAATAATAATAATAATATAATTAAAGAAAGCTATGCATGGACTAATGATGAGAGCATGTCATGAACCAAGAATTATCTTTAGGGGCTCCTGGGTGACTCAGTTGTTTGGCATCTGCCTTGGGCTCAGGTCATGATCTCAGGGTCCTGGGATCGAGCCCCGCATCGGGCTCCCTGCTCAGCAGGAAACCTGCTTCCCTCCCCCACTCCTCCTGCTGTGCTCTCTCTCTCTCTCTCTCACTATGTCTGTCTCTGTCAAATAAATACATAAAATCCCTAAAAAAAAATTATCTTGACTCCAGTTTTGAACAGTGATGGTCAAACACAAAATCCCACAGCGGGCAGAGGGGGTGGCATATACTGGGAATCCCGCCCCCGAGCCTTGGATCTTCGGGGTGCTGTGCGCTCCTGGGGGCGGCACCAGGACCCTCGCCCCGGGACTCCAGCACGGCCCCGTCACATGATCCTCGGGCAGAACTAATGGGGAGAACGTGCCGCCGAGCCACCTCTCACCAGCACCAGAGCACCTGCTCCCTCGCCAGTCGGCCGAGGCTCCCCGTCCATCCCTCGCACATGGACGGTTGGTCCTTGAGTCTCTGCCCCATTTCTCAAACCCCTCCTCTGTGGCCCAGCCCTGGACACATACACAATACATGCTCCGTGCACATGTGTTAAATGAATAACTCACCAAACACAGGAGTTAGACTCCAGCTTTGTGTCTTACACCCTTGGTTTGGCAGGAGACAGAAGACAATCAAGCCGCACGTGGGTAAAACGAGAGGAATGCAGGTGCACCTGTATCCTGAGGGCTCCTGGGTCCGGTGTAAAGGGGCTGGGAGAAGGCTAGACGTATCTAGAAATAGTAGCTTTGATGCGGCCTCTGAAAGCCTCGGACCCAGAGGAGACCCGGATTTCAGCCTGATCCTCACGGTCACGTGAGAAGTCATTTTCCCACAAGTCTTTGCTCATCTGACACAGAGGACACAGGGGGGCTCAGCGCACAGCTGCACTCTGTGCTCAACCCAGCTGCACTCGTCTGGAGGAGACGGGCTCTTGATCTGATCACAGCACCAGCCCTGGAGGCTAGCTGAGCCCCCCGGGAGCAGGTGAGGGGTACCCCTTGTGGTTACACATGCACACGCACACGCCGAGCCTCCCGCTGAGCCCTTTGCTTGCACCCTTCCCTGTTCTTCCAACAACGACCCTGTGCAGCACCAGCCGTGGCCAACCACGTGTCCCAGAGGAGGAAAGGCAGCTGCTTCGCTCGGCTCCTAAGTAGCAGAGGAGGATTTGAACCCAGGTCCAACCTCCCTAAAAGCCCGTGTGTTTCTCCAAGACGTTATATTGATACGTTTTTCAAGTCAATTAATTGACATATAGTGTTAGTTTCAGGAGTAGAATTTAGTGATTCATCAGTTGCATAGAACACCCAGTGTTCATTACATCCACACCCTCCTTAATGCCCATCACCCGGTTACCGCATCAACCCACCCCTTTCCCCTCCAGCAACACTCAGTTTGTGTCCTAGCATTAAGAATCTCTTGTGGTTTGTCTCCTTCTCTGATTTTTGTCTTATTTTATTTTCCCTTCCTTTCCTCTATGTTCATCTGTTTAGTTTCTTAAGCTCCACACGTGAGTGAAATCATATGATGATTGTCTTTCTCTGGTTGACTTACTTCGCTCAGCATAATACCCTCCAGTTCCATCCACATCATTGCAAATGGCAAGATTTCATCCTTTTTGATGGCTGCATAGTATTCCATGGTATATATTGTGTGTGTGTGTGTGTGTGTGTGTGTCTTTATTCA
This sequence comes from Procyon lotor, assembly GCA_028646535.1. Taxonomy (NCBI): domain Eukaryota; kingdom Metazoa; phylum Chordata; class Mammalia; order Carnivora; family Procyonidae; genus Procyon; species Procyon lotor. Next base: position 54,344,504 of record CM053618.1, read on the forward strand.
TTCATCTGTTGATGGACATCTAGGCTCTTTCCATAGCTAGGCTATTGTGGACATTGCTGCTACAAGCATTGGGGTACAGGTGCACCTTCGGATCGCTACATTTGTATCTTTGGGGTAAATACCCAGTAGTGCAATTGCTGAGTTTAAGGAGACGAAGGATCACTTGCAAATGTGGAGAATGCACCTGGAGGGTTGAACTGGGGAAGGCTGCTTTCTCAACAGAGAGTCCCCACTGGACTGCTGGGCTCCCACTGCTAGTCTGGAGGTGGGATGCTTTTCCTTCAGCCACAGGGAGCAAGGGCCAGGGACACCAGGGACAGCCCCTGCTCCTCCCTGCATGGGTGACTGGCTGTGGCCTCTCACACCAGCTGAGGTTCCAGCTGGCTGAACTGCGGGCTGCCAGCAACAATGTTGCGGAGTAAGGGATCCATCCTGGAAGGTACCAGAGCCAGGTGGGCTGGCTGCAGCACTGTGCTCTCTGCTGCCCCCTAGAGCCCTGTTCTGTGCATCACAGGATGTTTGGATGCGTCTCCCCCCCCAATCCCCAACAGATGCCAGGAGCATTGTGTAGTCAGGGCAACTGAAAATGCCCAGATGTTCCCTGGGTGGCAAAACCTCCCCCAGTCAAGCCACTGGGCTAGAGATTCAAGTTCAATGACACCATGAGTGTTCCATCAGCCAGCTCCCAAATGTGGCAATTCTAGGTTACAAATGATACACTTTTTTTTTTTTAAGATTTTATTTATTTATTTATTTGGCAGAGAGAGAGAGAGAGATCACAAGTAGGCAGAGAGGCAGGCAGAGAAAGAGGGGGAAACAGGCTCCCCACTGAGCAGAGAGCTCAAAGTGGGGCTCGATCCCAGGACCCTGAGATCATAACCTGAGCTGAAGGCAGAGGCTTTAACCCACTGAGCCACCCAGGCGCCCGATTTTTTTTTTTTTTTCATTTCAGAGAGAGATACCAAGTTGGAGGAGGGCAGAGGGAGAGGGAGAAGCAGACTCCCCACTGAGCCAGGAACCTGATGTGGGATTCAATCCCAGGACCCTGGGATCATGACCTGAGTGGAGGGCAGACGCTTAACCAACTGAGCCCCTCAAGAGCCCCAACAAAGTATAACTTTTTAGAAGTCAACATTTTATGTCACGTATTCACTTTCATAAGTATAAACTGAGCTTGTACGTATTGTTTTACAATTTATTTACTTCATTAAGAGAACCAGCAGGATGGTCAAGTGACTTAAAATAAACATTAAATATTAGATTAAATTTCTAGGCACTGAATAAAGAATGTTAAAATTGGAATTCTGGGTTATATACAAAACTAGTTAATGTCATGCAAGACAAGGAAACTGTAAGCTTTGGGATTCGGGGGGGGGGGTGGCGGTTGTCTCTGATTTGCCTGGTTGGAGGCTTTGTTCTTTTATTTTCCACCTGAAAGAAATTATTTGCCTCAGTAGCAGACAAAAATCCACACGTTGACCTGTAACCTTATAGAGCCCAGACTCTATTCAACGGCAAATAACAAATCAAACAAAAGTACTTTTCCCTAAAGAATGAGAAAATGTGGGACACCTGGTGGTTCAGTCGGTGGAGCACATGACTGTTGACCTTGGGGTTGTGAGTTCAAGCCCCGTGTGGGGTACAGAGATTACTTATGAATGAATGAATGAACCAGTCATTTAAAAACAAAAGAAAAGAAAATCTTTGGGTGGACATAGTAGCTGGAGAGGACAGAGATCCCCCAGACACGGGGCCGGCAAGCACCCCGCCTCCTGACTGTCCTCCTGCCCCAACAACCCGCTTGCCACACTCAAGGTAAAAGTGCTGGCTGAAGCCCGGTTCTCGTGGTCCAGACTGGCCCGGCTTGCTCACCAAGCCGCCTGTCCTGGCTCCCACTGGCCTCACTGGCCTCCTCCCCGCCTCCTGTCAGCCCACCCACCCTCACACGAGCTGAACTAGCTCTGAGCGCCCCCTTGGTTATGACTTCCTCCCTGAAGCCTTCCAAGACTCCCCGGGTCTGGGTGAGGGTCCTCAAAGTGCAATTCCCACCATAGCAACTATCATGGCTAATCATGGTCACCTATTCACATGCCTTAATCCTCTGTGAGCACCGTCCTGTGCCTGGTTCATGGCTAAAGGCCAGTGCTACACCTGTCCACCAATTACACGGATGGTGGATGAATGGACAGATCAATCAATTACTAAACAGGTGCTAGGTGTGGGTGGGGCAGACGGAGGGGGGAGATGGTAGATAGTGGATGGATGGATGGATGGATGGATGGATGGACAGATGGAGGGATAGCGGATGGATGGATGGATGGATGGATGGATGGATGGGTGTTGGATGGATGGGTGGATGGGTGGGTGGATGGATGGGGATGGGTGGATGGAGAGATGGATGGATAGGTTAGAGAGGAGGTAAAAGGATAAATCAGTATCAATACCAGAGGGCTTTGGAACCTGGAGCTGCCCGAGAGCCCCCTTGACACACTTTGCCAATTTTAGTTGTTTATGCTGAATCCTTCCCTCTGAGGCAGGGATTTCCTTTTCCGCAGCTACATTGAGGTTTTTCTTGCTCCGAAATAGCAGTGCGGTGTTTTGCCTCGTGGTGGAGCCAACACAGCATGGAAGAGGCCTCGGACGGCCCGGGCTCGGGATCCAAGGCAGGTCGCGCTCCACCGGTCACAAAGGAGAGCAGAACCCGGGGTGGGGACGTCAGCTCAGGCTCAGGTTGTCGTTTGGGAGGTCTCTGTGGTCTTTAGAAACCCCAAGACTCAGACAGATCGTCGGCCCCACAAAAGCCTGGAGAAGGGTGTTTTCTCCCCGGTAGGCCTGTGGCCTGCGTTCCTTTGGGAGGAAAACTGGGGGGAACCACAGGAACCACAGTCTTCCGCCAGCCTGTCCTTTCCCAGCGGGACCCAGGGAAGAGGGGCTGTGGGGGAGGGGCAGTCAGGCCAAGAGTTCTCCTGCCGGGAAGGAGCCCTCAGTGCACCACTCCTGCCAGCCCGGGCCCTCTCCACGCAGCCCAGTCAGCCAGGACCCATGGGTGACTCCCTCACTGCCCGACGAGGCCCTGCAGGATCCAGGCCCTCCCTACCTCCTGGCCTCACCCCTGTCCTCCCTGCCCCCCTCCACATGACCACCACCAGCACCACCCCAGCCCCAACCCCTCTCGCAGATTCTCCAGGGGCCAAGCGAGTTCCCCAGGGGGCTTTGAGGCTGGGAAATCCCACTGGGGTGGACGTGGAGTGGAGGCCGGGCTGTGTGTCCCAGGCAGACTAAAAATTAAAAAAACGTCTCCATCAGGAGACCCCTTTAGCAGGACCGGGGCCCCAGCTGGGCTCTGGATGCCAGTGCCCAAGTTCCCAGCAGGCTTCGCCTCGGGCAAGCGTGAATAACCTTCCCCACGGACCAGTAACGTGCCAGGTACCCTGCCAGGATCAGGAGGAGAATAAGACCGTCCATTCCCAGCACTGACGGGCCAGCAGGGAACGGCACCCCTGAGTGTTTGTGTCCTGACCAAAGTACAGAGTCCTGTGAATCATGTTGTAGCTCTGATCAGTGTGGCCGTGCCATTTGGTTTATATTCGAATCCACATCCCAAAACGGACAGGGAGCACGTCTGTCTTGACACGACTTGCATTTGTGATCAGTCCCTGGACCACTGGGGTGGAAAGGAATCCCTCCAGGACAGTCCCCGCGGAGTGTGAGTCAGGGGTGTCCCCAGCGGAAGTGGGTCACAGGCAGAGGGACAGGGGCTGGGCACCGGCTGGGCACGGGCAGCGGGCAGCCAGCCTTGCCCCTGAGCCGGCCCCGGGCATCCCCCGCGGCTGCCAGGCCCCCGGCTCTGGCCCTGGCCCCCATCTGCAGCAGTTAGACACGGAGACGGCCCGGTCCTCCACCTCTGCCTTTGGGATTCTTTCTCATGCCTTCTGAGTCAGAGAGGCTCTGAGTCAGATACGGGGTGGCCACATCGCTCAGCGCTGACTCACTTCTGGGCCCAGCTCGCAGCTCCGAGGCCCCTTCGGTGGTGTTCCCTTATTTGGCCCCAGGCAGGGGCCCGGGTTCTCTCCGGGGAGCTGCCCTGGCCGGGCCTCTCTCTGGGCCCAGGAAGAGCCTCGGGGCCCAGGACTCAGACAGTGACTGCGTGGTGTGTTGGCAGCTGACCTTGGCTTCCCGGGAACAGCAGGAGACCGAGGAGTGGCGTGTGGGGAATGACATGGGCACCGCTAGCCGTGCCTGCAAACCCACCTTAATACGCTAAAAATTGAACCTTTGGGTCTCCCATGGAGTCTCCTCTGTGCGTGTGTATTTAGAGGGTTGGGGGGAGACCCTCGGTCCGAGAGGCCGAGGGAATCGCTGGTTCTTCTGTCCCAAGAACCGGCTGCATTCATCCAGGTCCCCTAAGATGGGATCTGGGAGTCAAGGGGGTGCTGGGCCAGGCAGGTCTCGAGGCAGAAGAAGCCTGCCCCGCGCACTAGGTGCAGACTGAGCAGAGGGGGCGAAGGGCAGGGAGAAAGAACCACCAGGGAGCTGGTCACGGGGTCCGCGTGCGGTGAGGGGGCAGGGGCGAGGGCTAATTAAGACTCAGAGTGTTCCTTCCCCATCAGCCTGGCAAGCCCCACGGCCCCGGGTTTGGGGCTGAGCTTCCCAAAGACAGCCTTGCTCTCCAGCGTGGCTCGTGCGTCCGACCACAGAGAACGAGTGAGGAAATGGGGTGTGTCTGTGAGCCAGCCCCCTTGCTCGACCTGAGACCCATCTCTTAAAACCACAAACAGACAAGGGGCGCCTGGGTGGCTCGGTTGGTCCGACTCTTGATCTCAGCTCAAGACTGATCTTGATCTCAATCTCAGCGTCGCGAGTTCAAGCCCAGAGTTGGTCCATGCTGGGCAGGGAGCCCACTTAAAATTTAAAAAAAAAAAAATTAAAAAGAAAACCCCATGCAAATAGATAAGCTTGCTTAACTCATGCTCTGACTGCCCGTTGTGCTTACTTCTTATCTGACTTTTTGGAGGCATCTACAAAGATGTTTTGCAATGACCAGAACATTCCAGAACAGAAAAGCCCTGATAGCAACAGAATGCCTAGAAGACCACGCCCGACCCGTCCCGCCTCCTGCCTGTGACCCTGGGCGGAAGGCATACCCACCCCCACCCATGATCGCACACTCTCTCCCTGCTCCCTCGCAGGTACCCTCCCCCAGCTCCCCTTAGAAAGCTCTGGTGCTCCTCCTGTGAGTGGAGAGGTTGGTTATTGTATGTACGCGTGTGTTTGAGAAGTTGGTTGTTAAGGCTTGACTCTGCCACCTTCCCCTTCTGCCAACATCTGAAATAAATTTCTCCCTTTCTTTTCCAAACCCTCCCCTCTTGTACTGGCTTCTCTCGCCATGAGTTCATCCAAGTTTGCTCAGCAACAGTGTTAGCGAATCCAACCCGAAAGCTCTGTGTCCGATCTTTCCAGCCCCCTCGGGATTCCTCGGGATTCCCAGGGACGGGGCAGGTGGCCGGGCTCTTACTCACTCGTTTCCTGAGTTAGCAGTTAGGATGCATTCATGGGTAACATACACACAGTGAAATATTACTCAGCCATTAAAAAGAAGGAAATCCTGCATTGGCAACATACTGGGTGAAACGTGAGAGCATCACGCCAAGTGGAAGAAGTCAAAGACAAATACTGTATGATCTCACTTAGATGTAGAGTCGGAACAAAACAAAAGTCCTCGATACAGAGGACAGATCGGAGGTTGCCAGAGATGGGAGTTGGGGGAGGGTGAGCAGAGTGGGCGGGGGGGGGGCGAAAGGGACAAGATTCCAGTTACAGAATAAACGAGTCACAGAGTGTAACACACAGGGGGGTCGCTGGAGTGAGTCTGTGGTGCAGATTCGGAAGTTGCTAAGAGCGTAGATCTAAAAAGCTAGCAGAAGGGAAAAAATGTCTGTGACCCTGTATTTAGATGGATGTTAACGACCCTTGGTGCGGAGATCATTTTGCAATATACACAAACACTGAATTATGATGCTGTCCACCTGGAATTAACATAATAGTGTGTCAACTATAGCTCAATCCTTAAGCGTGAAAAAATAAATACATAAATATTTGCACAACACTCAGGAGGAGGACAGGCTCTCCCCAGCTGCTCCAGCCGGTGACAACATGCCAGAGGTCCTGGGCCCACCGCTTCTACCCTGTGCAGACCCCTAACCGGTCAGCTCTGCTGGGGATGCCCCACGGGGTTGGCTGAGCCCCTCTCAGGGCAGCACTGGGGATCCTCCTACCCCATGGGCTTTCCTTCTGTCTCTCCTCACACCTGTCAGACTTGCATGGTGATCTGAAGCCTCCCCTACCTCCTCTGCTCCCCTTTCCCTTTATCTTATCTTTTATCTTTTCCCAGGCAGAACCCCCCAATAAATCTCTTGCACTTCTAACTTTGTGTTGGCATTTGCTTCCTGGAGGATGCCAAAATGATGGGCTAGGTTAAATAGAGTCCTTCACTGCAGGACTTGTCAGAGCCTTTGACGTAATAATACATATTAGGATTCATTAAGAGGGAACATACTATGAAGTGTGTCCCAAACACACTTTTTAGCTGATTGACTAAACATCCACCCACTCACACCCATAGACTCAGCACGGAACATCCATTAACGTTGTGTGGAACTTAGGATCTGCTGGATTAAGTGTGGTTAAAAACCGAGCCAGAAGACTAAATTTCCAGCAATGCTGAGATTCTGTCACACAGACCTCAGAATGTGCCTGCAGGGCCTTCGGTACAGAAGGGAAGCCCCAGAGCCTCACCTGGTTTTATCAACAGCCCACTCTGTATTTATAAGCCTCCACCCATCAGAATTACAGAGCATGTGGGGACATGCTGATGTCATCAGCCCTATTCACAGAGGGAAAGACTGAGGCATAGGAAGGTTAAGACAGATCCACCCTCGGATTCCTGGTGCTGCCAATGAGTCCCGGTCCGTTTCCAACAACAGAGGACTGAGGGGGCCACAGCTGCGGGGAGGGAACCCCAGGGGTCCCTGGAATCTCGGCCCCAGGGAAGTGGGATCCCAGCAGCAACAAGATTCCCCAGGGGGCTGAGCCCTGTGCCCGGAAGGAGGGAGGGGGTGAAGAGCCACAAGAAAATACGCCCGACGCAGCAGACGGAGGAGAACAAGTACAGGTCTAAACTGCCAAGACCCAATGCCACAAGGCCTCGTGGAGGCCCACAGTGCTTTAGTGACAGGCCCGGCGGCCAGCACAGGTCCCCGCGGGGACCCCAGCCCCTAGTCCCGCTGCTCTGTCCCTCCCCCGCCCCAGGACGCTGTCCAGGCTTTTTGCCTTCCTTTCCAGAGTCTTCCTCTCTTGGGTCCGCAGTATCTCCAGTCTTGCGACACCAGGGCCGGACCCGTCGCGGCTCCTCCCCGGCACTTGAACCGGAACAGGAACACCGCCCCCCCAAACCCCCCTCCTCTCCCCCGTGGCTCCAGCGGGCCTGTCCAACCCAGCTGCAGTGCTCGGGCTGTGCTCTGGGGGCTCACAGCCAGGCTTGTCCCCGCACCCCTCCGCGGCCGCGCTGCTGCCCCTGTTTCCTCTTCTGTAAAACAAGGAAAGAAGGCCGCCCTTGACCAACTGTGAAGATTTAGTGTCCATCAAGCATGGAGCTCGGGCCCACGGCTGTGTGGTCTGGAAGTTTCATTCTCCTGTGACTCTCTCTCTGTCTCACATACACAGGCTGGGCCCCACCCCCACGGGTGCTCCCCGCTCTGACTCAGCTGCTGGGCTCCGGGCCGGGCTGGGTGACTCACTGCAGGCAGGTTCCCCAGGGCGAGGCCCAGACTGCGGGGCCGCGGGCGCCTGGGTGAACCCCACAGAAGAGATCACGCAGCGACGTAGCATCCTGTGAGAGGCTCCGGGAGTATCAGGGACACTTTATTCAGGTTTTAAAGGCCGCTCCCTGTCCTTTGGTGAGGGCAGTAATCACTGCGTGTGTCTGCAAATAAATTCGAGTCCCTTGGGACAGCAAAGGTCCTTTGTGAGCAGAGTCCTGTGCACCCAGGCCCTGGGAGGCTGGTGGACGGCGGCCGGGGTGGCAGGAAGCTGCCCCTGGGGCTGGTCTGCCCAGTCCCGTGTCTCGTAGAGGACCTGGGACCGGTGTCAACCACACGTGGGTGGGCAGGGTCGAGGCTCGTCCTCCAGGGCCGGGCTGGCCTCCGGGAGACTGGCTGGAGACCCGTGAGCTCCATCACACCGCCCAGGTGGACGCGTTTCCCCCCAAAAACCCAGAGCCCAGAAGAAATCTGGTGGGCGCTGTGGACATCGGACAGTGAAGCCAGTTCACGGGCTCCAAGAAGAGCAGTCTCTTCCCTCTGTTCTCAGTTGCGGCGGTTTCAGAAAACCCACGAGCTGGAAGCCAATGTCAAGGTCTCCCATTTCATCCAAGGCTGCAAAAGCAGAGCGGGCAGGCAGGCGGCGGTACCCGTCCGTCGGGCGTCGGGCCCGGACTTGCAGGGAGGACCTGGAGATTTCAGACAAAGGCACATCCGGACTTCGGTAGGTAAGACTTGAACCGGAGAGCAGGGCTCTCGCAACAGGGAGACATTTCCAGTCTCAGAAGCCTGCCGGCGTCTCGCCGTCACACAGAAAGGGCTGGTCCCTTACAGGGTAAAGGATGGGCAGACAGAGATCCGCAGAATCTCTGCAGGGGAGCCAGATGAATAAGGGGCACTGAGCGGTGGGGTCTGCCCGGAAGTCCAGCAGAAGCCCAAAATGGACGACGCTCCACCTCGTGTCTTCTCAGGTTTGCAAGCAAGCAGAGGTGAGACCCCTGGAAGAGAGAGACACACTGAGTACAGTTCGGTCAAGCAGAGTAAGAAAAGGAAGGCAAAGTAAGAAATGGACAACCAAGCACTTGGTCAAGGACGAGAATCGATGGCGGATGGGACAATATTGGTGACTCCAAACTGAAACCCCAAAGTAGGGTGATTCCGTGGAAATGGGGTGCCCGGCAACTTCACTCCTGAAGCACTTGGTGCAAAGCGATCAGTTGTTATTGTTTTTTTTTTTTTTAAGTCATACCCACACCCAACGTGGGGCTCGAACTCAGGATCCCGAGATCGAGAGTCTCACACTCCACCCACTGAGCCAGCCGGGCGCCCCAAGGGCTTGGTTCTTGAATCGGAATAAATACTCAGGGCAGCAGAATGCAGTTCACGAATCCTATGCTCCTTCCTCCTCTCTGGGAAATTTAGGAAGTAGGGAACAACAGGTGGTCTCCAAAAGATTTTGAGAGGCAGAGAAATAGTGCCTCCAAAATGCAGCCGCCCCTTGGAAAGTTCCCTCAAGAACAAGGCCAGTGCTGACTTTCAGGTTAGCAAGAAACTATCCCAATGATGTTGGAAAAATACCTCCAGTCTGGGTCCTACCGCCCGCCAGTGAGCCTTCAGGCCATGGGGCGACCAGAGGTCACCAGCCCCCAGCTCGGCAGACCCCTACCCCCCAGCAGCAGGGCCCCCTCCATCCGGGAGGGAGAAGACAAGGAAAACTGGTGTTTGCGAGCTTTATTTTTTTTTTAGATTTTATTTACTTATTTGACAGAGAGAGATCATAAGCAGGCAGAGAGGCAGGCAGAGAGAGAGGGGGAAGCAGGCTCCCCGCTGAGCAGAGAGCCCGACATGGGGCTCGATCCCAGGACCCTGAGATCATGACCTGAGCCGAAGGCAGAAGCTTTAACCCACTGAGCCACCCAGGCGCCCAGAGAGCTTTAATCAGTAAGGAATTCTCAGGGGCTCCCGCACTCGGCCAAGGCCATGCTGGGAAGGCCCAAGCCCGGGAGCTCACCGCAGGTCTCTACACCTCCACGAGGCGCAGCGTGGGCTGGTGTGCAAGCATTCTTTGAGAAATTAAACCCAGCACCCCATGAAGCCCATCGCTGGTCCCCATCCCCTCTGTGGAGGGACGTAGAATGAATACACACCCTGGGCTCCATGACAACGCCGAAAACACAGGAAGTGAGCCTCTGGGCCTCGGCATAAAAGCATGCTGAAAGATCCTTTCCGGAAAGAGTAAAATAATGACTCTCAAAGAGAAGATGAACACAGGTCCAAGATTTTCTTTAACTCATTAATGAAGAAGGGAACCAGTAGGTGTTGGGGGAAAAAAAAGTTCAAAGAAGAATCTAAGAGAGCAGTGGGTTAGGCAGCAGACTTGAGATCTGTTCATAGATAAAAAACAGCTGTAGGGAGGGTGTGGGGTCGCACTTCTATCTGAGAAAGCCTATTTGCAGTATATGGACAAGAGTTATCTGCATTACTGTCAGTTTCCTAAAACTTACAGGGTTGTGAAATAGCCTGAGCACTGGGAAAGGCACAGACAGGAGCTCATGGGATTCCCCCGACGAGTCCGCTTAGTGAAAAGGTCTGGGAAGGGAGGTGTGGGGGACACCGTTCTGAACCGGCTGCATGGGTTCCCACCCAACGCTCGAGGAAAGGTGACTACAGCCACCCCCCCATCCGGGGAGGGCATCCTGGACCTGCAGGGCTCCGCTCAGACGGTCTGGACCCCAAGCTGGAATTCCCCCTCCCCAGCGAGGAGGGCCGGGCCAGAATCCCGCAGATCTGCTCCCGCAAGATGAACGTCAGTCCTGATGTGGACCCCGAGGAGCTGGGCCGCTGTGCAGAAGACCTCAGCGGGGCCCGGTGTGAGGCCGCGTGTGGAGGCGGGCGTGATCGCACTGCTCAGGCTCGGCTCGAACTCACACAGGAGGACTCCACGGAGGGCGTCCTGGAGGTGCTGGCCCAGAAGCAAGCCAAGCTGCAGTGCTACACCTGCTCCCTAGTCTCGCCCCGGTTAGATTTATAATAAGATGGTTTCAGGAAAAGAAAACAACAACAACAAACAAAAACTAACATTGCAGAGAACACCCAGGATATTTTCTTTTTCTTTCTTTCTTTTTTTTTTTAATTCCAGAGATTTTTAAGTGTTTCCTGACAGATTGTCATCTTGCAGACAAACCCTAAAAACTCAGATCTCGAACTATGCTTCAAGATGGAGCATCTGTTCTTCCTGTTCTTCAAGCTGAAAGGTCATTTTATTTTCAAAGATTTATTTATTTCACAGAGAGAGAATGTGCAGGCAGGAGGAGCGGCAGCCGGAGAGGGAGAAGCAGGCTCCCCGCTGAGCAAAGAGCGAGATTTGGGACTCGATCCCACCCGGATCCTGACCTGAGCCGAAGGCAGATGCTTAAATGATGGAGCCACCCAGGCACCCTTAAAACATAATAATGAAAAAAAGTTAAATCATGACCGACTCTCATCCAGCTCTAAAATGAGCACATGTTAAAGATTTCATTTAGCTCATTAATTAATTGAGGCTACTAAGCAGATGCTACATCTGGTGCAAAGGGAAAGTGCAAGAAACATCGGTTTATACAAAATGTGGAATACTGGATGACTGTGCGACTGGCCTCAGCCGACCCCCGCTCGGCGGGGAGACCCCCACACTGGGCAGGATTCGTGTGCATTTCTACACTGGGCTGCCACGGTTATCGGTTATCGAGGACTCCAGAGTCATAAAACAACTCACACAGAGTGAAAGGCTACCGGCGGGTAGGCTGGGAAGAGGTGCTCCAGACCAGGATGTTCAGATTGCTTTGCCGTGGGGAGCGGTCCCGGGGAAATGTAAGAAGTTGAGCAGCATATCCCTGGCTTCTACCCCATAGAGGCCAATGGCCCCCCATCCACAGTCCTGACAATACAAAATATCTTCCAGCAACGTCCTGTCCCCCCCCCAGGGGGTAAAGTGGGGAGGGCAAAGGTTCCCACTAAAACACAAATGCTTCTCCTCAGTGGCAAGCCCCTCAGAGGGGTAGGGGGAGGACAGCAGTCCTGGGCGCACCCTCGCCTCCCTGGTGGAGCTGAGAAGCTCGCCCCTCACCCCAGCACCCCCAGGGGAAGCCATCACCCTGCACAGCTCCCCAAACACCCCACCAGTCTTGATTTCCTCCTCCCGTTGGAGGTGAGGGTCAGATGAACCACACCTGTTTTTGGTAATCGCTACACCCAACCTGGGGCTGGAACTCAGGACCCCAAGATCAAGATCGCAGGCTCCCCCGACTGAGCCAGCCAGGCGCCCCCACGAGTACCGTGTTAGTGTAAGCACGCCCCTGCACTGTCTGGGACACTTACACTAGGGAAATATTGGTGCTAACCTGGAGTTCGAATTTAACTGCGAGGATGCATGTTCTGTGTGTACGCAGCGTGTGATGACAACGGGTCCTGAGGCCTGGGAACCCCTGAGCTGCTCGCGACCGCCGGTGCGACACTGGGTCCCCCGACCTCCCCTCTCCGAGGCCTGCTGTTCGCCTCCGCAGAATGGGAACCCCAGGGGGGACACCCCCCTCCCGGGGCTGCTGCGAGCGTTCCAGGAGAGACCGTCTGCACAGCCGCCGGCAGTGTTGGGCATCACGTCGGGGCACAGGTGACGGCCGCTGATTTAGTCCCGGACCCGCCTCGTGCCCTGCGGGCGGGGAGTTCGCGGCGGGTCCCGGCTGCAGGTGGCGGCCCCCTGCCCCTGGCGCCGAGGCCACACCCCCGCCGGGAAGCCACACCCCCGCCGGGAAGCCACACCCCCGCCGGACGCCGAGGCCACACCCCCGCCGGGAAGCCACACCCCTTGATGGACGCCGAGGCCACACCCCCCTGCTGGGCGCCGAGGCCACACCCCGCTGGCTCCGAGGCCACACACCCCGCCGGCGCCGAGGCCACACCCCGCCGGCCCCGAGGCCACACCCCGCTGGCTCCGAGGCCACACCCCGCCGGCACCGAGGCCACACCCCCGCCGGCCCCGAGGCCACACCCCGCCGGCGCCGAGGCCACACCCCCCGCCGGCCCCGAGGCCACACCCCGCCGGCCCCGAGGCCACGCCCCGCCGGCGCCGAGGCCACACCCCCGCCGGCCCCGAGGCCACACCCCGCCGGCCCCGAGGCCACACCCCGCCGGCGCCGAGGCCACGCCCCGCCGGGAGGGGGCGCCTGCAGCTGGGGAGGCCCCGCCTGCACCGCCGCGGACCGCAGTCCCGCCGCAGCGCGCCCGACCAGGCCTCGCCCCTGCCGACCCCCGTCCCCGCGCGCCGCGCCCCCGCCGAGACCCCGCGCCATGGCCGGCATCGCAGCCAAGCTGGTGAAGGACCGAGAGACGGCCGAGGGGCTGGGCTCGCACGAGAAGTCCATCAAGTACCTCAACCAGGACTACGAGGCGCTGCGGGACGAGTGCCTGGAGGCCGGGACGCTCTTCCAGGACCCCTCGTTCCCGGCCATCCCCTCCTCCCTGGGCTTCAAGGAGCTGGGACCCTACTCCAGCAAGACGCAGGGCATCGAGTGGAAGCGGCCCACGGTAGGGCGCGGGCCGGGGAGGGCGGGGGGCGCAGGGCCGGGGGGCCGCGGGGCCCGCGGTGGGTGAGGGGCGCAGGGTGCGGGGCCCAGCCGGGTCGCGGTGGTTCTGCGCCCGCCACCGGGAGCGCGCTCCCCCCCCCCCCCCCCCGTTACTCGTGCGGGCGCGTCCGCTGCGCGGGCCTGGCTGGTCTCCACCCCGAGCTTCCCGGGCCCGGTCGGGCGCGCCCTGCCCACCGGTGCAGTTGGCAGGCCGGCCAGGGGAGCCGCCTTGAACTCTACCGAGATGTCGGCGTGACTTGGGGGCCTGGGGGAAACTCTGCTTGGACTCCCGCGGGGAGATGGTGGGAGGA
>CM053618.1:54358731-54369306 GCA_028646535.1 Procyon lotor
TTGCCCACAGAGCCCCCAGGCTTCCCCATCTTACGGGGTTTCTCGAACATTCCCCAACCTGAGAATTTGCTCGCTTCAGACACCCCCGCGGCAGGGCCCAGGGTGCGCGGAGTCTGCCCCTTCCCGCCCGCCCCCTGCCGTCACAGTCCCGAGCCGCGCTGACAGCCGTCCCCAGAGCTCTGGTCTTCCCGTAGCGGCTCTTCCTGTCAGCTGTGATCAGGGGGCTTCTGTCCTGCGCCCTCAGCAAATCCCTCGAATTTGCTGGATCCTCACATTGCGGTGCTTACACCGCACGCTGTTACTAGTGTGGGACCAGGCTTCTGGGAGCAGCTCTGTTGAGACACAACTGACATCTCTAGCTCGGCTCCTTCAAAGGCACCACTCGGGGCGCCTGGGCGAGGCCTCTGCCTTCGGTTCAGGTCGTGGTCCCGGGGTCCTGGGATCGAGCCCCGCGTGGGGCCGCCCGCTCAGCGGGGAGCCTGCTTCGCCCTCTGCCTCTGCTGCTCGCTCGCTCAAATAAATACATAAATAAATTCTTTTAAAACAACAATAAAGTCAGATGCACCATTCAGAGCTTGATGGGAGAGAGTCTGGGATCCCAGAGGGTCGGGTACCTGTCAGCGGGGAAACGCTCCGTGCTGCAGTCCGGCCGGCCGCCCCCGCCAGCACTCACCCCGCCGCGTGTCCGCCCTTGCAGGTGAGGAAGATCGCGGCCGAGTACTACGACAACCTGCCCCACTACAACTCGTGGATCCGAGTCCTGTACGACTTCGTGACCGACGACACCATCAGCCCCTACTCGAGAGTGAAGCGGCATCAGAAAGGCTCGGTGGTCCTGGAGTGACTGTCTCCGCGGAGCTTCTCGAGGGCGGGAAAGTGGGCTTTCTGCGTGGTTAGTCGAAGCCTGGCGAGGCGGAGGAGCCCCGGGCGTGAGCCCCGCGGTGGTCAGCTGCCCAGCCGCGCTCAGCGTTGCTCGCACGGAGCCTGTGTGTCGCATCATCGTCGTTGAGGACATTGCCCTGACGTCTGGCCTTTTGTAAGCATATCGTAAAGAAGCTTTAAAAAAAAGCTATTTCTAGTATGTTATTTTCACTATAAAGTTGTACTTTATTAAAACAGCTAATAAAACTGAGCTATTAATCACAGTGTATTTATCGCATTTTCGTACTTTACTGTCTTCACCTAATATGGTCCCGGGGTGAGTTTACAGTGCTCCCCCCCAAATCTGGAAAGACCTTTCCCTGTCAAGCTGAATCCTTAGTTTTTACTATTGTAAGTGAAACTAGGCGACACACTCCTGAACCCTGCAGAGCCTCATAAATAAAGGACTTACTGCGATCGATCGCATTCAACGCTCAACTTGGTTTTTCAGGCACAGCGACGCTCCGATTAGAAGCCGCTCCCCGTCTCCTGCGGCAGGACGGGGTGGTCTGACGGCAAACGCTGGCTTCACGGGGCCGGCACCCCGGGCCGGACTGTGTCACTGGGGTGAGCCGAGTGTGACGTGCCCGGACTTTATTGTTTCTTCTTCATTTTTCTTTTCTTTTTTTTAACTAGAGGGAGAGAGAGAATGTCAAGCAGGCTCCACACCCAGCAGGGAGCCCGACGAGGGCTTGGCTCTCGTGACCCTGAGGTCACGACCGGAGCCAAAACCAAGCGTCGGACGCCCGAACCAACCGAGCCACCCAGGCGCCCCGTGTGAAGTATTTTAAAAATTAGATGTGGTATCAGAGAAATCACGTAGTCTGCAATGGGTCCACAACACTAATCCTCAAGCACCTTCTAAAGAAAGATTTTATTTATTTGTCAGTGAGAGAGACAAGGAGCAGGAGAGCGGCAGGCAGAGGCAGAGGGAGAAGCTGGGAGCCCGACGCGGGGCTCGATCCCGGGACCCCCATGAGGCAGACGCCCCGTCGGCGGAGCCCCCAGGCCCCCCCAAACCCTAACGAGATGTTCCGAAGTCCGACCCCTGTAAAATCTCCAGCTCGACTGCACCCTCGTTCTGGGAAGCCCAGGCAAACGTGCTCCCGACAGACCTCATTTTGCCCCCAAGGTACTCTGCTGTCGCGCCCTGGTCCCCTCGCCTGGGGAAGCTCCAGGATCAGAGCCAGTGGTTGGCTGGGCGCGACCCCAGCACCGACTCGGGGATGCGGACACCCCCGCTCGGCAACAGCGTCTGGGAAACGCACCCGTGCGTGCGATGCGTGGCGTCGGCCGCGGCCTCTGGCAGGAAGCCTCCCAGTCTCCCCGCTGTTTCCCCCGAGCCCCCCGCCCCATCATCCCCCTGAGCCCCCTTACTGCGGGGCCACGGTGAGCGCACGGTCCGTCCCCAAAGCTGCTGTCGCAGGCACGTTCCCAGCTCTCATTCGGGGGCGGTCTGACCGGCCGCTGTTCCTGTCCCCGGCCGTGACTTTGCCAAAGAGAGGCCGAGAAGCCTGGGCAACCCTTCTGCGGCTCTGCACAACTCTCTCCTCCCCGTCTGCTGGGCTCGCCGTCCGAGCTCACCCCGGCCCTCTGCGGCCCATCCCCGCTCCCTGGCAGGTCAGCTGCCACTTGCGGACTTTCTGGAAGGTTCCGCGGCCCCACACACACTGTTGGGAGGTTTGCAGTTTATTTCACTGTGAGGCAGTCACTCTCGAAGGGCAGGAAAGGTCTTCACTTCCGCTTACCAGGCTGCATCTTGGGGGTTTGCCTTCTGGCCTTTTACAGAAGACGTTACAAAGGGGGTTTAGTCAAAGGGACCAAAGTCCTCGGCCTCCTCGGCCTCCTGAGATCGTTCCTTCTGGGCGCCGCGTCCTCTTCAGGGGGCGGCCCCCCCGCGGCAGGTGAGGCTCCCGATGTTGACATTGGCCGCTGCCTTTGCCCACAAGCCCGGCAGGGAAGGGTCAATATTTGCGCCGGCCGCCTTAACGAGGGAGGGCCTTGCTGTCACCTACGTGACCGTGCCCAGCACCTCACCACGGCGTGCGGCCTGAGGTCCCAGCCCGAGCAGACGCCGAGCCAAGGGCCCGCCCAAACTCTACCACGGGACATTGAGGTAGATTCACAGCAGACGCGCCTCTCCTATCCACTGTGCCAGCATCGCATCAGGCACAGAGGATGCACACGAAACGGCCCAGAGGGCAGAGCCGATGCCCCAGCCTGGGGACTGTGTGTGGAACCCGAAATCAGTGCCTGAAACAGGGGAGCCCTTGTGGCCGCGGCTGGGGGAGGGGGGGCCTACGGCAGTGTCCCCCGTGCAGGGCTGGCCGGCGAGGGACCCCGGGCGCCGGCTCAGGCAGAAACAGGGCCCAAGGGACGCGCGCCCGGCCCTCTGCCCGCCCCGCTGACTTGGAGGCTCCGTGTTGGGAGAAGGGAATGTGTCGCGTCTTGTCTGGCTGGGTACGTCTCCCAGGAGCTGAGCTGAGGCATGTGGGACCAAGCCAGGGAGGCCCTGAACACCGGCCCCAGAAACCCAGGGCAGGACACACGACGACCCTCTCGAGGCGGGGGCCGCGGGGCCGAGG
Organism: Procyon lotor; assembly: GCA_028646535.1. NCBI lineage: Eukaryota > Metazoa > Chordata > Mammalia > Carnivora > Procyonidae > Procyon > Procyon lotor. Next base: position 54,362,238 of record CM053618.1, read on the forward strand.
CTGCGGGCGAGGAGGAGGAGGCAGTGCCCGGGGGCCACCCCGAGGGGGACGAGGCGCAGGACGTGCGGGGCTGGGCAGGCCGCATGCTTCGCTCGGAAGCTAGTAACGAGAGCCCGCTCTGGGGGCCGACGACCCCGCGGAGGGAAGCTTCCCGAGCCCACAAGCAAAAGCACCAGTGACACTGGGCAGGTGCCCATGACCACAGGCTGCCGGGATTCGGCGCACGGGACCCGGAGCACGGGGTCGGGCCCCGGCCTGAGCTGCTGTCTGGCTCGGGGCCCCTCCCTGGATCTGGGGCCATACCGCACCAACACCAGCGGGGTCCCCAGCCCACGTCCTGGAGTCGGAAACCCTCTGTGGGAAAGGCTGGAAGATTTGGGTTCCAAATCCCCGCAGATCGGCAGAGTGCGAATCCAGGGAGGGCTCCGCGACCCCCTCCGACGGCAGCTGGAACAGGCCCTCACGAAGGGCTGAAGGGACCTAGGGAAACGAACCACCTGTCACGGGCGGAACGGGACAGTCCTGCGTGGGGTCAGTGGCTGAGGCCCCACCTCTCCCTCCCAGGTAGCAGCCGAGAGACTGGGGCACGGGGGGTCTCCCCTCCCAGCTGACAGGTGCCGTGCGCTTCCGCAGGACAAGCCCAAGCACAACCCAAACATCCACGGTCCCTAGGGTCCAGGGGTGCGGGGCGGCCTCACGCAACCCACCCGACCCTGTGCCGATGGAGCAGAGACGCGGGATCGCGCCCCACGAGGATCTCTGCCCTCCTGGGATGCAGCCGTCATTGTCCTTTCAGCTCAACGTCAAGTACGCGCTCTTGTCCTCGGTTAGAGGAGGAGGAGGACAGGCAGAGCTCTGCAGCCTGCATCGGGCCGGCCGGCTGGCGTGCTCTCCGAGGCTCTGACCAGCACGTTCCCAGCTCCGGCCGTCCTGCGCCGACCCTGCCCCGAGAGCCTCTCCCGGTTCCCGTGCAGACAGAGGGCGCTGGGCCATCCAGCCTGGAACCCTGGGCCTGGCCGGGAGGATGCTCTTCCTTACGCCGGGGGCCGGGGGCCGGGGGCCGGGTCCCCCCCACCCCACTCAGCAGGCATCCCGTCCCCTTGCAGGGAGTCCGCTCAGGCTGCGCGGCTCACGAAGTCAGTGGCATAGCTCCTGACCCTGGCGGGCCCGGCTCTGTGCACGTTTGCTGAGCACACGAGCGTGAGCAGGTGTGGGCAGGTCCTCACCGAGTCCCAGAATCACACGTTAGCAAAAGCCGAACTGCTTTTCTGAGTAAAGGTCACTGGGTGCACGGGAGCTGCTAAGTCCCAGGGCATCCGGCCCGGGGGACGCGGGTCGGGGACCAGGCACGGGTTGTGCCCCCCACCCCCCGACGCGCATCCGCCCTCAGCTGGTGTCATCCTCACTGTGCAACCAACGAAAGGAACTCAAGGCCCGCGACATTCTTCTTGAACCTGGAGCCCTCTCCCCGTAAGTCTGGCCCCTGAAGTTGTCAAGGGCAGAATCAGGCCTGCCGCTCGCGGGCTCGCATGGGCGGCGCGGGGGTCGCCCGAGAACTCCCCGAGCGCTCCCGCGGCCTGGAGCGCACCTCTCATCCAACGGTTCTCCAAGCAGCGCGGCTCCGCAGGGAGCGTCCCGCAGCCAGTCCAGGAAGAGCCGGCGCGACCCGGGCCCAGCGAGCAAAACCAGAAAGGAGGGCTGACCCGGGGATGCACCAGACGCCCAGACCCCCGACCAGGTTTGTAAGCCTCGGCTGCACACCCAGCTCCAGGGCCCAGGGCAGAGCCCCGGGAAGGCACCCCGGCCGGGTTGCCGGTGTTTGGGGGCACCTGGAGGGCACCGCGTCACCGCGACGCATCTCAGACAGCAACCGGGAAGAGAAACAGGCCCCTGGAGCCCGTGTGCCCGCGGCAGGTAACTAACTCCTCCGAGCGGCCTCTCCGTCCTCAGTGCACCTTCCAGGGCTGCTGGGATGGTCTGTGGGATCGTCGGCTGAAGGCACGGTCACGGCTCAGGTTCCGCTGGGCTGACTCCTGCTGCCACGGGGAACCCCAAGAACTGGTCGTCACCATCCATGGTCACGACAGACGTCCGTGGGGCCCGGTGTTGGCGGCGTGGCCAGGCGCTGCTCAGGGGTCAGAGGGGAGACGCGGGGACAGTCCTGGCCGCACCCCGTCTGCTGCTCCATCCGCCGCCAGGGCTCGGGGCCTGGGCTGTGCGCGGAGGCTGTGCCTCCATGACCGGCCACCTCCCAGAGACCCCAGAGCGAGATCCTGGTAAGTCACGGGTTTTCCAAGCACCTGATTTGAACACACACTTGTCCTCGGACTGGAAGGGCCCCATGACATTGGGTTTTCCAGCTGCGGCTGCTGCAGACGTGCCGGTGGCTGAGGCCGGGGTGGGCGGTGACGCGGGAGGTGTGGCCTCTCACTGTGCCCTCGCCGCCCCCACCCGCGTGGGCGAGCACAGCCACACGTACACACACACACGCGCGCACACACAGGCTCTCGAGGCCCCTGCCTCTCATCAGCCTCCCGGGCGCCGGGGGTCAGGCTTCAGGAAGGGGCTGTCCCAACGATCGGACCGGGTTGGCCTGCGGAGCTGTGGGTGACCTGCCCGCCGGCGTCCCTGCTGGCAGCTGCCTCCGGGGAAGGGGCGAGGCAGACAGCTCGGATCAGGGACACACCACCCCCCAGGCATCCGGCCAGGGGCAAACCCGGGGACAGGCTGCGGAGGATGGTACGGTGGTGGCTGGTATACGCTCGCCCCCTTCCCGTCCGTTCTAGGAGTCCCTGCAGCCACAGGAGAATAAACGGCCGTTGTCGCCGCGTGTAGGACAGGTGCTCTCGTGCTCCCGAGCGGGTCACTGCCCCGGGCCCCGGACCTTCCTTTGTCCGGCCGACCCACAGCCAGGACTTCCGAGGACTCGAGCCTCTCTCCTTTGATGAGTCACCGCTCTGCCTTGTGACTACACTTGGGGCATTATTTAAACCCTAGACCTTTAAACTTCCCATAATTGTGCTTTGTTTCCTTGAAGAAAGGGATTTTCAGCGCGCGAGACTTGCCCTGCTGGCCCTCTGGCTGCGGCCAGCTCCTGGCGCGCCCTGGGGTCCCCTCCCTCCTCTGCGGAGCGCGGGCGACAGCGACACCTCCCACCGGGGGCCCTGGGAGAGCTGAACCGGTCACAACTCAGCCCCGAGGCTGCGCTTCTCATGCCAAAGCTGGTGGGACGCCCAGGATCAAGTGGGCAGCTTTTCCTCCCCTGACTGGGGGGCCCTCGGTGTCTAGGGCCGGGTCGGAGGTCACCCTCGGAGGCCGCACAGAGACCCAGTTAGGAGTCTGTGAACTTGGCTGATTTTCATTTGCCGCGCGAACCTGGGACAGGCAGCCGCCGTGATGCCCGCAGCGTCTCCTCCCTTCGAGCTTTGAGGCCCGCGGCCCCGTGAGAGCCCACGGGGACAAGGGCGCGGAGGTGTGCGGGCTCCGCAGACACCTGGTGGCCCAGGGAGAGGAAAGGCAGAAAGCGAGGAGACGGGGGCATTGTTTGCTGGCTCTGAGGCACCAGGCGACCCCCTGCAGGCCAGCACATCTGCGCGCTGACTCAGGCCTGGCCCCGGCCCAGCTCTGCCCGTCCTGCAGCTGCTCTCCGCAGGGCTGAGGCGTTCCTCGCACACACAAAGTTGGCTCCGCGACTTAGAGCCTGACAACCACCCTCCCTCTGCCCACTCGGCCGTGTTGTTTCTCCCAAGAGCAATCCCCGAATCTGTTTTCGTTGTGAAATGTGTCCTAAGTACAGGAAAGCACGGAAAATGTATGCATACAGCTTAGAGAATCGTCAACAGAAACAGAGCGACCGTGCGGGGACACGGCGGGGGGGGAACACCAGTCGAGGGTACAAAGTGTGTGTCGCACCATGAGAACGACGATGGTATTGTGCAGTGCCCGTGCTTATTAACCATACTGTGCCCTCTGCTTACAAATTCAGAAGGACGGTCCATCTCGCGTCGTGTTCTTATCACAAAAAAAGGAATTAATTAAGAGGGCGGGAGGCGATGACAGATTTATGGCTCAGGCTGTCGCAACGGTTTCAGAGGTGGGTACTTATCTCCAACCTCATCAAGTCGTCCACAAGTATGCACAGCTTTCCGGTTGTGTCCGCGCCTCAGTCAGGTGGACAAAGAAAAGAAGGAGGCAGGACACGCACCACAGGGGACCCCTGGGCAGCCCTCCCCAGAGGGGACCATGATCCCGACTTTTGTGCATCTTTCTCTTTTTGAAGTTCTTCATGAAAAAGTTTTATTGCGATTTTTGAGGAAAGCAGAAATCAAAATCATTTGAGGAGGGAGGAACACAGTATCTTCTAAATCACTGCAAATGTTTCTTATTTATTCATCCAGGGAATTTCTTCAAAATACCATCAGGAAATTTATTTCCCTGGGGCGCCTGGGGGGCTCAGTGGGTTAAGGCCTCTGCCTTCGGCTCAGGTCAGGATCTCAGGGTCCTGGGATCGAGCCCCACATCGGGCTCTCTGCTCAGCGGGGAGCCTGCTTCCCCCTCTCTCTCTGCCTGCCTCTCTGCCTACTTGTGATCTCTCTCTCTCTGTCAAATACATAAAATTTAAAAAATATTTCCCCCCAAGATTTATTTATGAGACAGAGTGTGCAAGTGAGCAGGAGGAACAGAGGGAGAGAGGCTCTCAGGCAGACCCCCCTGCTGGGCGTGGAGCCCGACGCGGGGCTTGATCTCGGACCCCGAGCCGAAACCAAGAGTCGGACGCCACCCAGGTGCCCCCAAATCTTTTGGTTAGAAAACGCTTTAAGATGAGAGTCGACATACAGTGTCATGTTCATCTCGGGTGCAGAACACAGATTCGACGAGTCTATACATTGTGTAGTGCTCGCCCTCGGCCACGCCGGGGGCTGTTAGGAGGTCAGTGACTCCATTCCCCACCCTGGGCTGCATTTCCGCGACTTACTGGTAACTGGAAGTTTGTGCTCTTGATCCCCTTCACCCAAACCCTCAGTTCTCTGCACTTGGGAGTCTGTTTCTGTTTGCTTTTTAGATCCTAAGCACACAAGTGAAATCGTGTGGTAGCTCTTTGTCTGACTCACTGCTTGGTCTTACCTGTGTGCGTGTGCGGATCCGTCTCGAAAAGCTGAGCCGGTCCAAGCCCTGGTCCAAGCCCTACCCCACCGGATGCCGGTCCCCACAGGCAGCCCGAGCAGAGCCCGGCTTCATTCTCCGTCGGGTGCCCTGGGGCCACCCCCCACGGCCCCCGAAGCACACGGCGGGGCACCTGCGAACTAGATGCTTTGTCCAGCACAGAGATGCTCAGAACGGAGAGGGCTGCTCTGGGCTTTCGGCCTCCAGGCTCGCGCCGGCTGCCAGAGGCTGAAGTCCCTGTGCTCAGTCAGGTGCTTGGGAAGCGAGGTGCTCAGTACTCCAGGGAATGGACACAAGAGGACAGAGAAGCAGGCCAGGCCACGGTGGGCGTTCCGTCTTCATGTTCCAAACGTGCCCTGTGGTCATGACCTGTGGCGACCCGTGCTCCGAGCCCCCGCTACGGGCTGGCCGGGCTGCCGCCCCGAGGGCCCCCATCCTCCCCCCCGGGCAGGGCCCTCTGCCCCCGGGTCTTCCATGTCTTGCTTTTCTCCCTCATTTTGGTAGAGCACATCCTGACAGTTTCCTGAAGGGTGGGAGGGATGGGTATAGACGACACCGCTCGAGGGTGCCTGCCCGGGGCTGCCCCAGACCCACCACCCCTCCCCGGAGGCTCCCGGAAGAGGGCCCGCCCCTGGGCTCGGGGGCGCAGGAGACTAAGGAAGGTCAAGTCCGTGCCTGGAAGGACTCAGGTTAGCCGTGGAAAACCTGCAGCAAGAGGTGGATGGCCAGCCCAGGCCCTCTGCACGGCCCCGGTGGGGGAGGGCAGCATCCGGAGTCCTACCGCCTGGAGCCTAAACACGAGGCCGGGGTGCCCGGCCCTGCTCCCCTCTCTGGGGCCGAGGGACACGCACCAGGGCCAGCTCTGCGACCTGGACGGGCGGTCCCGGGGTCCCAGCCCATTCGCGTCACTTGCCGTCCCTGCCACGGCCCATGCGCTGCTGGGGTAAATCATGGCGACAGCCACCTGAACTGGGGTCCAGATCATCACCTCCCCCCGCGGGTGAGCCTCTGTGGTCGCAGGAGGACACACTGGCCACGCATGTCCACCCGGGGCGTCACTAGTGCACATTCCCACCAGTTCCTTCCCGGGGCTCCCCCCCTTAAACTGCGAGACTGGGGTCCTAGGGCCCCCCCGGGGTGGGGGGCATCGGGATGGCCTGGGAGAGTGTGTGAGTGTGTTCCCGCTCCCCACCCAGGGACTCTGCCCCAACCCGTCTGCGGCGAGGCCCAGGTGGCCTGTTTTTGAAAAGCCTCGGGTGATCCTTGTGTAACCGGGGTTGAGAAACAGACGGGCGATTCAAAGGCCTTTTGTGGCATCCCAACTCGGGAAACTGCAGGTCCTATTTCCCAAGACGAAATCCACAGGGCCGCGGAGCGGGATGCGCTCAGACCCCCGGGGCGGCCTCGTGGGGACACGGCCCCTGGCTTCGGACGGTGCTGCGAACAGTGGGCACCTTCTCTCCCGTCCCCGAAGGCCCCCACTCGCCCGATTCCCTCCACCTTTCACTGCAGAGGCCGAATAATAGAGTCGCTGTTTCTGTGCCTCCACCCTCTCCGTTTAAAAATCACTTAATTAAAATACCTGATGATACAGTGTCTCAGACTCCCTTCCCAGTAATCCAGGGTGGGAGCCGCGGGGGCGGACGGGGGAGGGAGGCTGGCTGCGCGGAGGGGGAAATCCCAGCGAGGGGCGCGAGGGGGTCGTCCTGCTTGGACCGGGTCACCCACAAAAAGTGCGACTTGGTTACCCAAGTGCTGTTCTTTTACGCGTACAATCGAGAGCTTCCGCTGTAAGCCAGCACATCACGCATCCTGCTCTATCCTCACGGGTCCCGGGTTCACCTTCGGGGTTCCACGTCGCCCTAAGAGCTCGACCGACAGTGAGCTCCTCGGAAAGACCCGACGG
>CM053618.1:54369406-54382002 GCA_028646535.1 Procyon lotor
GCAGGAGAGGGAGAAGCAGGGTCCTCACCGAGCAGGGAGCCCGTTGGGGGGGCTCGATCCCAGGACCCCGGGGTCATGACCTGAGCCGAAGGCAGATGCCCAACAACTGAGCCCCTCAAGCGCCTTAATTTCGAACTACAAACTGAGTGGCGACCGAGGGCTGCACAATCTGTAAGTTGTTCGTGAGCTGGGAGAGATCAAGGAGGCAGCAGAACCCGGCGGACGTGAAAAGTGCCTGTTGAGTTAATCTGCTGATCTCCTTTCCAGACAGCGCCTTTCACCTTGAAACACGCTTTCCTGGCGCGTCACAACCGTTTCCTCCACTACTCAGGCCCCCAGCGATCGTGAAACTCGTTGTGCTTTCTAGGCTACTAATTCTGAGCAAGTTCAAGCCGGCAAGATCTCCTGGAGCCTCGGGAGGACCCACTGTCCACTCCCCGGGCTCCCTCGCGGCCAGCCAGGGTCGCAGGGCTGGGCTCCCGTCTGCGCAAAACGAGGTACTTCGAACTTTGCTGTGGACCACACATCCGTCACCCCTTCTGTTTCGGAGAACGCTCACGCAGGCACAGCTCCCACCAGGTTTCTCCCGAGAGCCCTGCGCACACTCGGGCTGCTCAGCCGGGGACACGTGTCTGGGAGCCCTTCGGAGCAGTAACTCAGCGGCAGACGACAACGCGCCCCCTGGAGTCCCGCGGGCTCCTCCTCGGCCACCGGGTCCCACGTGGGAGACACCCCGGGGGGCGGATCTCCCCAGTGGTAATGCGGCTTCCTGTGGGGAAGCGACCGGGCTATGCGACTCGGGTCACTCTGTTCTCAGAAGCAGGGAGGGGTCGGGACGCCGCGTGGGGAAGGTGGGTCTCGCGCTTGGCGCTCGCCCGATGTGGGCGCCACCGGCCAGGTGAGCCCGAAACTCAGCCCACGCACGAGCGGACGGAGGGATGGGGCCAAGCTTCTCGGGAAGCGGTATTTCAGGCCCTGCGCTGGGTGGGACGGGACACAGGAGGCTCCAGGTGTGGGGGGGGCTCCCCAGCAAGGCTCAGAGAACGAGCTGCCCCCCAACGAGAGTAGACGTCAGTCGGGGCGGGGGGGGGGGCGGGTGCTGGGGACACGCTGATGTCACACCACAGACGGGACTCCCCGCGAGGCTTTGCTGGGCCCGTCCAGCTCCAGCTGGAGGGAGACGCTCAGAGCAAAGTGGCCCCCCGGGCCCAGCCAAGGGTGAGTAGGCGGGATTTATCAGCATCTGCGCACCCGAAGGTCATGCTTCTTCGTGCGTGACCCGCTTGTTAACATGCTCAACATTTAGCACGTGATGACGAGGGGGAAAGCCGGCCAGAGGTCGGCGCTGGGGTCCACGGGGGCGCAGTCCTGCAAGACTCCTCAAGGCCCAGAATCTTCGCCCTTTGTTCATCCTCGTGGAGGCCGGATCTCGGGGTCAGGGGCGAGGGACCCGGGGCCAGTCCCTGCCGTCTCCCCGTCTTACGGGGCATCTTGGAAGGGCGGCCCCGGTTTCAGTGTGTGCGCAACGGGGACGGGAGGCCACAGGCCCACGGCGGGAAATGAGGAAGGGCAGGGGCAGCTCGAGGCGGCGCCCGTGAGGACAAGGGGAGGGAGGCTCGCAGACTCGCGGCTGCGGGACAGAGGCCGTCGGCCACTCAAAGCCGAAGAGGACTTCACGGTTCGGGCAGCACGAGGAAGGACTCACCCCTCCCTCCACAGAGGAGCCCCGGGTGCGCAGCCCGGCAGGACGGCCCTCCCTGGGGGTCACGGGGACCGCACCAGGTCGGGGACCGACCCCGACGGCACCACCGCGCAGAACGCGGTGAGAACAGGGCTCCCGTTGGGGGAGCTCCGGCCACGGTCGCGTGAGCGGGATGGGACCACTGCCGGCCAACTGCTGAGGACATTCCACAAAGTGACCGGGCCGGAACCTTCCAGAGAGTCAGTGGGGGCGCCGCGGGAACTCGAGCGAAACAGGAACAGATGCAGCAACTGGCTCCTGACCCTTTGGTCACAAAGGACGACCGGGGGCAGCGGCCGAGAGAGGCCTGGCGGGAGCTGGGGGCCGGGGGACGTACCTCACGGCGTTCGGGGGGCTGGGGCCTCGAGCAGGCAACCGACGCGCAGGTGGCTTAGGGGGAAAGTTCTGTTTACTGTGATCCCAACTCTTCCCAAGTACAGTCGAGACTGGTTCAAAATAAACACTTTATTTAAAAAAAAGTCATTGGTTACTTAAATTCAGCAGCTAAACGTCTTTCTTGTTCTTGGGGAGAAGGGAGGGCGTTCCTGGGCCCGGCCAGCCCGACGGGGGTCTTCGGCTCTGACGAGTGACGCGCACGGGCCCCTCGCGTCGGGCGGCCGGCTGGACGCACGGCCCCAGTGCCACCGGCGTCACCGGCTGAGGGACCGCTGCAGGGCTTCATACATCACCTGGTCCTGAGAACAGGGACAAGACACACACAGCCCATGAGTGTGGCGGGGGCCCATCTGCGTCCCCCAGACGTGCACGCTGACGTCCCACGCCCATGACCGCACAGTGACCAGGACCGGAGGCAAGGTGCCCGGGAGGCCGTGGAGTCTTGGTCGCTGCTGTGGGCACCGCAGGACGGGTGAGGGTCGGCTCATGTCCCACGCCCGCGACGCTGTAATTCCTGGGGCTCCCGGAAAGCAGGGAGGGCTTCTGGCTGCCCTCACCCCAGCCTGGTCTGTCTGCAGTTTTCCACGGGAGCTTTCGGTCGCCCCCGTTTGGTCCCCAACATAAAATCCGCAAGAATTAAAAGGCCACAGAGCAGAGCCATTTAAATGATCGTGAACAGCGACAGACGCCTCAGTATGAGGCCCGTGCCGACCCGCCCGGGGCCCCTCGGAAGCGGCCACCATGGGCCTTCCGCACGTAGGACGTCTGTCCAGCGTTCACAAGGGACTTTACGACCCGCTGGCTTGGATTCCGGACACAATCCTGAGTCAGGGAAACGACGAGTCAGAACCCCGACCTCAGGGCGTCTTTCCCCCACGGGGACGCCCACGTCCTGGACTTTCTCAGTGTTCGCCTCCCGTGGGAAAGACGGATCGGGGGGAAAAAATCTATGTAACCCGTTTCACTGATTTTTCAGGTACCTGTCAGTTTCAAAGGTGAACGTAAGGTAGGAATTAGTGAAATGAAGACTTAACTGTGAAACAGGATCAAACGGTCCCTCTGTACATCAGTATCCTGCACCGTCTACAGTCAAGACATTTGGGGCAACCCTCACTTTATCACCAGGTCAGAGCGACTCCTTTCTTAGAGTAAAGTAACTTTTTAAGTTGTAAAAGATTTATTGCAAAAATATTAGAAAAAACAGATCAGCGGAAAAAAAATTACTCATTTCCAGAGATAACTATTATTACTATTTTGGTCTTCAGGAACTTTCAAATTACTATTTTTTCAATATTTATTTTTAAATTTTGAAATTTTTTTATTTTTAAAATATTTTATTTATTTGACACAGCGAGAGAGAGAGAGAGAGAGAGACAGCGAGTGAGAGAGATCACAAGCAGGGAGAGTGGGAGAGAGAAGCAGGCTCCCCGCTGAGCAGAGAGCCCGATGCGGGGCTCCATCCCAGGACCCTGAGATCACGACCTGAGCCGAAGGCAGAGGCTTTAACCCACTGAGCCCCCCAGGTGTTCCTATTTGTTTTTTAACTTTTAACAATTTTTATCTGTGTATTAAGTAACCTTTACACCCAACGTGGGGCTGGAAATCACAGCCCCGAGATCAAGCTGGCCGGGCTCCCCTCAATATTTACTTTTTTTTTGAACAGGTAAGACCTTCATACGGTGCAAAGTTCAAAAAGGACAAAAGGCCCCGAGGGCGGCCACTCTTGCCCGACAAGCAGCTGTCACCAGTCCTGCAAGTAGTTGCTTCATGAGAACCAGTTAGGGAGCCAGCAAGGAGCGTGGAGCTTCACCAAGATGTCCTGCCTTAGTCTGAAAAAAGCAATTAACAATCAGCTTGGTCATCTATTTTATTTAATATTTACTCAAAATTCATACTATGCCTATTTCCCAAAGGGAGATGTAGCTTCTTATTCGCTAAGGTTTTCAGAAATCAAACATTTCCAGTGTACAGATTTCCGATCAGCAAGCTGTGAAGAGCACGCCAGCACCCGCTCACTGGGCCAACCGCGCAGCCTCCCACAGCGTCGGGCATGACAGGTGCACACGTTTTAATAAAATCAGCCCCACTGCCTTTGTCACGTAGTTGGTCCCTTACGTGTCGCGAAAGCTACGAGGAGGCCACTTTCTAAGGCCGACAGGACCGAGTGCCCTGGTTAAGGCGCGTTCTGTGCATAGCAGCCTGTCTCCTGCGACCTTTCTGTCCGAGAGCCCAGCACAGCGCCCGGCACGCACACAGCAGGGACGCGACACACGTCGTGGGTGGGATGGAAGGTGACTGTTAAACACAGCTGGGGACTCTGGAGGACTGTTCTCTGGGAGCGTCCGTGGGGCGGAGACAACCTGGGACATGAAACACCTGCCCCGCGTGTGCGGACGACCACGGCAGAGCTGCGGGCGGCGGGTGTGAGGACCATGCCGCGCGGGGAACCGGCAGGAAGAGTAAAGGACAAAGCCTGACTGTCCGTGTGAGCGAGGCCTCCTTCCTGACGGCATGACGATGTCAGAGCGAGCGGCGGGAAGAGACCGTCAAGGGAGATCGTAAATATCGGGGAAAAGAACCTCCGGGTCCCAACGTGGCCAGCAGCTGGGGGCCCCGGGTGTCCGGTGCGCAGGGACACCGGCGCGGGAATGACGCTCTGTCGGTGACACACACGTGCCGGGACGCTCTCTCGGCACCCGGAGAAGCCGCTGGCGAGGCCCGGGCTTCTGCGTCGGGCATCCATCCCCCAGCTGGCAGCCTGTCAGGTCCTCCGGGCTAAACGGGACACGGCCGCTCGCTGGCCGTGAGGACCCGCAGGGACCTCCGGTGGAGGCCGAGGCCCGGCCCCGCCCGCGTGGGAGTCGGCGAGGGATGGGGGGGGGAGAGGACTGTGCGCTGGCTGCCGACGCCCCCATCACCGCCGGTCACGGGGCCGGGGGGTGGCTTGCGGAGTGAGAACTCGTTAGGCCCGCCCTGCCGGCCTCGGGACAGGACTTCTGTCTCCTTAGCTTCTCATGGGTCCCGTGGTAACTCACTTCAAAGCCACTGCCATTTCGGTAACTAGGTCCGAGAGGCTAAAATGTGTGTGTCCCCTGCACCCCAAACAAAATCTAGCGATTCTCTCTCAGCGTGGAAACTCCACGCCCCAATCCCGCCGCTACCGCGTCAGTTAGCCTGAGTCACCAGCATCTTATGCACAGATTTTCATCCTAGGCCTTGAAGGCGTGACCTTTATAAAACTCCGCGGCCCCCCACAGCCCGGCCTGGCCAGAGCACCTGTCTCCTAACGGGCCCCACTGCTTCCGGCCCGGGATCCTGACCTGGGCTGGGCCGACCCTGGGCCTCCCTGAGACTCTCCCGTCAGAGCCGGGCAAACTCCCTTGCCGGGAGGTGTCTGGGCCCGCGGGCACCCACCTTCCCCCACGACGGAGCAGTGAGGATCTGCGGCCGGCAGGCCTAGAGCCAGCTGTGCTCTCAAGATCCTTGGTATGTGGAACAACGAACCCTTGTTGTTTTTTAAACTTAAGTTACATCTTTTTTATTTGAGAGAGAGATCGCATGAGCACACGGGCGCAGGCAGGGGGAGGTGCAGAGGGAGAAGCAGGCTCCCCACGGGGCAGGGAGCCGGACGCGGGACTCGATCCCAGGACCCTGAGATCAGGACCTGAGCAGAAGGCAGACACTTAACTGACTGAGCCCCCCAGGAGCCCCCAAAGAACTCTGCTTTTCCCTACTCACCTGGGTTGGAGTTGGGTTTCTGTCCTTGACAAGTAAAGGAGCCCTAACTAAACGTGCGAAGAATGCGCTGCTCAGGTTCACATCCAGGAAGGTGCCGCAGGGAGCGCCACACCTTCCCACCCTGCCTGTGCCCCTAATTCCAACTGCACTGTCCTCAACAGGAAGGAAGAGGCTCTTTACCACGGCTCTCACCTGGGAAGGACCAGGCAGAAAGGAAGGAGGAGGATCCGAGACCCCCCAACATAATGTACACTGGAATCAAGGTCACCTGCACAAGTGTGCAAAGGGGGTAAAGCAAAGACTTCATCCTTCACTGTCGTACTGCGCGGATGAAAACCTGGACAAATGTAGAAATCAGGTCAGCTGATTTTTGAACTTTGCACAACACATTTGCAGCCTCTAATAAAGTCACTCAGGCAGCAAACATGGGAACTTTTCAAAATCACAGCAGTTTGTAGAAAACTGACCTCTCTGGAGATAGAGAGACAAATGAGCTATCCAAGGTCGACAGATAAAAACGAACTGATCCTCTACATATTGGCAACAGTTAGAAAACAAGATGTAAAAAAAAATCCATAAATAACATAAAAAAGTATAAATCACTTGGGAATAAGTTTGATGAAAGATGGTAAGATATTTACCATGAAAACTCACATTACTGAGTTTTACTGGGTCTAAGAAGCGAAATGAATTAAAAAGTGAGTAAATTTATCTAAGAAAAATGACATGGCTCTAAATAAACGGACAGATGTACAAAGGTCACGAAGTGAAAAACTCTTTTCTTAAGCTCTTCTCACACCTGATCTACACTCAGTCCCACTGCAAATCCCAGCAGGCTTCCTGGGTAGAAACCGAGAAGCTGATTACAAATTTTATGTGGACATGAAAAGGGGCTAAAATATTTTTAAACACTGAGGGGAGATAATGAGGACAAATGTGGAGAACTCAGGCCTGACCCCAAGACGTAGAGATCGATAGTCATCAAGACTGTGGCCAAAAAGATACGGTGGCATAAAGACCGACTAGACAGATCCCAGAACGGATCCATGAACCCACAAACACCCGTCTTCTCACAGAGGGCGCGGGGACTCCTTGGGCAAACCTCCCCAACAGAGTGGGCGCAAGTAGCTGCCACACGGAAACAGGGAACCGTGACGCCCACGTCCCTCCCATCACACTAACGGATGAGTCTGAGATGGGTCATGAGCCCCCAGGTAAAGCTGAACCGTACGGCACGTCTAGAAAAACGCAAAGGCGAGAATCTTCGTGAACCTGAAATGGCCAGGACTTCCCCTCACAGGACGCACAAGCCGTGCACACAGGAGCCGGGTCGGCCTCCGTCTGCATTCGAGGCTCCTGCGTGCACACCTGAGTAAGCGAAGAACTCGTGCAAGTTTACAGCAAGGAGAGAAGCGGGTCTCGTGTTTCAGATCGAAGCGCGAGGGCAGGACACAGGTGGCCCACAAGCACGTGAAACCTCGCCGGCCGTCCTACCATTCGGAGACGCTCACGGAGAGCACACGGGACAGGGGTTCCTGTGCCGCTGATGCTGCCGGGAAAGGACCATGACACTGGGGGACTCGGCCGCTCCCCACGGAAGGGTCCGGAGCCCCTGCCGCGCCGCCCCGGCTGCGTATCCGGGAGAGGGGCAGGCCAGCACCCTGCTCTCCGCACATGTTACTCGTGAAACCCCACCCCTCCAGCAGCTCCGAGTGTCCCCCAAGAGAGGAAAGGGGGAGCCGTGCTCTAGTCTTAGCCGGACTAGACTAGACTAGAGCCGGACTAGACTGCCCAGGCAGACACGGCCCGCACACAAGAGGGATGGACCCCAGGAGCCTCCCCTGAGCAGAGCAGCCAGAGCTGGGAGCGCACGGCCTGGGCTTCCGCGGGGATGCAGCCCTCGGACGGCTCAGGCCTGCGATCATGGCCAGTGCTGCCAGCGGTGGCCACAGAGGGGCCGCAGGGAACTTCAGAGATGGAATGTTCTAGACACTGACGGAGATCACGGTACCGTGTGCTGCTGTGTGGATACACTTCTACTGCGCACAGTGAGGCAGAGGAGGAGCTGCGTCCCCACGTCCTAGGTCCTGACAAGCCCGGGACTGCAGCTGCAGGTGAGGAACGGTTTCAACTAAAACCTCGTTTTTGATGAAAAGCTTCGGAGGGACCCTGCCCTCAGGAGTCTCCTGTCCATCAGAACGGGGAGCACAGGTCCGTCTAACTATTCCTGGTTTTAATGAGTAAGACTGGGTTTGATTGGAAGATGCTCAGAACAGACTGGTTTCCTCGGGGACACAAAGCCAGAACACCCGCGAGGCGAAGGCAGACCAGGGACTCCAGCGACGGCAGACTCTCCTCAGCCGGATCGGGGCCACCCCCAGCCCAGCCGACGGACAGGCTCCTGTGGTCGGCAGTGGTAAGGGGAGAGCGCTGCCCTGCCCAGTCTGTACGCGTACGATTCTTGATCTCGGGGTTGTGAGTTCGAACCCCACGTTGGGAATGGAGATCAACGAAAAATAAAATTAAAGTGGGGGGACGCCTGGGGGGCTCAGTCGTTAAATGTCTGCCTTTGGCTCAGGTCACGGTCACAGGATCCTGGGAAGGAGCCCCGCATCGGGCGCCCTGCTCCGCGGGAAGCCTGCTTCCCCCCCTACCATCCCCCCTGCTTGGATTCCCTCTCTCGTTATCTCTCTCTGTATAGCCAATAAATAAATAAAATCTTTTTTAAAAAAATAAATAACAACAATAAAACTGGTACGGCGGTCACCTCCCTTGGAAGGTTCAGAGCAAAACTTGAGAACCAAGCAGGGCAGCCCACCTGACGGAACTCCTTGGACTTTGGCTCCGAGGTTTCCAATCAGTAATTATCATGAGAAATACTAGGCCTGGGGTAATAAACGGCTAATGATTTAAAGGGAGTTTTAGCCCAGTAGGAGGGGGGTTCTCGAGGCTAAGGTGCATCATACTAACAGGAGCCGAGCGAGCTCTATCACGGCAGGGCCCAAGGCGGGCCCCCCCCCCGCGGCAGCGGCCGTCCTCCGTACCACCCACGGACCTCCTCCGCACCATCTGCCGTCGTATGTAAAGGAAAGTGGGCCATGGGTTTGGCCCTACTCTGACCTTACAGTGAGGACATGTGTACCTGCCTGACCCGCGCGGGTGCCGACGGGGAGTCTGGCTCCCGGCAGATAAGAGTCCTCGGGGGCGGAGCAGGCCACGGGGCTCTGGAGCAGAGAGACTCGAGGTCCCCAGACGGTGGAAAGACCCACACGGGCCCCCTCTCTCCGCCTTCGGTCTCTCAGGAAAGACACAAAAGGCTGTCTCAGAAGGCTCCCACCAAGGCGATCACGGTCCCTGTTCCTGTGAGCTCATAGTCCACCGGCGTCCGTGCCGGTGTCTCCTCTACACACGCTAAGGGCATTTCTTACCTTTTTTGATATAGAAGATTTCACTTTCTTGAAAGCTTCTTCAAAGTGCTTCTGACTGACCCTGAGTTCACCTGGGGAGCAAATCACAGACACGTCTGGGTGGAGGGCGCTGAGGGCGACGGACAGCGTGGCTTCTCCTGCGACACTTGGAGGGGTCACGGGAACAGGGGAGACAGCGGTCACACCGGGTCTGGTCCGAGTGACAGTCAAGCCCGGGACACTCTGCTTACCAGATGTTTTGGGACATTTTTTCAATTTCATGTAATTTACACACACCTGGCCATATTTCATTTTAAAGAAACGCTTAAGTTTTAGATCAGCATCCACTGTAGTGTAAATTTTTTCCCTCCAGCAATTCAAACAGTTTACTTTGGGACGAATTATATAAAAAAGTACTTGTATCGTGATGACTTCAGACACTGCTGTAAAGTGATCACCACAAACATTAGTTGGCACCTCCATTCCTCATGATTACTTGTGTGTGTGTGTGTGTGTGTGTGTGTGTGTAGTGATAACTTCTAAGATCTACTCTCTTACCATCTTTCAAATATATAACCCTTACTGTTGATTATAGTCCGCATGCAGTACGTGTGATCCCCGGAATGTGTTCATCCCTCTGACCAACGTCTCCCCGTACTTACCAGGTGTTAATGCCGGACACCCCAAAGAGACTACCACTCTTACAGACACCCTTTGAAGGCCCCTCTTTGCACTGTCTATGCCTTAACTTAATGGCGGTGTTTAATGAACAAGAGCCACAATTGTTCCTTTTTAAGATAATACAAATAACTTAAGAGTGGAAAGTAACATTCCAAAGTTATTTAAGAGTGCATACGCATTAGATGGTATAGTGTTATATCATAATGTATATTAGATTCAGAGATAATATCTCAACACCGGATCAGAAGGGGCTCTCGTCCTTTAAAAGCTTGTGCCATTACGTAAGTAAGGGAAATCAAGCAATTACATTTTGAACAAGACTTGGTTTAGAATGTTCCTATGACAGCTTATGCGAGGACAATTAAAACTGAACTATCCACACAAATATTAGGATACCATAGTTACCTAAAAAAAAAAAAATTGTGTAGTTGAACACATCAAGTGGAAGGTGAGTAGCGTAAGGATTTCGGTGAGGAAGTTCTCAACGCTAAGTCCCTAGAGGACAGGTAACTAGAAATGCAAACTGCAGCAGAGCACGGATGTCAGAGTTTGCCGCATGATTATAAATGAACATCCAAACAGCCAACCCGCACGGACAGGCCCAAATACTTTCAGTGACAAATCCTAAAGCACCATCAGATTTTGCTCCGAGGTAGCACACTTACACGATGTTTCTCACAAGGTATTGTAAGTCTGTGAATTATGTATCAGCGACTCCCAAAATTTTTAAAATTTTGTTAAAATTTTTATTTTTATTATTTTAATTCTTAACTTTAATGCAGAATAAGAAAGCTCTCCATGGATGAACTTTTTTTTTTTAAATCGTGTAATAAAATCTGAATGCCAGGGTAATTTATCTTTTATTTTATTTTTTTCCTGATTCTAAGTCCAGCGCTTTTTTTTTTTTCTCTCTCCAAATTTTTATTTAAATTTTAGTTAGCATGCTGGTTTCAGGAGCAGCATTTATGATTCATCACTTACATCCTCCAAGAGGAATCTGAAATAGCTTATAATAAAAGCCGTTCAGATGACTGAATCTTAACAAAAAACACGGGGACCTCATCATGAAGGGACGTGCGCTGACAGATCTCAGGGGCACCGATGCCGCTGGGACGAAACCGAAGTTCGCCCTGAGATTCTCAGGAGCCAAAGACAGAGAAACCCAGGGGATAAAAACAGACGTGTGGGCTCCGGGGGAAGCTGAGGCTCAGAAGCCACCAGACGGCCACCACGCGGCCCGGGAGGAAGCCTACTGGACCGATCTCGGCAGAGACACGTCCGCTTTCACACGATGGACGCGAGACGGCAGTCACTCTGCGGGTCAGCAGCACAGTGAGGTGTCCAGAGTGACAATGACGGGGACAGAGACCCCCCAGAAGGCACCGTACCTGTGTCACCTCCGCCCTTTGGTCTTGTCATTTCCTGCCTCAGGGCGCAGATGGATGCTTCTCGAACCAAAGCGGAGAGGTCTGCACCCCTGCAGGAGAAGACCGGCTCTCGGTTACTGTATGACAGGGAAGGGACGGAGCCTGATCGCGTCGTCACACATCACACAGTCGGGGACACACGGACCCCTGGGGTCAGCAGGAACGAGCGTTTCAGGTTTGCCTAAACTATCTCTAGCTCTTAGAAGAAGGGTAATTATGACGGAAACAACGCAAGGAGCCGCAGACAGTCCTGTGCCAACTGCTACAGGTGCCAAAGCCCGCGTGAACAGTCCAAGGGAACTGCCCAGTGGGTACAAAGTCACACATTCATCGTACGCTCTCCGCCCTCGGGGCCACTGCTGCCAACGTGCCGCCCGTCCACGCGCGACCTGCCGCCCACAGTGAGCTCACCCCGCAGTCATTTACACACCTGCTTCCAAAGGGGGAGGGACGCACAGAGGCTGGTGGGCCTTCAACGGCCTGACTCAAGCCCGAGCTGAGTGGACCCGCCATAAATGAATCAGAGCAGGGCAGCTAACAAGCCTCTAATTACTCTGGGCAACACCATGCTGACTCCACATGGTTCCTGAGTCCAATGAGCAACACCGCCCGTGGGCGTTTCACGGCATCGCACCCCCGACAGCATCCCTGCGGCTCTTTGGGAGAGTTGGGGTCTGCGGATCAAAACCTCATTTCCAGACATTAAAACATTAATACTTACTTCATGTATAATGTCACCCACCCACATGACGTGTAACATTAAATGCCCACAGAGCTTCAATTCTTAGCCAAATGCAATGTTTCTGTGGTCAGGTGTCGGGTTTATAAGGTTGTGTAATAATCACATACAACGCTGAATATTCGTCCCTTTCCTTAGTGTTTAAACATCTCCCATGGGTGCGGAGACCTTGAACTAACAAAAACAAGCAGCTGACAACGGCAGAATTCTGTGTCTCAGACCGTGGCGGCCACGGCATTGAACCCTAACTGTGCGCCATCCAACGTCACCCCTGACCCCCTGGAAACCTGCGTCCTGCACTGAAGGATCCAGAACGCGGGGCCCCGGGTAAGTCCTGCCATTAAGCTGCCGCTGTGTTTTAGCTCTCAAAGCTGTAAACTAGTCACGTAAGCCTTCCTCTGCTTAATAGTAAGTTCATGCAATTGTACGAGTTTGATCCCAATGGAGACGGGGGGGGGGGGGGGGGG
>CM053618.1:54391255-54421367 GCA_028646535.1 Procyon lotor
GAGCCAGGCCTGACATGGGACTCGATCCCAGGACTCTGGGCTCATGACCTGAGCCGAAGGCAGACATGTAACCCACTGAGCCCCCCAGCGTCCCAGCAGTTGACCTTTGAACAACACCGGGGCTAGGGGCGCTAACCCCTATACATTTGAAAATCCACACACAACTTCTCATTCCCCAAAAACTCAACTACTGACAGCCTACTATTGACCAGAACCTTACCAATAACCTAAAACTGTCGATTAACGTATTTTGTATGTTCTATGTATTATATGCTATAATCTTAAAGGAAGCTGGAGAAAAGAGAATCATAAGAGAACATAAACGTTTACAGAACTGGACTGTGTTTATAAAAAAAAACCCATGTCACATGTGGACCCGCGCAGTTCAAATTTCTGCCCTTCAGGGTCAACACCTTCTGTTTTCAGGGGTCGGAAAAGTTTGCTGCTTTTCTGAATTCTAAACAAAGATACGTGATCTATTGTATCTTTGTGTTTGTGCTGCTGCTGAATGCTTACTGAACATCCCGGAAAGAAAGAATGTCAAATTAAATGCTGCTCTTTTCTTACAATATTGATTAATGCTTAAAATATTTTTGACCTCAGCTGTGGTGCTGTCCTCATTTGTCTGCCTTTGTGACCTCCTGTTTTCTCTTTTTACCAGCTTTTGACGATAATGTCAGTTGAGACTATTTATAAGCCTTCATTTTCTTACGTTACGCTTGTCCGTTTGGGGGTTCATCTCCATTGATTTCAGCTATCCCCATGTGAAATTTCCGGAACCAGATCTTTAGTCCTAATATTATAGTTTCTTACAGAAAATGATCAACTGTCCCCATATGAAAGTTTTCAAAAAATGGGTGATCTTTTTATTTTTATTTTTTTTAAAGATTTTATTTATTTGGCAGAGAGAAACACAGCGAGAGAGGGAACACAAGCAGAGAGAGAGGCAGGCTTCCTGCCGAGCAGGGAGCCCGATGCGGAGCTCAGTCCCAGGACCCTGGGATCATGACCTGTGCCAAAGGCAGCCGCCTAACCCACTGAGCCACCCAGGCATCCCGCTAATTCAAATCTTGTATCATGTGAGGTGTTCCTTGGCTGACCTTATCTGCTTATTTATTCCCATTCTCATCACCCAGCCAGTACTCATACCCGTACTGGTCAGTGCTCAGACGCTCAGCCGAGTTTCTGGATTATTAGAAGGTGACCAAGTCCTAATAGTAGATTCTGTGCAGCGAGATGCACTTATTATTATTTTAATAATAAAATAATTTCGGCAGTACCGTGGAAATGCATGATGGTAATATTTGACCTGAATTTTTTTCTCTGTAAATTTATTGCTGCTAAAAAAATTGTTTCTCTTATTTCGTCTCAGAAATATCAAAGAAGTTGCAGAGTCGACACCGACAAGACGTATCTCCTACCAGATTGTGTTAGAAGGTGTTTCACCTCAAATAGTTCTGGCAGCCACAGAAAAATTGTTTTCATAGCCCTCAATTTTTATTCCCCCAAGGTGCCACTTTCCAGTCTTTGGGCTGATGATACTATTTTGATATCACCTGTTGACTTTCTATTGTGAAAGATGAGACTCGAGCCTGCTGTATTCCCCCTCATCACACACCCACACACGCTCGTCCTTCCTGCGCTAACACAATGAGACTGTTGTTTTTTTCTTTACATAAAGTCTTAGCACCGGTACTAGTGACAATGTGTTTATTCAGGAGTTGGGCGGTGGTTCTTAAAGTTTAGTCTCGGGCTCCCAGAGCGGTTCCCAAGGCCCTTTCAGGGAGTCTGTAAGATCTAAAGTATTCCCATTATAGTTCTGAGGGGTTAATTTCTGCCTGCACAAGTGGACTGTGGAGCTTTCCAGGAGCTCCGTGACGTGTGATGATGTCAGCATACCAATAACTCCCGAAAAGTGTGCTCGTGTGTTGTTTTCTAGAACCGTCGAAGGTAATACTTCAGTAGGTTGAATGCAGAAGCAGATGTGGCAGTTTATTTCTGTTCTATAAAACTACACATCAAAGAGATTTGCAAAAATATAACTCTAAATGTCTTGTTTTAGAAGAACTATTGTTCTTTTAAAAGTTATTTATGTTGGGGCACCTGGCTGGCTCAGGCAGAGGAGCGTGCGACTCTTGATTTCAGGGTCATGGGTTCGAGCTCCAGGATGAGTGCAGAGATTACTAAAAAACAAACTTTAACAGTTGTTTATGTTTATATGTATTGGTTTTATTGGTGTTATTTTTTAATAGACACTGACCATATGTTGACAACTGGTTTCATTAGTTAGAAATAGATCCCACTATATTCTAAAATACCACTTACTAGAAGTTACTCTTAGTTTCATTATTTAAAATTTGCTATGTTTTTATTTATTTTCGAATGGAAAAGAAGTATTTTCCTTAATACCTTTCATTTAGGGATTACCTAGTGTTTAATACTAGAGTATTACAGCCTTCATTAGCTTCAACCCAGTTTGCCAGAATTTTTGTCTACGTGTTCTCAGAGAAAGCAAACGTATCAAGGTGGTTCATCACCATTTCAGTTTCCAGAAGTATCTGTCAGACATTTGTGCTGGGGGGCTATGAGAGAGAGAAGCATGTGACAGCCCCCGCCTACTCGCCTTGGCCTTGATCTAGATTTATTTCAATGTCGTGCACTTCCGACATCCACACCTAAACAGTGGGAACTAACATTCAAGTTGATGCCTGGGAGTCACTGCAACATTCTCAGGGATCAAAGAACAAAAGGATTTTGTGCCCTGGGTTTCATTAAGATAACAAAGATGCTGCATTTCTCAGAAATACGGCACCTCTGGAACAACGTTTTCCAGTTAGTACTAAGTTAAACAATTAATTTAACATAATTTTTACAGAGCGCTTTAGAGTTTATCAAAGTGATTTTAGCATGTATTGTTTCATTTAATCCTACTGCTATCCCTATGAGTTAGATACCATCCAGTTGTACAGAAGGCTGACTCAGGCTTTCTTGAGCTGACTTGCTCACAAATGTGTAAAAGTTAGGTTCGAAATCAGGACTTCTGAAGTCAGGTTCGGACTTCTGATCCTGTGCTTTTACTGTAGAAAAACATAGTATTCCTTAAAGATTCAAAATAGTCGAGATTCTGCTACGTATGTTAAAATATTTGATATTCTGGAGGATAGGAACAGTATCTAGTATAGAGTAACTCTCTGTAGTTAACCCTGGCTAGTAGAAATAAATAAGAACTCTCATTCTGGGGGCGCCTGGGTGGCTCAGTCGTTAAGCGTCTGCCTTCGGCCCAGGTCAGATCCCAGGGTCCTGGGATCGAGCCCCGCATCGGGCTCTCTGCTCTACAGGAGGCCTGCTTCTCCCGCTACCATTCCCTCTGCTTGTGTTCCCTCTCTCGCTGTGTTTCTCTCTGTCAAATAAAGAAAATCTTTAAAAAAAAAAAAAAAAAAAAAAAAGAACTCTCATTCTGGTTATAGCTCATATAAACTTTATGAGAGGTGGGGGCTTAAGTTCAAATATGCATTTTGCGCTAACGGAGAATTTTCTTTTTTCAAACCATTAAAAACCTTTTAAACATGTTTCACTGATCTTCAGGACTACATTTTCTGACTATAGTAGTGGGGATACATTCAGGACATTCCACCAATCCCTAAAATAAAGGTAAAGTATTCCTTGCCTACACATAGTATTTCTTACCGTAATGCCGCGAGAGTTATGGACTGGGAGGGCTTCACCTCACATGTATACCCCACATATGCACCGTGTGTACTGATTGATTAGTGATTCAGACAGCAAGCCGGGGAACATGACTGGCACAGAAAACTTCCAACCAGCAGGAATCTAAGTTAATTGTTATTTATTTGGGTTTTACCTGTTAAAATTCTTCCATTTTCTCCTTTCTCCCTGTAGGTTTGTAAAAGAATGGACTTGGTCTGCCAGAGAATGTTGAATCAGGGATTTCTAAAAGTGGAAAGATACCACAATCTATGTCAGAAACAAGTTAAAGCACAACTTCCAAGGTATGCTGTGGCTAGTGCGGCAGTAATTTACACGCCGGAATTTGCTTTGTGTTTCTTGGTCGGGTTTGGGTTTTCTTTTTGTTTGCTTTTGTTTTTAAAGCGATGGCCGTACCCAACATGGGGTGCCACTGTTGTTTTCGGGTTTGTTTTTTAATTTGGGTAAGTTTACATATTAAATGGTTTCCAAGTTTTGTGCTCGCTTCGGCAGCACATATACTAAATGGTTTCCAAGTTTTTACAGGGAAGAGTACCTAAATCCCAATAAGAGATTTTGACTGTGGTGACCCACTCTTCACCATTTCTCTTCAACGTTACGCTGGAGGTTCTCGCCAGGGTCGTTAGGCAAGAAAATGAAATAAAAGACTTCCTGACTGGAAGGAAGAATTCGTGTTCTCTCTTCAGAGGTCACAAGATCTCATATATACATATATATGTGATCACATGCACAAGGAGTCCCCTGATTGTTAGAGCTCATAAAAGCTCAGCAGGGCTACAGGATGCAAGGTCAGTGGGCAAAGAGGGGTTGTGTAGTTGTTTGTACCAGCAACAAACGATCCAGAAACAAGTTAACACAATTCCAGGGATGCGGGGGTGGGCGGGGTGGGTGGGGTGGGCCCAGGGGCCTGGGAGATGCTGACTTCCAGTGATGGAATGAAAAAGTCATGGGGAGCAAAGTACAGCACGGAGAATATAGCCCGTGGTTGTCTAATAATATTATCAGCGACACTCGGGTGAGCATGGCATAAGTTAGAGAGATGCTGAGGCACCGTGTCGTACCCCTGAAACTGGTGCGGCACCGTGTGTCATCTAGTCTGGGAAAATGGGGGCAGGGGCCTGGCTGGCTCAGCCACAGGAACACGGGACTCTTGCTGCCCAGGTTGTTGGGCAGAGAGCTTACTTTAAAAAAAGAAAGAAACCATTCCGTTTACAATACTGTCAAGAAGAATAAGATACTTAGTGATGACTGTAGCAAAAGACCGGTCTGCTGAAAACTACAAAACATTGGTAAAAGAAATTGAAAGAGATTTAAATGGGAAGACATTTCATGGTGTTGAATGGAAAGACTTTGTGCTCTGAGAAGGGCAGTTCTCCCCAAATGGATGCGCACATGCAGTGTAATCCCTTACCCCTTCCTCACACCGTCTACAGAAATTAACTCAAAGCAGATGATGGCTCGAAGTGTGACAGTACTGACCTCCAGGAACTTGGATCAGGCTGTGGTTTCTTTGCTGTGACACCAAAAGCACAAGCAACAAAAGAGCAGGCGGACTGGACTTGATCAAAATTTAAACTTGTGCCACCGAGGGTGACATCCGGGCGGACCATGCCGGGGGAGAAAATAGTTGCAGCTCTAGTGTCCGGTGAGGGACCTGGATCCACTTCGTGTGAGGAACTCTTAGAACTCA
The DNA here is from genome assembly GCA_028646535.1 of Procyon lotor. Lineage (NCBI taxonomy): Eukaryota > Metazoa > Chordata > Mammalia > Carnivora > Procyonidae > Procyon > Procyon lotor. The sequence goes on from CM053618.1 coordinate 54,396,672, forward strand.
ACAATAAAAAGACACAGAACTCAGTTTAAAAGTGGGCAAAGGACTTGAATGGACATTTCTCCAAAGAAGAGAAACTGAAGGCTAATTAGCATACACAGGATGCTCAGCGTCAGTGGCCCCCAGCCAGTGGCGCTTCGGGTCAAAACACTGAGCTAGGACTCAGCACCTACCAGGATGGCCAAAGTAAAGAAGCCCAAAAAGTCTTGGGAAGGATGTGGCCAAATCGGAACCATCATAAATTACTGGTCGGATCTGTGAAGTGGTTCACACTTTGGAAGACACTTGGTTCCTCTAAAGGCTAAACACGGAATTAACAAATGAGCCAGCGTTTCACTCCCAGGCATATAGCAAAAGAAATGGGAATACAGACACGCCAAAAACTCATTCATGAGTGTTCTGTGCAGCCTTATTCATACTAGCCAGAGAGTGGAAACAGCCCCGAAGTCCTCGCCTGACGATCGAGTCCTCAGAGTGATGCTGTGTCTGATGGATAGGGCATCAGCGGGCCCAGTGGGAAGGAATGAGTCCTGGATACGCGCTCCAGCGTCATGAGCCTTGAGAGCTGTGCTCCGTGAAAAAGTTCGGGCACGAGACACCACACAGCCTGCGACTCCAGTTACCTGCCGGGCCAGCGATGGGCAGAGCCGTGGAAGAACAAAGGACGCCAATGGTCGCCAAGGGCAAGGGAATGGGGGTGACCAGTAATAGTCACGGGCTCTCGTCCTGTGGTTGTGAACACGTTGAGAAATTAAATGGTGGTGGTGGGCACACAACTCTGAATATACTAGGAATCACGAAGTTACACGCCTGCAAAGTGAATTTTGTAAGTGAATTATTTCTCAATAAAACTTTATAAAGATTTTGTTTATTTATTTGACACAGAGAGAGATCACAAGCAGGCAGAGAGGCAGGCAGAGAGAGAGGGGGAAGCAGGCTCCTTGCTGAGCAGAGAGCCCGATGTGGGGCTCGATCCCAGGACCTGAGATCATGACCTGAGCCGAAGGCAGAGGCTTTAATCCACTGAGCCGCCCAGGCGCCCCTCAATAAAACTTTAAAAGTGTAAGTGACCTAGGGGCGCCTGGGCGGCTCAGTCACTGAAGCCACCGACTCTTGGTTTTGGCTCAGGTCGTGATCTCAGGGTCGTGAGATCGAGTCACCCATCAGGCTCCCTGCTCAGCACAGAGTCTGCCTGAGTTTCTCTCTGCCCCTACCCCCACGCTCTGTCTCTCTTTCTCTAAAATAAATAAATAATTTTTAAAGATTGTTAACAGAAGTTTAAGTGAGCTGATTTTATGGGTAAAAACATGCCTTGTCCATGTGTCCCTGGGGAATTCTTTCATGTCTCTGATTTTTTTTTAAAGATTTTCTTATTTATTTGACATAGAGAGAGATCACAGGTAGGCAGAGAGGCAGGCAGAGAGAGAGGGGGGAAGCAGGCTCCCCGGCGAGCAGAGAGCCCGATGCGGGGCTCGATCCCAGGACCCTGAGATCACGACCCGAGCTGAAGGCAGAGGCTTAACCCACTGAGCCACCAAAGCGCCCCTCTCTGATTTTTCTTGAGTCAGATGGCCATTAGGCTTGATATAGCAGAACACAAAACAAAATAAAATTGATTTTTTTTCCCCCAAAATAATTATCAGTGAGTACCAGTCTTTGGCAAGGATTTCTGGACATAGAGACTCATTGATGATTACCGCTAAATTATGACCCAGTTGTAGGTATCAGATTCACAGGTAAACAGACTCTTAGAAATCCCAGGAAGTGTGGCACCTGGGTGGCTCAGTGGGTTAAAGCCTCTGCCTTCGGCTCAGGTCATGATCTCAGGGTCCTGGGATCAAGCCCCGCGTCGGGCTCTCTGCTCAGTGGGGAGCCTGCTTCCCCCTCTCCCTCTGCCTACCTCTCTGCCTACTTGTGCTCTCTCTGTCAAATAAATAAATAAAATCTTTTAAAAAAAGAAAGAAATCAATCCCAGGAAGTCATTTTCACTGCTTATCATTTAGTTGACAATATTTCTTTCCTGCTTGCTTCTTGTCTTGTTCTAGGAGGGAGTCGGAAAGAAGAAACCACTCATTAGCTCGTCACGCAGACATCCTTGCTGCTGTGGAAACAAGACTCTCACTGTTGAACATGACTTTCATGAAGTATGTGGATTCCAATCTCTGTTGCTTCATCCCAGGAAAGGTAAAATAGAACGGCTTTCCCCAAACAGCTGGAGTGCACTGCTTAAATTATTGTAAAGCAATTGTTTAAATGTCAGAATTGTGCCCGCCTCTCTGGAATGAGTTCCTGTGAATGGATTTGTTTAGTTTCTGTCCAGTAACTGATACGAAGTCCATACCGTACATGACCTTCATGTTTGAAAGTCTCGTTGTGAAACACACAGTGGACACTCTGCTGTTCTTCAGAGAAGCTTGTTAGGAATTCATCCTCAACTCCAGTGAGCAAACTGTTTCCATAAATAGGAAGGAAAAACAGGAGTTCCTGCTGAAAAACACATCTGTGGGCCTTTGCTCTTTTTTTAAGATCAACAGCAAACAAGTTAGGCAGTGTCCCTGCCTTCAGGACTGCTCTAATTTGGGGGAGTGGGAGGGACAAGCTGGTTTTGTTTTGGGTGAGGAGGGTTTCATGAAGACAATTTAAATACTTGCAGACTCGGCAAGAGTAGATAGTTACCGGACAGCAGCGCGGGAGTAGTGCCGTTGAGCCCAGAAGTCAGTCTGTGGCGGCGTATTCGCCGTCCCCCGGTTCCCACCGTGCTACTCAGGATACTGCCCCAGTGCATGTGCTGTCTTGCTTCCTGAATTGAGAGTAGATTCAGAGAAATAAATCTGTATGTGGAAGAGGCAGAGATGGGTTGAAAGGTCCTTTTGGTACGTAGTGGATAACTAGCAAAAGATTCCCTGATCATGGTCGGAACTAATCAGTTCCTAGAAAAACTGGAATGTTCTCATTGGGTTATTTCCGTAGATACTTAACTCTGGCAATATTTTGTCTATACCTCCTCCGTTTCCAGTTTTCTGTGATGTTCATGGTGGGGGATCCTGTTTCTTACTTTATTTGAAATATTCCTTAGTACATCTCCCTTTCCTCCTGTCAGCGACAGAGACTTGACCTTAAGAGGTGATCCTGAGTCTTACTCCGGATCGCATCCAGAGCTGACGCGCACGCCTCATCTCTCGAGTGTCCCTGGGGAGTTCATGGGACAGGCAGGTTGTCCTCGGCCGCCTGGTGGTTTTTGTCGCATGTCTCATGGTTACGAATGTCAATATTGGAGGAACATTTTACGGTTCTCCTAACCTCAAAAACACTTCAGTCAGCCATTACGAGCCAGAGTGGAGTACTGGGTGCTCAGTCCACACGGGCCGCAGAGCTGAGATGCTTAGTACTTGGCCTTTACAGAAGGGGCCGGTCTTTCTGGGTGATCAGGATCATGCAATTGGAATGCCGGTCGCGAATGTCTGAACAAATCAATCCAGTTGAGTCCTGCTGCTTTTTTTGCAAGTTTCTGTTGACTTTTCACGGTAATTTTAGGACCAAAATAGCAAAACTGAGGCGCCATGGAGAACGTGTGAAGGCGCAGCAGGCCCCCCAGGCACTCGCTCGGGCCGGCTCCTCACTGCAGCCCTGCCTGGGCCCTCAGCGGCACAGCCGTCAGGAAGGAGTTTTGTGCCCAGGCTCACCTGTAACGCAGACCCCTCTTGGGGTCGTGGGATCGAGCTGAGGAGGTTAAAGCCTAGACGGGCCTCGGGGAAGCTGGGAGGCTGGGAGGCAGCGTCGTCTGCACGGCTGGCCTCTAGAAAGCTCCACGCACCGCCGAGAGGAGGGCTAACACGGGAGTGTGGGTCCCAGCTCTGTATTTAAGAAGGTCGAAACCCGGGTGCCTGGGTGGCTCGTGGTTAAAGCCTCTGCCTTCGGCTCAGGTCATGATCTCAGGGTCCTGGGATCGAGCTCCACATCGGGCTCTCTGCTCAGCGGGGAGCCTGCTTCCCCCTCTCTCTGCCTGCCTCTCTGCCTACTTGTGATCTCTCTCTCTCTGTCAAATAAATAAAATCTTTAAAAAAAAATGATCAAAACCTACAGGTTCCCTCTGCCAACTCTAAACAGCTAGGTCACTGCCCTCCCACTGCATGAAAAACCAGGTCTTACTCACGGAATGGGTTTAAAATGGGTCTCTGGACAGGGAGACCATACAGACTGCAGGGCATTCAGAGAAACTCAGACTGGTTGGGAGTTTGCCGCTGTCGATCCTGGAAAGGGATCAGGAAACTGTTGCCGTAGAGGGCCTGGTAGTCGGCATCTCTGGCTCTGCAGGCCCTGTGGTCTCTCTTGGCTCTCAGTGCCCCGGAGCAGCCGTGGACGGCACTCCGGACATAGGTGCGTGTGCCTGTGTTCCAATAAAACTTTATTGACAGAAATGGCTGCAGGTGCAGTAGGGCCAGCTGCCAACCCTGACCACTGTGGTGATAGTTTTCAAGTCCTCTGACGGAAGTCACACATTTACAGTAAATTCAGGATCCGTGTGGCAGTTCACATACTGAAGCACATGAGTGAACAGAGGCCAGCTGACCGCTCTGGGAAACAGAATGATGAAGACAGACATGGGTAAGACCCTGTTCTTAACTAAGGCCTCACCAGTGGCCCTGAGAGTGCTTCCGTGCCCGCCGAAACCCAGTGGGTTTCCCAAAAAACCCCAAAAGTCAGGATTTTCAGCGGGAATGATTATGCAAGGTCACGAGGTGAGATTTCCCTGAACAAACTGGAAATCTGAGAATTAGGAAATCTGAGAATTGGTTGGTTTTTTGTGTTTGGGTCAGGGAGGCAGCAGGAGGAATGGCGGTGCGGCATTTCGCAACCTCTTTTCAAGTTCTTTTTTCCTGGTAACTTCTTGTCTTGACGCAATTTCACATTTGCACAAAAATTGCAAGAATAGTGCAAGGATCTCCCCCATGTCTTTTATCCAGATCCCGCAGTCACTTACCTTTTGTCTCGTTTGCTTATATTCTCCGTAAGTATGTGTTTTGTTTCTTCTGCACCATTTCAAAGTAGTGGAGATACCGTGACCCTTTATTCTTAAATATCCTGATGTAGTTCCTGAGAAAGGGCATTCCCTGAGCTGCAGCACAGTTACTGAATCAGGAAATGTGAGTTTGCCACGATGGCCGCCCTCACTGACCGCCCACGTCACGTGTCACCGCTGATCAGCGATACTCGAACTAGCGGCTTTTTCTCCATCCAGAACCCAGTCCATGGTCACGCAAGACTCTGCAACCTCCTTAATATGGACTAGCTTCTGGGCCTCCTTTGTGCATCTTGATCTTCTCTTTTGAAGACCATGGGTCCCTTATTTTGAGAAATACTCTGAGTTTACGGAACGTTTCCAGAATGTTGTGTTTTTTGTTTCTTTTAAAATTGATTTGAAGGGATGCCTGGGTGGCTCAGTAGGTTAAAGCCTCTGCCTCCGGTCCAGGTCATGATCTCAGGGTCCTGGGATCAAGCCCTGCTTCCCCCTCTCTCTCTGCCTGCCTCTCTGGCTACTTCTGATTTCTCTCTCTCTATCTCTGTGAAATAAATAGATAAAATCTTAAAAAACAAAACAAGGGGCGCCTGGGTGGCTCAGTCATTAAGCGTCTGCCTTCGGCTCAGGTCATGATCCCAGAGTCCTGGGATCAAGCCCCGCATTGGGCTCCCTGCTTGGCAGGAAGCCTGCTTCTCCCGCTACCATTCCCTCTGCTTGTGTTCCCTCTCCTGCTGTGTTTCTCGCTGTCAAATAAAATAAAATAAAATAAAATAAAATAAAATAAAATAAAATAAAATAAAAATCTTTTAAAAAACCCAAAAAAACAAAAACCAAACATTTAAAATTGATTTGAATATGAAGACATTCTTAGAAATCAGTATTATTTGGGAACATTTCTTCTTTTTACTGTGCTGGCCCCAAAATAAATATATATGGTTCGTGAACCTTTAAAATGAAAGAAGAAAAATCAGTCTGTGGGTTTTTTTTAAAGATTTATTTATTTGAGAGAGAGAGCAAGGGAGAGCATGAGAAGGGAGAAGGTCAGAGGGAGAAGCAGACTCCTCGTGGAGCTGGGAGCCCGATGTGGAAATCAATCCGAGCCGAAAGCAGTCGCCCAACCAACTGACCTGGTCGCCCAACCACCCAGGCACCCAAATCAGCCTGTTCTTGTGTTGACTTTTGCAGCCACCCCCTTTCCCAGTGTCCCCACCACCCCCCGTCCGTCCCCCCATCTCCTGCCCCCTCCTGCTTTCTTGGCACATTGCCCTCCCTCCCCTCCCCCCCCCACCCCTCATACCCTTTGGGCTAAGTGGGGGAGGGTTCTGGTGAGCTGTGTGCTTTTGTTCTTAATGATTGATTGATTTGACAGAGAGAGAGAGACACCAGCAAGAGAGGGAACATGAGCAGGGGGATGGGAGAGGGAGAAGCAGGCTTCCTGCCGGACGCAGGACTTGATCCTAGGACCCTGGGACCATGACCTGAGCTGAAGGCAGATGCTTAATGACTGAGCCCCCCAGGCGCCCCATGTATGCTGGGTCTTAAATAGGAGCACAGAACAGAGAATCATCAGAGATAGAGTCAGACACATGCCATGTAGAAATAATCAGAAATATTTTTAAGTGCACTTAAATATTTTAAATATAGAAAAAGCATTTAAATAAAAGAGGTGGAAGGAAAGTCAAAATTTCAAGTCGAACAAAAAACTTGGAATGGAATATGAGAAAAAATGAGGACATCAGTTTTATTATTAAATATCAGATCAGTTTTCTAATAGGAACTTTGTTTGCTCAACAGTAGATTATACGAGATAGAAATTCTCAACAGTCGGGAGACTTCCGTCATGTCCATAGTATGCCGTTTATTACGGTGCCGATTTTAACATGCGCTTCGAGCACTAGAGAAGCACCGACTTTGTAAAAGATTATCTTATCATCTCAGGCTCGGGGGGTTCAGCGTGCAGCATATTTGAAAGCTGTGGAGATTCTGAGTGACCAGGGGCGCCCGGCTGGCTCAGTCGGGGGAGCGTGCGATCCCTGGGTCCTGGGTTCGAGGCCCACATTGGGTATAGACATTATTAGAAAGAATAAATAAAACTTAAAAAAAAATTAAAAAGATTGAAGGAATGATCTGCTGGGAAGTAGAAAATCACAAACTATTAAAAAAAAACTCGAAGTGACTACCCTAAGGCCTGTGATCTCTCCACCTCCAGACTCATCGTGCCCTTACATTCTTGCTGCTGAAGTAATTTTCAGAAAGTAATTACACCCACTTGGAGGGTGAAATATTTTGAAAATTGGGTCGATACCATGCTTTCCTACCACGCGCCATTGCGGCCACCGGTCCCTCTGAATGGTAGAAGCCGTGCGGGTCTTCTCTCCTTCATCTTGTCCTTTGTCCCACATAACTTCGGGACAGAGGAAAGAGAATGGGTTTAATTTTATTGAAAACATGGATTATTAATCTCTCTGTAGTAAAATTTAGACATGTCACCTCTCCCAACGGAAGACTTGCGCAAATGGAGAGAGACCTCGCTTTCACACTATTACCTCAGAGACCAAAAACAGTAAAGATAAGAACACGGTACAATTACAGGGGCAATTTATCAGTTAGTTCTAGGGATCAAAGCTGAGGCCCAAAATGCCCAGGGCAGGGTCAGCTACCATTCCAGCAAGAGGATTAGGAACCAGGATGGTCAGAACTTTTCCTTCCCCGCGTATGTTACGCCTGTGTTTCCCCATTGCAATTACCTGTAACGTGAAAGGGGGTGTCTCGCTACCCTTTGCCGATAGTGGGAGAGGGGGTCTCAGGGGTCCTCATCCCAGTCCATAGCAGGTCCGAAGAGAAACGACAGCTCCGAGGACAGAGCGCGTGGTCCCAGAGCAGGAAGTCCCTTTTCCTAGCGCTTACTTACACGTCTGTCGCCCCGCGGTTTCCTTCAGAGCAAGAGCTGTATTTTACTCATCCCGATTCCGTAGCCCCAGCACCTGATGCAGAAACTCTCAGTAAATGTGCGTATGAAACACACGAAGGCTTCTCACGAGCCCAAAGCCCCGCGGTACAGACGGCATCGTCCCTTCTCCCCCTGTTGAGCCGTTTTCTTTTAACAACAAAATCGAAAAGTGCTAATGAGAACTCCTTATCTTAGGTGATCGATGAGATTTATCGAGTGTTGAGATACGTCAATTCCACCAGAGCCCCTCAGCGAGCCCACGAAGTGCTTCAGGAGCTACGGGACATCTCCTCCATGGCGATGGAGTACTTTGATGAGAAGATCGTGCCCATTCTGAAGAGGAAGTTGCCGGGATCAGATGTGTCCGGGCGACTCATGGGCTCTCCTCCAGGTAGCTCGCGAGGCTGAGTTCCGTGTAAAGTGACAGTCGTGCACAGGTCCCTAACTTGCTTCCCCGCGCCCGCACTTAGTCGTATATGGGGACCTTTCCCGTGCCTGTAGATACAGTATCTGCAACGTGCTCTTTAACGACCCATCGGTTACAGACCGTAACTTGTGGAACCGATCACTGCCGATGAGCCCCTTTGTCTCTCGTGTTGCAGTATTTAAACCACACTTCGATGCACAGCATTGTTGTACATACCCAGCACTAGTGACGTACAATAACCGCTGGAATTTCTGGGTAAAAGCTGTGTATATATTTTGGGTTGTTTCTGTTTTGTTTTGGTGTTTCTGATTAGTTCATATCCATGATGCTAAAACAGGATGAAATATACCAGGTAAAACCGCCCAAATTCTTCATGGGTTATTCACTTAATCATTTCAGCCCCTGGAGTGGCCACTGCTGGAAAAGATGGGCCACGGAAGGCCGCTTTGAACCCCATCACGGCTTCTATGGCCGCTCTTGCAAAAGGGGATCCGACCCGAGAGATTTGTGCCCTCACCTGCCGAAAGACCCAATTGTTCAAAATATCTTTACCCCTTGCAAATAGTTGAAATCACGTTTTAGTAAGACGTTGCATTCTGTTCGGATGAGCTGGCTCCTTGGAGAGCTCAGTGGGGTGACCGAGTGGCCAGCTGTAATTGAATCATAAGGCCTGCGGCATCTCTGCGTTAATGTATCGGTTATTTATTGAGCACCTACTATGCTCACGGCACTGTGCTGTGTCCTGTGGAGACTAAAAGGAAGTGTAATACGTGATGTCTGCTCCCAAGGATCTTACCGTGTCAAAAGGTAAGACATATCCAGACTCAAAAGTTAAATTATCGTCGGCAAGAGAAACACTTTAAAGGCGGGCCCATTGAAATGCCAAATGAGTAGCAGAGACAGGATCTTAAGGAAGCTGGAACCATTGTTGACTGGTCTGAGAGTTCCCAGGAGGTAAGGATTGATCTAAGCCTTGCTGTGTTAGTGGAAATCAGACCAAGGGAAGCAGAGAGAGAAGGAACAATGCGTCAGTCCAGGAAAATATTTTTTATGTCTATGTCCTGAGGGGTTTAGGGTAGGAATGCATCCATGCAGTCCTTATAAGAAACCTCTAAGAGAGAACATTTTTTAAAAGGCAGGTTATTAGTTGATGATGGCAATTTTTATGCCGTGACCTTGTAGTATTCTTAAAACAGAATGATTCCCAAGCCGCCTTCCAATGTCACATCGGAAATTCTTCGTGATCATCGTGTGGGATGAAACCCGCTTTTCGGTGGTAATAACCCTCTTTGGCTAACGTGGTAGCTCTTGCCCGGGACCACGTGCAGAGAGAACCTCAGACACGATAGGCCTGTCCTTCTGACGCGAGTGTTTGCATTTGCTCGTCTAAAAGATAGAAAATAGTCCTATTTTAACTCCACTGCTTGTGTTTTCCTAGTAGGTCCTAAAACTGTTTTCCGTTCTCCGTTAAATGTCCTTGTCCGTTTTCCGGGCGATCCATACTTTGCCACGCGAGCCCAAGCGTCGGAATTCAGACTCATTTACCGTTAAGACGGGTGCAGATTGCCGAGAGAAAATGGTCGGAAGTGATAATATAAGCTGCCCCGTTTCCAGAGAAGTTTAGCGAGGTATCACCGTTAGTGGGAGACGCCCTAAGGGATCCATTGACCATTTGAAACCGTTTCTCCGCAGTTCCGGGACCTTCCGCAGCCCTCACGACCATGCAGCTCTTCTCCAAGCAAAACCCGTCCCGGCAAGAGGTCACCAAACTGCAGCAGCAGGTCAAGACGAACGGCGCGGGCGTGACTGTTCTCAGGCGCGAGATTTCCGAGCTCCGCACCAAAGTGCAGGAGCAGCAAAAGCAGCTGCAGGACCAGGACCAGAAGCTGCTCGAGCAGACGCAGATCATAGGCGAGCAGAACGCGCGCCTGGCGGAGCTGGAGCGCAAACTGCGGGAGGTCATGGAGAGTGCGGTGGGGAGCCCCTCGGGGGCCGGGCAGGGCGAGGAGGCCCCCCGGAAACGGAAGACGGCACCAGAAGCCGTAGACTCCCGTAGGAAATCCAAGCGTCTCCGGAATAGAAAGTAAAGGGGGCGACGGGGGGCGGTCTCGGGCTCCACGGGAAGCCGCGGGTGAAGCAGGACGCCCAGAGGGTCGGACGGAAGCTTCTGGGCTTTCAGACGGAAGGCGGCTGCAGCCGGACCTCCCGCGGCCGGCGCGGCCTCCCCGCTCCTCCCGGCCGAACTGATGCACAGACTCTCTTTACCTTGCAATAGATTTGTACTAACCAGACCTGTCCTATCATGTTTTGAGGAGTTAACTTTTCTCTGTGCAGATAACGTTGAGAAGTAAGTTTATTTGTTCCTGCAGCAAATATGCACCTTTACAGAAGGATCGGAAACAAACCGGGCTGGACAGCGAGAAGTTAAGTTGAATACAGAAAGCGTCCTGTTTCACTTGAAAGAAAAGACCTACTTTTTAAATGGACAGTATCTTGTTTAAAAAAAAAAAAAGTTGACTTTTTGTTATAAGTGACCTTTGTCTGCAATGTCTGAAAAGTAGTAAATGCTTTTTGGTCTCGAGGTAATGGGTACCTAAGACGGACTTCCGTAGTGTCGACTGTAGGACGGGGCCTCTACAGTATTGACTATATATTTTTATAAACTACTGGCAAGGGACTCATCCAGCTGTTTCCACACGTGTTTTCAGTCCTCCGGGGCCACGCCCTGCATTTGCATGGATGCATGCACGCATCGCCTAGTCCGCTCGCCTAAAAAGCTCTCGGCACTGGCACTGACCTTGAACCTCTCTACTTCTCCACCTTCTAGAGCAGCGTTAGCTCCCTCGAGCACCCAGCACCCCCCACCAGCACGACAGCTTGCCTCCAGGGAGGAACCAGGCCACTTGCCCTCCAGTGTTAGGGGAACGAGGGAGCAGGGAAGCCCGTCGCGCTCTCTGCTCTCTGTAGGGTCCGGGTGCGGTGGCTAAGGCAGAAGCCCGACTCCAGGGCTCTGTCCGTGTCGGACCTCTGGGGACCGGCAGCGGCCCTTCCTCACCACCGTGTGTGTTCCTGGGTCCGTGTGGTGATCACCGCGGGGGTGAGCAGGGGACCCGACCTGGGGGATGTGGTTTTGCCACTGCAAGAAAGCTCATGGAAGCAAATCCGACCAGGAAGAGGCATTTCGATCATTTCATTTCTGGGGGATGACCTGAGGGGGGCTTTTAAATACCAATTTCAGGCTTTCCTGGTCCTACCACTTAAAACAAAAGCTTTAATTTCGTTTGCACTCCTGAGCGTGTAACTGGAGAAGCATGTCTTGCACTGTTGGCGCTTCCAAGCGGCCACTTTACCCGCCTGCAAAACTGCGTACGGTGGTCACTGCCCAGCTGTATATCTTGGAGACCTTCAACTCTTACTGTCCTCGTTTTATTTTATGTACTAAATTATGTAGTTATTATTTGACTGATAAGTTCTTTTATCAACTCTTAACAACTGTGGCCTTGGGCTTCAGTTATTTAAAATAGGTGTAGGTGTAATAGAGAAAATTCTCCCTGCCCGGGTGGGAGTTTGACACCTGCAGAAAAACCTAAGGTTTCGGTAAGTACCTTAGTTGAATAAAAAGCACAAAGTTACCACCCTTTCTGCCCGTCCACAGGGACACGGTTACGCATCCTTTAACCTCACCAAACGAAACTTTTTCTTACCCATTTTTAAGATTGTCCTTCCGTAATACTGTCCTTAGATTTTGATCAGTTCTCTGTCTGACTTGGAAACTCCATTTACGATGTAGTATGTTTTCAATGAAACGAAACAAAACAAAGCCTCTAACATCCAAGTGTCTCATGGTTTGTTGAGAAGGTAATTTTAAAATAAACAATTTCCAAAAAAAACATTTGTCAGCCAAGGTCATCCATAAAAGTCCCCGTCTGGAACTCGTTTTCTCAGCAGGTGTCATTTTTGTAATCCTAGGATTTAGCCATATCGTCCTAACTGTGGAGCAGGCCTACTGGAGTACTCACGGCCGCGAACAGTCTGCCTTCCCGGTAATAGGAAGACTCTCTCGAGTAACCAGGTAACATGTTTACACAGTAGGATCCTTACGCATCGGAGGGATACAACCTCAGATGGTTAGCAGTTGTTCCTGAATGATTGCAAGTTTCCTGGGTTTCTTTTGAAACTGCACCCAGATACCCTAAATGTAGGTAGAGTCTTCCCATTAGTTAGCATGAGTAACTTTCCGCTTTCACAGGAAGCGTCCACACCATCAGAAGGTAGATTTTCTGTTTCAAAATCCAAGTTTCTACTTGGATTTTTCTACTTTACGCTCATAAACTGCGTCCGTAAGGCCCATGAGTTGCACTTGGAATGCACCGATACTCCCTGAGAGGAGGAGAAAGCACTACGGTTCAGTTATCTCTTTAAGTCTTCAATCCTCCCGAAGACATCTTGCTAAAAAAAAAAACACACACATCAGGCGCTGGCCTTGACCGATTCCATAGCTCTTCCGCTTGCTCTTGGGTAGCAGAGTGGCACTGAGGGTTCGACACATCACACAGGATTTTCATCAGCTAGAACCCACAGGCACTGGCCGGGAGCGGCGTGTTGTCCTCGAACGGGATGCCGTGAGGTCCCCGGGTCCTCGTCCTTGGCCGTTTCTCAGAGAAGACTTTTCTGTGTTAGCGGGTCACTCCCACTTGTCAGTCGATGATGGCGCAGCACCCGCGACACAGACCCGGGGGGACAGGCGTCAGTCCGGTTCCACGGGGACCTGCCCCCGTCTCTCCCGCACGGACTCAGCTCAGTTTTCCCCTAATCCGAAATACGAAGTCTTTCAGGACGTGAGGTTACACAGCCTGCTGCTTCTCCGGCTCCTTTCGGGCTCCTCAGAGCCTGGAAATAACGGGGCGGACACAAACGCACGCATCACACTTCTAAAAACTGCTGGGGTGCCGTCTGGTCTAAAGCCACCGGTCTTAGAAGCAGCTCTTTGTTTTCGTCTCTCTCTCTTTTTTTTTTTTTGGTAAAACGTGTTTTCTGGAGTACCGAACTTCACAGGGGCTTGCCTTAATCTCTAGTAGTTTCGAGGTGTGTGCGCTATTCTACTTGTTAAAATGTTGAAATATTGTATGTAGCCTCGAAGGTGGGTAAAACAGTATGAGTCATGCCTAAATAAATAAGCTAAAGGTGTCACGGTAGCTGGATTTTTTTTTTTTTTTTTTAAAGAAAAGATGGACATAGGAACAGAGGCTGCGCATAAGACGTGGAAACCATGGCGCCTTGAGATTGCACTGTTTTCTGTATCATTTTCTATGCCATTTCGTAGCCTGCACTTTAATCTCCAAAGAAACGGTGTGTGGTGTCCCGGTTCCTGATCAGGGGTGGACTGTTTCCTAAGACAGGGCACTTAGTTCTCTTTTACTGAAGGAGTTTCTTGGAGGTGGATCCCTTCCCCTGAGTTCTCTATTTCCTCAGCCATAATATTTTCTGGGATCTAGGAACTCCCGGTCTTGTCTGTTCCCAGTTGTAGAGAATTTTAATTTAATGTAACGTAAAATCTCATCCTTGGCGGTCGGCACATTCTTTCCTCCTGCCCTAGCAGTGAGTATCCCTTTGTTAACGCTTACCTGACCCTCCCAGAACATCATGGAAGTACGATCGGAAGCCAGGAATAGAGGCCTTCTGAAAATTACTCGTCCCGTGTGATGGTCTCTTTCGGAACTGGCTGTTCCTAGTAGATAACGTATAAAGTCGATCTGATAATGCCGTCCAATTTCTTGAGACCTGAGTCCCTTTAACTAGCGGTCCACAAAAGGTTACGAAGGTAAAACTCCTCGGAAATAACAAGTTTCTGTAGCCCGCCATCTGAGGTCAATTCTTTTCAAAAAATACTAAAGCCATCTAAAAAAAGGAACCTGGCAATCAGTCGACCGCTGCCCACCATTTTCTTTTTAAGAGCAGTACTTGGTATTTGCGGTCAGTAGAGGCTTAGGTAATGTTGGCCTTTTCCAGGTTCCTGAGAATCTTTGTTAAATCCCTAAAATTCAAAAGATAGACCCAAATTTCTCCTGTTACGTCTGAAGAGAACCATGGGATTTCGAGGCATATGGGAAATCTATTAGGTCCACCGCCAAAGTATACCGGTCCGTATTCAAAGCTATACCAAAAGTTTAGAAGTGTTTCAAGTTCCTTTATGTGGTACCATGTCTGTTGACTTATGCTCATGAGCACCAATAAATTACTAGTTTGCCTTTGGAATTTTAACTGTTATATAACCTAATTCAATTACTGGAAGTGAAAAGCACCTCCCGCTCACACAACAGGGTACGTGAATAAATGTGTTGTAATCAGTGCTACTTGTTTTCTTTGTATTTCCTGCACAAAAGATGGCGGAGTCCCGCTTCTAACGCCCGCCATGTCGCTAGCACCCACCCCGGAAGGGCTGTGCTGTGTTTTCCATGCGTTCTTTCCGTCTTCGCAGCTGCCTGGCGAAGCAGGTGCGCCCCGTCTAGGGAACTTAAACACCGGCCGAGCGGCGTACCTACAATATTAGACACAGGTGCCGCAGTGGGATTGGAACACAGACCTGCCCGCCTCCAGGCCTCAGGTGCCGCTCCCCTGTACTACGTTCTAAAGCAGCTGGGAGCTTTGAGACTAGACGACCTTAATTCTAGGTGAGCAATAAATACATAGACGGACGTCCCATACTCCCACTAGAAGCAGTCCATGACCAAACGGCTGATGTTGAGTGACAAGTAGAACTTACCGGCACAAAAGGGCAGCACTTGGAGAAGGCAACTTTTGTCCTCGAGTTTTTTGGCCACGGATTCGCCATAAGCAGGCAGGTAAAACATTTTTCAGGCCTCTAGGACCTGTAATCCCATATGAGACTGTCCTCACGGTAGAGGGTCCGAGGCCACTAACCCAAGTCATAACTTCCTTACTACAGTGCATGTCTCCCATCAGTGCAAAAGTGATCACCACCCATGCGTCGGGGACGAATACCAGTTCATTTCCCCAAACACCCTCCAGCTGGAAAGCTAAATGTTGAGAATTTCAGTGAAAAGAAAACATACCCATCAATCTCACAAATTGGACTTCATGAGAACTTAAAAGTTCTGTGCGTCGGAAGACACAATCAAACAGAGTTAAAAGACACCCCCCACCCCCGACAGGGGAGTAATTGTAATTCCTGCATCTGATGAGTGGTTAATACCCACAACGTGTAGAGAACGTCTAAATCTCAGCCGTGAAAAACAAAAAAACCCCCCGATTTAAAAGTGTGTGAGGACTTAGACATTTCTCCAAAGCATATAATCAAGTGGCCAGGAAGCACTTGTAAAGACATTCGTGGGCACCCATCAGGGGAATGCAAATCAAAGCTACGGTGAGCTGCCAGCTCACGTCCATGGTGATGGCTACTATATTTAAAACAAAACAAAACAAAACAAAAAACCAGAAACAGTATTGGCGAGGATGTAGAGATATCGGAACTATCCTGCCCTGTTGGCGGTCAGCTAAAATGGTACAGCTGCTATGGAAAAGGGAGTCCTCAAAAAATTAAAAATCGGAGCTTCTGGGTCCGTGAGCCCGCCAATCACATAAAGAAAAGTACTGTGACTCCACTTACATGACATGCTTGGATTAGTCACAATCACAGGCACAGAAAGGGGAATGATGGCTGCCGAGGGCCGGGGTCAGAGGGGTGAGGGGTAGAGAGTTTCAGTTTTGCAAGGGGGAAACAGTTTGTTCAGAAAACGGCTGGTGGTGATGGTGGACAGCTACAGATTTCCCTCTAAGTACTGATTTGCTGTGTCCCGCTCCTTTTTTTCCATTCATCTCATTGTATTTTCTGATTTTTTGGGTGACTTTGCCTTTGACCCATTGGTTATTTAGGATTGTGTTGGTCAATTCCCACATACATGTGAGTTTCCCAAATTGCTTTCCATTTTTTTTTTAATAAAGATTTTATTTATTTGTTTGACAGAGAGATCACAAGCAGGCAGAGAGGCAGGCAGAGGGAGAGGGGGAAGCAGGCTCCCCGCTGAGCAGAGATCCCGATGCAGGGCTTGATTCCAGGACCCTGAGATCATGACCTGAGCCGAAGGCAGAGGCTCTAACCCACTGAGCCACCCAGGCGCCCCTGCTTTTTCCATTTTTGACTTCCAATTGCCATTCCACTGTATTCAGGAAACATACCTTGTATCATTGCGATCCTTTTTACTTTTCAAAGCTAAGTCTCTGTCTGCAAGGATGTTCCGTGTGCACTGGAGAAGCATATGTCTTCTGCTGTTTTTGGTAGAGTGTTCTATACGTAGGTCTAAGGGGTTCACAGTGTTTCCAAGTCTTCTATTCCTGGTGGTCACATCTAGTTGTTCCCTCCATTACTGGAAGTGGGGTATTCAAGACTCCAGCTATGACGGCTGAAATGTCCACTTGTCCCTGCAATTCGACCACTTTTGCTATCATTATAAAACGATCCTCCTTATCACTACATTTCAAATCTATCGTGTCTGATATTTGCAAAACCACTCCAGCCTTCTTATCGTTGCTGTTTGCATGACATATCTTTCCCCGTTATTTTATTTTCAAGTTATTTGCATCTCAATATGAAGTGTTTCTCCTGTAGTCCCTATATACGGACACTCCCCAACTTTACGATGGTTTAACAACAATTTTTCAACATTACGATGGTGCGAAAGTGATGCATTAGTAGAAACCACACTTCAAATGATTATTTCTTCCTGTGTGAGACAACACTGTCTTGCGATGCTGGGTGGCAGCAAGTCACGGCATCCCGTCAACCATGTGATCGCGGGGTAAACAGCTGATACAGCCATCCTGCTTTTCACTTTCAGTATGGCATAGTCAATAAACCACGTGACATATTCAACCCTTTATTAGAAAATAGGCCTCGGGGCGCCTGGGGGGCTCAGTGGGTTAAAGCCTCTGCCTTCGGCTCAGGTCATGATCTCGGGGTCCTGGGATCGAGCCCCACATCGGGCTCTCTGCTCAGCGGGGAGCCTGCTTCCCCCTCTCTCTCTGCCTGCCTCTCTGCCTACTTGTGATCTCTCTCTGTCAAATAAATAAGCAAAATCTTTTAAAAAAAACCAAAAAGATTATTTTTTTAAATAATCTCTACATGCAATGGAGGGGGGGTCAAACCTACAACCCTGAGATCAAGAATTTTGTGCTGTACCAACTGAGCCAGCCAGGTGCCCCTAAATACATTTTGACTTCTGGTTCACATTTTTAACTTACCAGGGTTTATCAGGACATAACCCTCTCCGAAGTCAAGATCTGTACTTGGAGCTTATGTTTTTATCTAGTCTGTGGATCTCTGCCTTTTGATTGTATTCCTTAATCCATTCACATTTAATGTTACTGATGATACAGTTGGATTTATCTTTGCTATTTTACTTGTTTCTTACATGTCTCATGTCTTGTTCCCCTTCTATTCCTCCGTACTGATTTCGTTTGTATTTAGTGAATCTTTTCTTGTGTACAATTTTAATTCCTTACATGATTTTTTTTCACTACATGTTTTTGTTATGTTCAGAGTGGTTGCTCTGTGGGCTTAGCATATACATCTTAATTTATCAGGATATTTCAAGCTTATTCTAACCTAATTCCAGTGACATATAGAAATGTGACGCCTATATAGTTCCATGTCCTTTTCCTGATCTTTGTGCTATTATCATTAAATACCTTACATCTGTGTATGGTATGAGTCCCAAATACACTGTTATAATTGTTACTTTATACAGTCTTGTGCTTTAGAAAGAAACTGAGAGGAGAGGGACTATATATGGAGTTTGTTACACTCGTCTTATTTACCATTTTCATTTCTCGTCATTTATCTCCGTGGATCTGAGTTACCATCTGGAGTCATTTCCTTGATCCAAGGCAGCTTTGCTCCCATCACATGTGGCATTATTGTTGTTTATATTTGTATGTGCTGTCGGGCCAGCAACGCAATTATATACATATTGTTTTCTCCAGTTGCTTTTTACATAAGAAAGGAGAAGAAATAAGTGTTCATGCCACCTTTATGGGTCCTCTTTGTTTGTCATGCGGACCCAAGTTACATTCTAGGGTCACCTGGGCTCAGCCTGAAGAACCTCCTGTAGTATTTCTTATCAAATGACTCATTGAGCAACAAATTCTCCCAGTTTATGTTTATTTGGAAATGTTTATCTTCACATTTGGAAGACAGTTTTGCACGGGGCGCCTGGGTGGCTCGGTCGGTGAAGCATCTGCCTTGGGCTCAGGTCATGATCTCCAGGTCCTGGGATCGAGCCTCGCGTGGGGCTCCCTGCTCAGCACGAGTCGCTTCTCCCTCTGTCTCTGCCTCTCCCCCTGCTTATGCGCTCTCCATCTCTCAGATGAATAAATAAAATTTAAAAAAAGATAGTTTTGCTGGATATAAGAGTCTTGGTTGCCAGTGTGTTTCCCGCCCAGCACTCTGACTATGCCATCCCACTGCCTTCTGGTCGCCACTGTCTCTGGTGAGGAGTCAGCTGTTGATGCTGTCAGGTCTCCTTGGATGTGACGAGTCATTTTTCTCTTGCTCTTTCAAGATTTTCTCCTTGTGTTTCAGCATTTTGCAATGACGTGCCTGGGCGCTGATCTCTTGTTTTGTCCACTGAGTCCATGAGCTTGGAGTCCACTGAGCATCTTGGATGTGTAGAAAAATGTTCTTCAGCAAATGTGGGGAGTTTTCAACTATCTTTTTCTTTGAAAAATTTGCCTTCCTTCCCATTACAGGTATATTGATGATCTTAATGGCGTCTCACGTTTCTCTGAAGTCTCTATTGTTGGTGTGCGTATACGTGTGGTAAAACAGACGTAGGATGGTTTGCCGTCTTAACCATCTTTCAGTGTACAATTAGGCGGCGCTCAGTATAGTCACAATGTGGTACACCCATCACTGCTATCCAGTTCCAGAACTTTTTCATCATCCTAGACGGAAACTCTGTCCCCATTAAACAATAGCTCTCCGTTCTCCACATCCCCCGGCCTCTGCTAATGTCTGTTATTTTTTATTTGTCTCTGGCCCACTTCTATGCTTTAATCATAGCAGCTTCCTTTTTATCAGGCTTTCACGGGAGGGAGGCAATCCTTTGGCTTAAAAGTATAAGTCGAAGAAAATTACTGCCTGGGGAAAAATAAAAAATGTAAGCCAGGTGGGGATGGGAACAGTCGTGAATTTCATTTGATAGGACTTTTTTTTTTAATACAGAGAAAGTGAGTGCATGTGCACGAGTGGGGGAGGGGCAGAGGGTGAAGGAGAGAGAATGCCAAGCAGGGTCCACCTTCTGCATGGAGCCCGATAAGGGCTCGATCTTGCAACCCTGAGATCATGACCTGCGTGGAAATCAAGAGTCAGACGTCTAACTTACGTAGCCCCCCAAGGGCTCCCTCCAAAAAGGATTTTTTGAGGAGCTCTGTGGTCAGAAATTGTCCAGATTAGAAGTTGATATTCAGGGGCGCCTGGGGGGCTCAGTGGGTTAAAGCCTCTGCCTTCGACTCAGGTCATGATCCTGGGGTCCTGAGATCGAGCCCCACATCGGGCTCTCTGCTCAGCGGGGAACCTGCTTCCCCCTTTCCCATTCCCTCTGCTTGTGTTCCCTCTCTCGCTGTGTTTCTCTCTAATAAATAAAATCTTAAAAAAAAAAGAAATTGTTGATATTCAGAACCTGACAGATAGGAAAAAGGAGACATACAGAATGGCCAATAGACACATGAAAAGATGCTCAGTATCACTAACCATCAAAGAAAGGCAAGTCGAATCAACAGTGAAATATCACCTTACACCTGTCAGAATGGCAATTATTAAAACGCTATCTTGTTTTACTCTGATACTTTTGCAAAAGTGTCCCTGCAAAACGCTTCACCTTCAAAGAGATTTATGGAAAAGACTTTACAGGTATAAGTTTTCTGATAACTTTAAAATCATAAAACTAAACTGGGTACAAATTTCCAGAACTAATACAAAAACTGGATTCAAGCAGAACAGGTACTAAGTATATGGGATTGAATGAGCTCACGAGGATGATTATGATCTTTTATGACTTTTTGTTTGAATTACTGCTGGTTCCCTAATGTTCTGTTTCTCCAGACCTACGGCAATGCCTTCTCTTCAACTATCTATGACTTACAGCAATTTGGTAGAGTATAGCTTCGCACACAAAGATGAGATATTTACCTTTCCTCCATACCTATTCCCTCCAGAATTCAGAAACTCATGAGTATTCTTTTCATGCTGATATAGATCGTTATTCGCGTAAGTTCGGTAAGAATCTGTTCTCTTCGTAACGGGACACAATTGGAAACACTGGCCAACTGACCCAGGGTTCGCGTGGAACGTCGTATTTAGAGAGACCCGCACAGACTCAGATATGACCACACAGCTTTCAGGAACTGCTTGGAGAAATCAGTCTGGAATCTTGCACTTCCTTTTGCTAACGGGCCAACCTTTCAGACGGCTGGATTTGTCGTCAAAAACTCCTATCCGTCCACGGTGCTCTGGTCCTCCCTGTGACCCGTCTCTGTTCTATTTCCAACAACTCCCCTTGTGAGTTGCCTTGTGTTTACCTTCCTCCAATGCTAAGTGTACCCGCCCAAGCAGGCACGAATACCCATGCAAATCTTAGTACGTTCGCGCCCCCGCGGTCTTACGATTCCCTAAGTCAGATGTGCCCACAATCGCCGACCCAGCAGGGGCAGCCATCCTTGCAAGGCCGAAGTTGTTCCTGGTCATAGGCTCGCCCTTGATTGTCTTTTAGCTAAAAGAGGAGGTGTCTGCGCTGTGGCCAACACCGCGCCCCGCACACCCCCGGGGAAGCTGAAACTCGGCGACATAAAGTCACCAAACAGGACGCTTGGCTTATGAAAGTAATTCCTTCAACAGGGTCTCTGACTTGATTTTGGTGGGTGTGGGTCTTGGGGACCACGGCTCCGAAGGGCACCCAGACACTGGGAACGGTCCTGCTCGTCAGTACCAGAGCTGGCGCCCTAGCACGCCGTGTGCCCTCCAAAGCTTCGGATGCATGTTCACGGCCGCCGAGCACCCAGCCCACGAGCTCCCCAGGTACGGAGATTCGGACTCGGGACTAAGACAGCGACTCAGCCTGAAGTCACGACCTGTGCTCACCACGGAGCACCAGCAAACCCTGAGACCCGCGGGGAGCACGTGGGGAGGGGCACAAGGGCCGTACGTTATTTTCTTTTTTAAAAAATATTTTACTCATTCATCTGACCGAGAGAGAGCGTGCACAGGCAGGGGGAGCAGGAGCGGGAGTGGGAGAGGGAGAAGCAGCCCCCCCGCTGAACAGGGAGCCCGGGGTTCGATCCCAGGCCCCTGAGATCATGACCCAAGCCGAAGGCAGACGCACAACTGACAGTCACCCAGGCGTCTCATCAGGGCCTTAAATTTTGATCACATCCTTAGGGACGCAGAATGTTAGATCAAAGAGCCACAGACAGAATCAGTTGTGCTCTGTCCCAGTCAGCAAATGAGCCCTAACATGCAACCCAGCTGTGGGCTCAGCCACTCCCAGAAGGTCACCTGACCTTCAGCTCTGGGGTCTGACCTAGTCTGCACCAGCAGGGGGACCCCGACACGGGAAGAGATCCTTCAGCCAGCAGGGGGACCTCCTGACCCAGGAAAGGGACCTTCAGACCCTGGCCCCCAGCAGGGAGAGGACCGCCTGACGTGGGAAGGGACCTTCAGCCCCCCACCCCCACCAACGAGGAGACCCCTAACGCGGGGAGGGGACCTTCAGCCCTGGGTCCCCACCAGCAAGGGGACCCTTGGCAGGGGGAGGGGACCTTCAGCCCTGGGTCCCCACCAGCAGGGGGGACTACCTGACCCAGGAAGGGGACCTGTCTGGATCCCACCCAATTCTCACTAGAAGCCCACGCACCCCCGTTAGGTTCTTTTTTTAAAAAGATTTTATTCATTTATTTGACACAGAGAGAGAGCACAAGCAGGGGGAGAGGGAGAGGGAGAAGCAGGCTCCACGCAGAGCAGGAAGCCCGAGGCAGGACGCGACCCCAGGTCCCTGAGATCATGATCTGAGCTGAAGGCAGACGCTTAACCAACTGAGCCCCCCAGGCTGTGGTTTTATACAGCACACAATCACTGGGGTCCCTGAAGATCTCCAAACATTTGTTTGAGCTCGTTGGCTTTCAGCTGCGAGATCTGGTCCCAGCCTTAAAGCCTCTGGGTGTTAAGTCAGCCCCCGAAGGGTCTGGGATTTTCCCAGCCGTGAGGACGAGGCTGCACTTGGAGATGAGAGCCCTTCTCTAAGGGAACCAATAAAGTTCCTGAAGCAGAAAGGGGAGGAGCCAGGCCAGAGGGGACTAGGGCTGAGCAGAGGGCTCAGCCGGGAGGACCACGAGCCCCTCCGGGTCCAGCATTCCTCCGTGCTCCCCAAGGGGAGGGCTGCCCTGCAACAGCGAACGCAGCTCTGAAGGAAGAACTCTCTTTTAGGAGTTTGCAGAACCCAAAGAGGGGACCCAGCGGGACCCCGAAGGGATCCTGGGCTACCCAGGATGCCAGAGAAGCGACGTCCTTCCTGGGGTAATGAGAAGTCCTGGCGAGTGGTCCCACGGCCCAGAAGGCACGGCTCGGGTTGTTTTGCAAGGATAGCTCCCAACTAAGACAGTGGGGCCCGCACAACCACAGTGGAGTTGGTGACACGCGCTCCATAGTGACCAGCCCAGTACTGCGTGTCCTGGCCCCGGGGTTCCAAAGGCACACAACGCACGCCCCGATGCTGGAGAACACGTGGGGGACCTGAAAGCAGACGTGGTTGTTCCCCTGCTGAACCGGAGCTGGCGAAGAAGAGAATTCACCCAGGACGTTCTGCCTGGCATCTAGAAGCTGGACAAGGAGTCCCTACTCACAGCCACAGCCGACCCGGGGTCCCCACCGGTCGAGACACAGACCTCAATCCTGCCACTGTCCAGCAGCTCTGGCCACAAACGCTCCTCCACCAGGTCCAAGACCTGCTTTTTGCGACCCCGCTTGTAGGAAGACACAAGCAGGTCCGCGAGGGGCCCCGGGTACCGGGGTCAGGCTTACCCCACCACCCAATTCTGGAGGCCCTCCTGGCCGCAGGGGTTGCGGGTGAGGTTGCGTCCGAACGGTCGGAGCTCGCAGAGGCGGCCCAGGAGGACGGGCCTGACGTCCAGCGGGCGGGCAGGCCCTGCGGACGAGGGGCAGCGCGGCGCCCTGCTCCGGGCCAGGACGCACGGCCACAGCGCCGGGCTGTCCACCAGGGCGCGCCAGCCCGTGCACGGCCGGCGGCAGGTGAGCGGCGCGCGCGGGGCCACGTGGCTCAGCGCCAGCAGGTGCAGCTCGGGGGCAGCGGGCTCAGGTCCGGCGCGTCCTCCGAGCCCCGGGCGCCCGTCCCGCTATTCGACTTGGCACCGTGGGTTTCCTGATGTTTCCCAGGCGCCCACGGTCCGGCCAAGGCCCGGGCGGCGGGGACCGGGGCCTGCGGTCCTGACGTGTCCTCCCCTGTAGCTCAGCCGACGTCTCCGGTAAAGGACCGGCGGGGCTAATTTGGGAGCAGAAGGCCCTCGCGGAAGGTCCGCGCCCCTCCCTCCCCGCGACCGCGGCTTCTCCCGTCGCTCGGCCCGCGCCCTCCCGCGGTGCCCCTTCCCGCAGCAGCCGAGAGGCGCCGCCACGGACCGGCGCGGGGTCCGCACGTCTCCGCAGCCCGAGCGCCCGCCTAGTCCAGCCCCGCCGTGACGTCACCGGGGGCGGGGCCAGCGAGGCCAGGCCGCGGGCGAACCAATGGGCCGGAGGGGCGGGGCGGGGCCGTGGGGGCGGGACAATGGGCCGGCGGGGCGGGGCCGCGGGGCCGGAACCAATGAGCCGGCGGGGCGGGGGCGGGACAATGGGCCGGCGGGGCGGGGCGGGGCAGCGGGACTCCGCCCCGACTCCCTCTTCCCCCGGAGCCGCCGCGGCCGCCGCCTCGCAGGAGCCGGGCCGGAAGCGAGCGCCTCAGCGGGTCCGCCAGCCGCCGCCATGGGGAACCGCGTCGCGCGAGAAGACTTCGAGTGGGTCTACACGGACCAGCCGCACGCCAGCCGGCGCCAGGAGATCCTGGGTGAGGCCGCGCCCGCGCCCCGCGCCGTGCGCGCGGCCTCCCGCCGCCGGGGCGCGCTCTCCGCGTGGGCCGGGCGCCCGCGGCCCGTTACGAGCCGGAGGGGTTCGCGGCGGCGGGGGTCCCGGGGGTTCCCGGCAGGCGGGGGGCGCTCGGGGGCGTCCCGGGGCGTCCTGGGGGGGGT